>NW_023591688.1:0-224504 GCF_014843425.1 Jatropha curcas | reverse complement strand
CAATGGAGAGAGAATTCTCTGCGATCATGTCTTCTCTGCTTCTGGTTCGATGAGAGAATCTTGCTTTGCAGAAATTACAAAAGAAGGTGCTCTGGGCTTGTTTGGATTCCCGGAAAATGTAGCAAAATGCAAGAAATCTCCTGAGAAAATGTTCCGTACTCTTGACCTCTACCAAGCAATAGCCGATCTCTGGCCTGAGATTGAATCGATTTTCAACGATGAATCAACATCCACCGTCCGATCACAAGCAGTTAACTCTTTAATCAAGCTCGGCGAAGCTGTCCGCACAATGCTAACCGATTTCGAATCGGCAATTTCGAAAGACAATTCGAAAACGCCACCTGGAGGTGGGGTCCATCCTTTAACAAGATACGTGATGAACTATATTTCTTTCTTATCCGACTACAGCGGCATATTATCTGATATAGTCGCCGATTGGCCTTTAACGAACCAGTCACCATTGCCAGATATCCGACTACAGCGGCATATTATCTGATATAGTCGCCGATTGGCCTTTAACGAACCAGTCACCATTGCCAGAATTTTACTTCGGCAGTCCCGAGCCTGATCAGGATGGCAATTCCTCGGCGATTTCCCTAAGGTTAGCTTGGCTTATCCTCGTTTTGCTGTGCAAACTCGACGGCAAAGCTGAGCTTTACAAAGACGTGGCTCTTTCTTATCTGTTTCTAGCTAACAATCTTCAATACGTAGTTGAAAAAGTCCGTACATCGAGCTTGAAATTCCTCATCGGCGATGATTGGATAGTGAAGCACGAAGCTAAAGTGAAACAGTACGCCTCAAATTACGAGCGGATCGGATGGAACGAAGTTTTCGCTTCCTTGCCGGAGAATTTGAAGGCAGCGATGACGGTTCACCAAGTAGCAGAGCATTTTAAGAGATTTAATTTCGCTTTCGAGGAGTTGTACAAGAAGCAGATTTCATGGGTGGTGCCGGACTCGAAATTGAGAGACGAGATTAAAGTTTCGTTGGCGAGTAAGCTAGTGCCGGCGTATCGGGGATTTTACCAGAAGTTTCGAGCGGCAGTTAATAGGGAGTTTGGAAGTAATTCAGGAATTGTCAGATTTGGCCCCGATGATTTGGGAAATTACTTATCCGATTTGTTCTTTGGAACTACCGGAGGTCCAGGAAGCGTTTCTTCGGGTTCTTCAACGCCGTCGTTTTCTTGGTCTCTAGGTGGGAAGAGTCATTGAAGTCGGAAGGGAACATTTTAAGCGCGTGTCTTTTTATGTGCATTTAAAAAAGAGGGAAATATGTATACGAATAAAACACAAGGAGGCGTGTACATTTTTGACAGGTGCATCCGTTAGCGAAATGAATGACCGTTGAAAAGAGATATTGTAAAGAAATACAAAATAATAATAAAAATTCTTTGAAGTTTTTAATGTCATTAAAGTATAAATTGTTTAATTGGGAATGTTTTGATTTTGTTGCCTCCTGCGCTTTCATTGTTGCTTGAGATCAGAGAAAGAATTAGTAAATGATTGATAAAATAATAATCTCTCCGTATCATCCTGATATTCCTTTTTTTAATATTTTAAAATATTTAAAAGGTTTTTAGGCCGAGCGGCTGTAACTATGCGCCGGCTGTCACGTACACACTCATCATCCAGTATGCAGCCGGAAATCGCAGCGGGCATGTCGCCCCCGTAATCACGGAACCGTGTTCAGAAAGCAGGCGCAGCCTCCTCCGCGCAGGCCCGACAAAACTTACAACGCACAATCCGAACGAGCAGCAGCCACTCAGGCCCGGCACGAACGATACCAGCGTGCACCGCTCCTTCTCAACACTACACGGATGGGACCTAAGCGATACTGGCCGTATGAACCAGTAGCGTCGCTAACAACGTACGCCAGAAGTTTTTGAGATGTCATTAAAGTTATTAAAACTTTGTTTAATGGGCAACTGTTTTTTGATTTATCTGTTGCCTGCCGCGCTTTCATTGTCTTTGACGAATCAGGGGAAAGATATAGTTAAATGATTGATAAAATTAATTAATCTCTCGTATCATCCGATTATTCCTTTTTTTAATATTTTTAAAAAATTTTGAAAAGTGTTTTTTAACTACTATACCCTATACTATATTATAGTATACATATATATATATATATCATATATATTTTCATCTTATAACTTTATAGGAATTATTGATTAAATGAGATGATTATTTTATCATCATTATAACTTTTATAATTATTGATTAAATGAATGATTTTTATTAATATCTTTAACTCATAAAAAGAAAAAAATAATTTTTTATTGATTAAATTTTTAATATGCGTGTTTGTCGTATCATATAAATAAAATGGGATGAAAAGAGTATATAAAAATATAGGTAGTAAGCATATTTAACAAAATTGTGGGGAAAGGAAAAGACCAAGCAAGTAGTTATTCATTTGCTTATGATTAAATACATAATTTATGTCTTGAAATTTAATAAAAAAAATTTTGTTGCATCCTGAGCTTTAAAATCGACTTTGTGGCACCCTCGGTTTTCCTTTTTCTAATAATCTCATACCTTGTCACGCTAACAATAATAAATTTTATTAAGTTTTTGGCTTTTATATGTAAAATATTAATTTGATATGTGGTTAATACAAAATTTTGACATAATAATTTTTATATTTTCAACTATCTAGTAAGTGTTAAATGGATTTAATTTTATTTTGAAGTGTTCAATAGGTTAATTGAAGTATTTAATAGGTACAATTTTATAAATTGAAATGTTCTATAGGTCAAATTGAAAGTTAAGGGTGCCATAAGATTTTTTTGTAAAAAAAGCATAGGGATGAATTCATCCATTAACTTACTAATTATTGCTGAATTTTCTAAGCAGGAAGAATAAAAAAAAAAAATGATAATAAGACATGATATGGGAATTGGGAATAAGTGGTGTAATCTTTAATTAAAATCCAAAGGGAACTTAATAACGAAGAGTGATGCTTCTTTATATATATGCAAGAATTGGGAATAAGTGGTGTAATCTTTAATTAAAATCCAAAGGGAACTTAATAACGAAGAGTGATGCTTCTTTATATATATGCAAGATTGTCATATTTATCACACAAATATTAATAAGTATTCATAAAATCAAAATTGATAAAATCCAACCATTGCTAGCCAATTGGATGGTTTGCCTCCATCGTTTATATGCCTTATATATATATTGTTTGTTCGGCAAAATTAATTATTTCAGTAGCTGTTATATATCTTGATAACTGTCAAGTTATTTAACTGGATTTTATCAAATATTAAAGGAAGCAACGTTTGATGACCTGCTCCCTTAAACTCTAAACACTAATATAAACAATATATCACCAGACACTACTATAAACACCGCATAAAAAGCTGTTACTGAATATGACCAGAATCATACCAGAAGAATTCATCCAAACATGACATAAAAAATTGGTAAGGGAATAGGAAAGGAATTTGACGCCTTAAACATATATTCGAAGTTTTGGATTAAAGACGGGAAAATGCAAAGAAATCATCGTATCACTTTAATGATAATATATTTTAAACATATGAAAACAAGAATGTTTTAACAAAATGTATACCTACCGCATAATCGCTTGAAAGGGATCTTTGTAATGCACAAAAAATGAGAATTTGATAAATTAAAAATAAATAAATAATGGATAGGAGAATGAAGTCCAAGGACTTGATATACATGATCAATCGGAACACTAGAAAATAGAAAGGATTAAAAATAAATAAATAATGGATAGGAGAATGAAGTCCAAGGACTTGATATACATGATCAATCGGAACACTAGAAAATAGAAAGGAAGATCATAGTTCAGAATTGGCAGGCAAAATTAAGAAAGTAGTTAGAAGTTTGTGTGTCACTGAGTCAAATATCCCTAACAAAGTATAGTTGCTTGATTGAGCAATTAAATCTAGTTTAAGTCAAAGGCTGAACAAGTCATTACGTATTTATGAATGTTGCTTAATCGTCTACTAATTACTAATAGATTTGTTTAAAAACTCCATGCCTGGAGTAGATATCAAATTAATTAATTTGCTGTTTTTATATAAAATTTTAAATATAAGTGTTTTTGAATAAATTGAAATGGTCTGAATCACTTTACTCGAGATGATATAAAATCACAAATGTATGAAAAAGTTTCAATCATTTTTTAATGTATTATTTTCCTTTTATTTTTTCAATTATGTCCTTTAAAATTATTTGATGTCTTTAAAGCATTACATTATTGGGTTATTATAAGATTGAATTATTGTGTGTATTTTCGTGCGTCCCTACCTAATTATTTCTTTTTTAAGTTTGCTAAAAGTGTGTATAAATATCTATTTAGGTGTTTATTGTCGTATTGAATTTAAAGATTCTTTATTGATTTGAATTATTCGCTAATACAGTGAGAAAATTTTATTACAACCAACGTTGATTGAAATAAAATGGTTATAATTTGTTCTATTTTAATTAAAAGTCTCGTATTCATGTTTTGGTGTTATGGTGGGAGAGTCACTTATATATGATCCTTACAGGGGTGCATGTGGAATTAAATTCTTTTTAGGATGTAATTGTTACAAGTTATAAAGTTTGGGCATCATAAATGGTTTAGCCTATACATTTATTAAAAGTTGACGATTTTCATTTTCTGTCATTTAGCCAAGTAAAATTATATATATGGTAAAATGAAACCCAATTTCACTGTTCATAGAACAGGGTTATGCCCCTTTAACAATTTCATTTTAATGTTATTCCTAATATGCCCTTATTTTCTCTTGAAACTTCTTCCCCTTCCGCGTCAGATTTTTTTTCCTACCGACTGACTTCACTCTCATCTTCTTCATGTACCTCTCCAGATGATACTTCAATGTAATTTTCCTTTTTATTTGCCTTTATTTTCTTCTTAATTTCTATTATTTTGTTGTTTCTTCTATTAGATACTTAAAAATACTCATTCAGGTTACATAATGTCGGCCTCTTCTTATTTTCGCAATGAATTTTGAAAAGAGGGAAATCAATTTCTTATCTTTTTGTTTGGCATGAATCCTATCCAGAAAATTTTCTGTTTGGCATGAATCCTATCCAGAAAATTTTCCGGGAAAGAAAAAGTTGATAGGAAAATTGTGTGTAATATATGTTAGCCGCCTTTGTTGAAAACAAATAAATAAATAAAAGAAATAGTTTAGCTCAATCTCACATCGTGGAGATGAGCTAATGGAGGGTGGTGAATTGTCTATAAAAAAAAAGCTAATGTTTAGCTTTCTAAACACACCAAAACACTTAAATGTGTTTTATATTAAGGATTTAGAGCAAATCTCTTGGAGTCTCTTGGAGTATAAATTATTTGGGGTGTTTTGAGGATGTCGGGTAGAAAAATATTTTGTAATTGTGGTTATAACAATTTGCCGCATAGTGAATATTTTTCTTGGTTGTCGTTTGGCAACGTGTGTGCACACGTCCGTGGTTCTCCACTTGGGGAGTTTCACGTGACAAAACTATCGTGTTCTTCTTAATTTCTTAGTCATTATTTCCGTAATTTTCTTCATTTGTTCCCTGCTTTTGAAGCCGATTCCGAAGGGCGGGAAACGATAGGCGATTTCCAACAAGTTCGGTATCAGAGCCTAGTTCTGTTAGGGCGGAGCTTTTTTAGGTGTTTAAAGATAAATTTCTTGTAATTTAAATTATAATTGTATGCATTGTGGTTGCGGCTTAAGTCGGTGATTCTTCCACACTCAGAAAAATTACTGTTTGCTTAGAAAGATTTAATTTTTATTTTTAAAAAGCAGGGTGGAGGCTTTTCGGGAAAGTCCTTGAAGGGGTGGAGCTTTGCTTTGGGTGCTTGAGATACGGTGGTGAAGGGCCCTGTACGATAAATTATTGAAGTTATTCGGTATTCCGAAGTTGCTTGATAATATACCGTGCCGTAACTTTCTGGTCTAGAACAGGCCGGATTTTAATGGGACTACTTGTAACCTCCCAACTGGGATTTTTACGTGGTAACTTCGGTAATACTGTGCTAGAAAATACATGGTGTCTTTTTTGATGTGATCTCACCAATCGGTTTACATTTCGATAATATTGGGTCTCCATCTGTTAAGGCATCATATAAGCATTATTGGCTATGAAGATGTGCAGATTGAGAAATTTCTGACGCGGAGAAATGAATTTTGCACCTGTGTCAATGCAAGTCAATAAGACGTGTTGATTCAGTCTGAACCTGCCATAAGTTTTTGAAGGGTAAACCAGTCGAGCGGAAAGAATTTCAGGAAAAAGGAACAGAGCAGTTAGAGACTCAGAAAAATCCAGATTAGCGATGAAAAATGAGAGTGAGCTAGATATCAAAAGCGGCCCCAAAATTTCGCAATGTGTCTAGCAAGAAAAAATGCTTCATTGGCTAATTGTGTCTTGAGATGTAGTCCACGACAAAGGAGTTGATGGGCAGTGAACACATTTGGAAGAATTTGTACCAGAAAAATAAAAATCAAACAGGTAATATTTGAGAGAGAGCAATTTCAATTACGTTGAACAATTTGGGTGGAGAGTAAAAGTTGTGCAGTATCACCTAAGTGTTCCTTAACGACATCTCAATCGTGAATTGGACAACTCTTGGAGTGCAAACCGACGAGTGATTGAAGCATTAAAGCTCTCCGACCTCATCCTCGTTTACGTTCCTTCCGACATATGAGCACCATAAAAACTTGTTTCTGAAAATATGGTATAGAGGACAGTGGTGTATGCGGCATGTGTGTTAGTTTCAAACTTCATTACTGAGGAGAGGAAGACTGAATGAAAATGTGAATAATAAATGCATATGAGGGATTCAGCCCTTTATCTGTCCCAGGTACTCAGGAAAAAGACAGAAACAGCTTCCGCCGAAAGAGGGAGGTTGTCCTGTCTGGGTTGGGCTCAAATTGGACACGTGAAGAAGGACTTGCTCCGAACGTGGAGCTGATTCGGCTAGAAGCTCTAATTGTAGAAGCTCTAATGTTGTTGCTGCCAATGTGATCTCCTGTGGCGAAGGAGATGATGTGATCTCTCTGTAATTGAGAGATGTGTGTCCTCATGGCATGATTGCTACCCGTTGAGATGCCATGGAAGAGGAAGGATTATTGGTAGCTGGTCCACGGAAATGCGTACGGCATTGGTTGACAGTTGATGCAAAGTGTGTGGTGAAAAAAAAATATGTTGATGGCTAATGAATTCTCGGAAAAGGCAACAGGAGGGTTGCACCATAAACTATTAGCGGGATCCGACATGGCCGATGGAAAATTCTTAGAGTCGGTAAAGTGGTTCCAAGTGGCAATACTCTTTTATATTAGCGGGATCCGACATGGCCGATGGAAAATTCTTAGAGTCGGTAAAGTGGTTCCAAGTGGCAATACTCTTTTAAGGTGGAGTATGATAATTCTTGACGATAAGAATTATGATTGTCGGTAGCAGATAGTGTTGTATTTTTTTTTTTAATTGTATTTTCAAGGTGGAAATTGTTAGCCGCCTTTGTTGAAAACAAATAATAAAAAAAAAGAAATAGTTTAGCTCAATCCCACATCGGGGAGATGAGCTAATGGAGGGTGGTGAATTGTTTATAAAAGAAAGCTAATGTTTAGCTTTCTAAACACACCAAAACACACAAAAACACTTGAATGTGTTTTATATTAAGGATTTAGAGCAAGTCTCTTGGAGTCCCTTGGAGTATAAAATATTTGGGGTGTTTTGAGGGTGTCGGGTCGAAAAATATTTTGTAATTGTGGTTGTAACAATTTGCCGCATAGTGAATATTTTTCTTGGTTGTCGTTTGGCAACGGCCGCGGTTTTTCTCCACTTGGGGAGTTTTCCACGTTAAAATAGCAATTTTTCCAACAATATACCTGGAGAAAGAGTAGAATCAGAGCAAAAGAGAAAATGGATATTTTTGAAATTTGGATATTCCAAAGTAGAAGAAACCTCTGCAACGGCTCAGAAGTAAGATTGAACCAAGGACAAAGACTTCAGCGTTCAGAAGATATGAAGGTAAACTTTCCCCTGTTAAGCCTTCTATATATTCTCTTTCCTCTTCCCTCTTTCGTGTACACATCATGTTTCCTCTTTCATCTTTGATGTATGCGTGGAATGTTGTAATGCTATTTATTTTTGTTTGAATTATATCTCTCAATAATGGTGGTAGTGTTGCTGTTGTTGGTCCCAAGGATGGTGATGGGATTGGCCAGCCTTTAAACTGCACAGTCAGCGGAGATGCTCTAGGCGAGAATTTAAATCTGATGGCCTAATTTAATCAGTTTGTTTGGTGGAAATGAATTTCATAAGATTTTTTAAACTTTCATGTTTGATATAATTAAAAATTTTACATTTTTAATTCTAAGAAATTAGTTATACATGGCTCAAATCCTAACAATGGATGATGAGATGATCTAAACATGAAAAAAATAGTGGAGAAGTTTATACATGGGGTTCGAAAGAGTGTTTTCCCTCAAGGAAGGTCTTTTGAAATCCATCTATAGCAGGAAGGCTAGAAAAGGATATGTTTAAAAGACAGTCTATTTTTAATAGAGGAAGATAATTTCAGTTTGTCTATTTTTTAACGCTTGCAAAAACCGCAGCGAATCGCGGGTAACATTTGCTTGTATTAAACTTTCAGTTTTGTCTATTCTTTAACGCTTGTTTTTTAACGCTTGCAAAAACCGCAGCGAATCGCGGGTAACATTTGCTTGTATATGCATATGGGAAAGAAGAGCAATTGACTTTGTTTGGTTGATGAGAAAACTAAAAGAATTTAGGGCGAAAATATACAGAATGGGCTTCACAAGTTTCAATGTTTCAAGTGACGAAAAGCTCAGAAAGTCCCAAAGGGAAAAAAGGGCTTTGCCAATCGAGTGCTAGGCTTTTGTGGTAGAGGTTGTTTGACATATTTATTTAATAATTGACAAAAAAAAAATCACAAACATAATGAAAAAACATTCAATTTAATATCATAAATTTTAAAATAATTAAATATTTAATGTTACCGATAAAGTTAGTCCAATTAATAAGGATTGGATTAGTCAATTAGGATCCGTGCTAGCAAGGTCACTCTTAACATAATAATGTTGAATGTATCAAAACGATATGGAAGGATCCTTAAAATTACTCGAGAAAAAAATATAAATTGGTTTGAAAATGTCTCTAGAATTATAAGTATATTTATATAAAAGAATCTTAATGGTCAATGCTAACTATTGGCTTAGTAGGTAAAATTTTAGGATCCTTAAAATTACTCGAGAAAAAAATATAAATTGGTTTGAAAATGTCTCTAGAATTATAAGTATATTTATATAAAAGAATCTTAATGGTCAATGCTAACTATTGGCTTAGTAGGTAAAATTTTCTGTAAAAAGAGTAAAAAGTTTTTACTTTCTCAATAATACTTGCAGCATTAATTCAGTGGCTGGTTGGTGGAGTATTTTTTTTTTTTTTGAAAATTATATATTATTAATAAAACCCATTAAAAACTTAGCATGGAGATCCAAATTAGTCGACACCGACAGGTCTATCGTATTCACCCAAATCTTGGACCTCAATGCTAAGTGAAAAAACTTTAGTAAAAAAACATCAGAAATTGAAGTATTATAAAGGAAATGAGAAGGATTGCTCCAAATAGTAAGATGAGCAAAAAAAATAGCAACCCGAGCTAATGAACGGTCAACATATTAGCTTGTTGGCAAATCCACTTAGCTTGAAAACCAAAGGCTTCACTTCAGTGAAATGGTTGGTGGAGTATTAAAGGCAAATAAACTTGAACAATGTTTTTCTTTTTTTGTTTTTATAAAAAGGAAACATACGGGGAAAACTATATGAGAAATAAAAATATACTCCTTACATTTCATTTTCAAGAGATTTTATTGGGTTGGCAATTTAGCTAGAAAAATTCCGAGCTTGGAATCATCACCACAAACTACAGCTGCACTCAACTCATGGATTTCTTGCCATGGATTGGTTCCATAAGAATGCTCTTTAATTATATTTACTCATACTGCATTTAATTCTTTGTGTACCACTTTTTTAATATATGCAAAAAAAAAAAAAATACACAGAAATTTTCCAGTTGGATGCTCTTTAATTATATCACTTTATACCCCTTTTGAATTTCTATTTAAAAAGAATGAGTATATATAGTAGTATATGAAACTAAGCAAAGAGATTTTAACAAATAAAGTAATATTGAATAAGTGATAAAATAAATTAGCATAAGAATAATGATATGCATATGTATGTGTTTCAAGTCTGAAATGGATTTAAATATTGAGTAAAACGTGGCTTTATACCTCTTTTGAATTTCTATCTAAAACAGAATAGTTATGTATATGAACACAATAGTTGGACGCAGTTAAATATTGCAGTAAAAAACGCAGTGCTTTATACCTCTTTTGAATGCTCTAGTTCTAAAACAGAATAGTTTTATGTATAATGAAACACAATAGGGTTGACGCACGTTAAAAAAAAAGAATTACTAAATTAAATATATTTGAGTCCCCCAATAATATATTTACTGTGTTTAAAAGTGACTTAAAATAATACTTTCATTCCTTTATTTATTTTTTTAATTAATTAGACTCTAATTAAAATTTTGAAGTTACGGTCTATTAATTAAAAAATAAAATAAGGAATATACCAGTAATAGATTTTAATTAATTAGACTCTAATTAAAATTTGAATTAATAACCTAAGATTTTCGAGGCATTCTGTTGAAATAATCCCAATAGTTAACATATTGAACAAATTATAAATCACTTTCATTCCATTCAAGTCCATCATTAATCACTTCATTTTCAGTTCATTTGTGGTCCTAATTGTGTAGGACATATTATAGTTAATCAGAACACTCTGACATAGCTTAAATTGTCTCGATAACTGACTTTATCAAAAATTTAATATAATACGTTAATGATAAAAGTCAAACTTTTTCTCTAAAAAACGAAATCGAAATCTAGAAGATAAGATGCAAAGTTTAGTATAAGCTACATCACTATCATGGAAGTAATGTAACCATTCATGGAGGAGGGATCATAGGACAAGAAGAATATGAATATCCAAGGGATACTTACAACTAGCTTGAGAGGAAATTGCACTAGAATTTATTTTTCTATAAATAAGTGCTACTTTGCCTCCTGAATCAGATGTACTCAGCTTCCGTCAATTTTAGACATAAATCACTGTAACCAACTTCCTGTAATTTGATTGTACTCTTAACCATACAAGTACTGGAAATAACTGATGATGGGTTCAGATGCATAATTTCACTGCTGGACGTTTCGCTAAAAACTGTGGTCGTGGCATCCCAAATTCTGAAAAATCTATTATGCACCTGAGTTTGTAATTTTTTTTTGCTGACATTTCACACGCGTATCACACTTATCTTTCGGGTATTTTCTCTTAACACATTGAATTCTTTGTAATGCCCTTCTGTCCATATCAGTCACATTCTATGTTTATATCTAATATCCTGAACAAACTTTGGACATGGGATTGAGAAGCAAAAAAAAGAAAGAATTGAAGTTTGGATATATGCACCAACGATAAACGGTTCTCGAAATTGGTTAAAAAAGATAAGATTTTTAAAAAAGAGACATGAATCTAACAAATGCAAACCATCTCAACTCGAGAGATGGAAAGGGCAGAAAATTTGAGAGGTAGCAACACTTTGAGGAACATTTCGGGTTTTTGAGAAGCCCAAAAAAAAGATATAGAAATATATATATAAAAAAAGTTTTGCGCAAATTGTATAAAATGCATAAGACTCCCATAACTGATTAAATAAACGGGTTTTATCTGCCATATCTATCGAAATTGCCTCAGTTAAATAAAAAGATAAGAATTATATTTTAAAAAAAAAGAGACATAGAAAATCATAACCAAGTGCCAAAACTCATACTCATACATCTCGTGTAAGAAGGATGAGGAAAAGGTATCACACTTATCTTTCGGGTATTTTCTCTTAACACATTGAATTCTTTGTAATGCCCTTCTGTCCATATCAGTCACATTCTATGTTTATATCTAATATCCTGAACAAACTTTGGACATGGGATTGAGAAGCAAAAAAAAGAAAGAATTGAAGTTTGGATATATGCACCAACGATAAACGGTTCTCGAAATTGGTTAAAAAAGATAAGATTTTTAAAAAAGAGACATGAATCTAACAAATGCAAACCATCTCAACTCGAGAGATGGAAAGGGCAGAAAATTTGAGAGGTAGCCTGTATTTTGATAAGCTGCACTTTGACTAACAAAGAAATGGCGAGTTTATGTATGACAGGTCCCCCGCTGAAGTAATTATTCTGAGTCAACTTATGTTTTACAAGCTAACTTCATGAGTAAATCTGTTCATATGCTGGGATTTTAGGTTTGGAAAATCTCAAAGTTTTTCAAAAAAAGTCCACTCCGTTTAACCCCGCTTTAGTTTACAAATTGAAGTAAGTACTTGGAAAAAACAATAACGAAGTGACAGCACGAGGCCTACGTCAACCAGTGTGAGCCGAACCCCAACCCTTTGCTCCGAAATCAAACGCGCTATTTTAGTCGCTATCCGACCTTAACGACAGTTACAGAATGCTGAAATTATCGCTTTCACTTCATTTTCAACGGCCGCGCCACTCGCTACTTCTTTTCTGTTGGAGAATAGAGACCAGAAACACTCGGATTTTAGTGATAAAAAGTAAGCAATAAATATATTTATGAAAGTTCATTTGATTTTCAATGTCTATAGCAAATGAATAAATCGCGTCTAGCGTTATAGGCCATTAATCAGTCTTTTTCAACCAAGTTGTTTTTCCATTGGACGTTTACAAGCATTAGAACCCCATTCGTATCTTATTTCAGCCTACCTTTCTTTGTTTCCCATTCAATGTCAACGGCCATTGTTTTTTTCAGAAGAAATCAAATCGGAAATTTCATTAAAAAGAAATTGATAAAAATATGAAATACAAATTAATAAATTTCTAAATTATATATTATTATATATATATATATATATATATTTAAAAATTTTAATAAATTATCACTTTAAATTAAAAGTGGATTTAAAGAATGAAATTTGCTTTATCCATTTTTGGATATATATATAAAATTTAATAATTATCACTTAAATTAAAAGTGGAATTTAAAGAATGAAATTTGCTTTATCCATTTTTGGAAAGAGAGTATTCATGAGTATCACTTTACTTACTGAAATCTTACCTTTTTAATTTTTCTTTAATCAAGTAATTCTATGATTAGGGGAGAAATACTTGACGGGATCTCTTTGCAAAATGACAATACTTTTTATTTGTTAAATGTACGTGCACACATAAATATTATAATTACTTGAACTTTCAAATTCATAATTGAAATCATTATAAACAAATAAGCAAAAAAACAAAAATTGATTGAAATCGTTAATTAATTATTAATATAAAGAATAAAACAACCTTTAAAAAGTTGTTATGATTCATTATCAACCTCTTAAAATAATCTAAATCAATAAATAATAACAATAAAATCATCCAATGTAATGGCAGAAGCAGGCTACTGAAAATTAAGCAACGTTAATTAACTATAATTAATTATTTTCTCCCAATAAGTCGCTAACTTATATTTTTTTAGTACTACTCGCTTATAGGAGACAATTACATCAAACAAATTATGATTTAAAAACTGGTTAAATAAACATCTAAGTGAGTCAGAATTTGGATTCTATAGCCACTGCTTTTGTCTCTGCAAAGCAAAGCCCAAATAATAATAAAGAAAAAAGAAATTCTTATTAATTTTAATTTCTTATTTGAAAATAACAATCCTATTCAATTGTAACCTTTTTAATAATTCAGATAATGCCTTCTTATGTCACGAGTCTCCCTACAGAAAAGTTCACCAGCTAATGACATGTTTTCTTATATCATTAAGCTGACGATTATGATTTCTCTATCAACCTTCAAAGGAATTATCCTCAAAAGGGTCCACCATGTAATTATTATTCTTTGGGCATAATTGTTTTGGAGGGCCAAAATCAAAATCAAAATCAAAATGAAGAACCTTCTTTCCTAAGCAACGACTTAACTATGTAGTATATTACAATAGTGACACCATTGCTGACAAAGCACTTATTTATTTATTTATTTTCCTAACACTCATTCCCCAAGTTATCACTTATCACCTTGAAATCTAGTGACAGGTAATACCGTTAATTAATCAAATTCAATTGTCTCATTCTTGAAACAAAATTGTAAGAGTGCCTTAATTTATATTTTAATTTAATTTATTATTATTTAGTTTTTGGCTTCCAGACTTGCATTGAACATGTAAAACTGTGGTTAAAAAGGGAAACCTTCGGAAATATGTAGCTGGGATCAGTTCAAACAAATTAGTAGGTGTGCAAATTGTAAGAGTGCCTTAATTTATAAGAGAAAGTGTGCTATTTCTTCATCTAATACGACATGTAGTTGCGTATTTGACTAGGTTATTCAAATAGATACAAACACAAAACAACAGGCACAAATGTCCAGTTAATTGATAGCTAGAATTGTTAATCATACCCTATTATTCTGTTATTTTGAATCCTTGATTAAACATTAAACAAACTAATTCGAACACGGTAACATAACATTTGATTAGTTACTGGTCACATTTAGCAAATTATTACTTCCTCCGTCTAAAAATATTTATTTAATTAACTAAATTATCATTTATCTCACGTCATTAATTTGACTAAATTATTCAGAATAATTAATAATTACTACTAATAGTTAATTACAAACACAACAAGAATACAAAAACTTTCAAACCACAGTTAATCGATAATTTGAAGTATGCTTCAAACCAAAATGTTATAAAGGAGTTCAAGCTACTCAAATTCTGTCTAAACAAATATATTTATAGTAATATATAATTTATGTTTGACACGTAATATGTTAAGATTTTATTACAATCGTTACCGTTAATAGTTATTATATATATATATATATAGACATTATAGAAAATACTTACATACATTCGGTATATGAGTTCACTCATATATTAAATGAATTAAAATATAAAATTTTATTATAATAAAAGTGTTTCTCATCATTCATTAACAAAAAAAAAATGAAACTATAATAATTTAAAATATATATATATATGAATCGACTTGATGCATGAAACTACACATGCACCAGGTAGCATATAGATATAAGAGTTCATTGTCTCATTTCGACATTGAATGCATGAAAAACTTACACATGCACCAGGGTAGCATATAGATATAAGAAGTTCAATTCTGTCTCATTTGATCTGTTAAAAGCAGGAGAAGAAGTAAATAGGAAAGAAAAAGTTCCTTATCTTTTTTTTTTTTTTTTTTCTTTTTGGAAAGAACTTGGGTCTCCCGCTCTTTTTTTTTTTTTTTTTTTCTTTTTTTTGGAAGAACTGGTCTCCCGCTCTCACATGCAATAGAATAGAACAAGTGAAATGTATTAAATATAATTTAAAATTGTCTTAAATTTTATATAGTATTAAAAAAATAGTTGACCATCCTTTGTTGTTGGAGTACTCATTCATTTTATTTTATTTTATTTTATTTTATGCAAAGTTATATATCTTCCGCCAAATATATATTATCATCAATTGCCTTTATTAAAAACTAAAATAATTAAAATAAATCCAAAACTCAGTATATTTTAGCGTCTACGAAAGTAAAGTTGACAACAGAACGTTAGGGCCAAACCAGTGTGACTGTGAGAGATTTAAAAATACTCTACAATTTAATTTCCACTATTTTATTTTAATACCAAACCGCTTGTTGAATAGATTTGGTAATAGGTCCATCGGTTCGACTAATTCAGTTGGCTTGATTGAATAAAAAAATCAGTTAGAATATTAAGAATTCATAATTTTAATTTTTTTAATGATTTTTAAAAATAAATAGAAAATTGAGAAACTAATCTTATTTTATCAAACCGGTTTTAAATTTAACCGGTATAAAAAGTCGATTTAACTGATTTTTCAATACACAATCTATAATTAATAATCTCCTCTACTGGTAAAAGAAAAAATTATTTTTTTAACCTATAAATGTTTATATAACATAAAGTTGGAGTCTTTCTCTTATAATAATAGAGTCGTTCTAATATTCAAGAATATACTACGAATCAATTTTTATATATTGTGACAATTATTTTTAAGTAATAAATATGAATTGAGGGAACACGTGGATTACATCGAAACCTTTCACTCTTTTCATTTTATACAAAATGCATGAGTGTTATTCTATATGAGTAATGATTCAATATGTGGATTGAAAATTACATATATGTTTTCATTAGTGTAATTGTTCAAATTTTGTCCACGAGTATGTTTTTGATTGGAAGACAACAAAATTTAAGTTGTAGCAAAAACACGCTATTCTGATAATAAAATGAATAGGCCAAAATTATGTTGACACGTTGATATAGAAATTTGATATTTGATGCATAAGAACAAATTCTAATATGGAATTGATATCTGTACACAGCACAAAGTTTTAAAATTTTTAACATCAAAATTGGACTAATTTTAGAAAATCTGGCGATGTACACAGAGCAGGACTGGTAACAGCTAAGATGGGTAAATCACAGCTAAATGACAAGAAAATTTTTGATTTTATTTATTCTATTTATATGATACTTTAGAAAATTAAAGCAGCATTAATTAATTTTTTTTTTCGATTTTAGTCATATTTAGATATTTACACTAGATTTTGTCTCAATTAAATTACCATTAATTAAAAGGTAGTTTAATCAATTATTCTTTTTTTCTTTAATTGAGATTATTCAATCATTTTTTTAATTCTTATAAAAATAAAAATCATTAAATTTAACCGAAGGGAAGCATTTTTATTTAATAATAAATATCTCAAGCATGTTTTAAATTTAAAATAGAGTGAAATTAAAACCGACAAAATTTGAAATATTTTGATACATTAGAATTTTTTTTTTTTCGGGGTAGCTTAAAAAATTAAAAACCATCTTATCACAAAATCAAATGTATTTTCCATTTGAAATATTATTATACTCAACACCACCAAATAAATAACTTCCAAAAGTAAATAAAATAAAAAAATCATCTAACTGCAAAATATTCTCAGAAGTTTTCTTAAAAAAGAATAAAAAAAAAAGGGACTATTAACCATTAAGCATTTTCTTGCTTGTTTCTTAGGACGGCAAATTCATTGTTTTAACCCTTTCTCCTGCTTTTACTTTATTTAGATTAAAAAAATAAAAAAAAGCCATCCATAAACGATCATCTATAACCTCGTGAATTATGAGACATTGTCAACGAACGAAACTACCCTTCTCACTTTCTTTCTGCTTTCTCTATAAATACCCCACAATCTCCCAACTGCCTCGGCATAAGTAATAACTCTTCTTTCCCACTCTACCATTTCTCTTTCTCTCTCTCAAATCTTGAAATTAACTGAATTGCGTGAAACCTTGAACAAGAAAATCTTGAACCCTACTTTATAATCTGTACATGCAAGAAAAGGAATGAGGACTATCTTCTTCAAGCCTTCCCCTTCAAGTTCTCCATTGAGATCACCACCCCATAGCCTTACTTTGTCTGATACATTCATGGATGAAAAAATAGACAATGCCCAGATACTCATTTCTAAATGGGACCCTGATTCCTCTTCTTCTTCCAATTACTGCAACATCACTTCTCTTTTTACTGAGGACCGCCTCGAAGCCAAACAATACCTCAACTCTATCAGAGAACTACAGTCTGCTATGCAGTACTACATAACAGAAAACCCCGCTTCTGAAAAACTCATTACAGCTCAAAATCTCATGCAAGTCGCCATGAAAAGACTCGAAATTATAATCTGTACATGCAAGAAAAAGATATGAGAGACTATCTTCCATTCAAAGCCTTCACCCTTTCAATATCTCATTGAGATCAGGAATGAGGACTATCTTCTTCAAGCCTTCACCTTCAAGTTCTCCAATGCGATCACCACCCCATCGCCTTACTTTGTCTGATACATTCATGGATGAAAAAATAGACAATGCCCAGATACTCATTTCTAAATGGGACCCTGATTCCTCTTCTTCTTCCAATTACTGCAACATCACTTCTCTTTTTACTGAGGACCGCCTCGAAGCCAAACAATACCTCAACTCTATCAGAGAACTACAGTCTGCTATGCAGTACTACATAACAGAAAACCCCGCTTCTGAAAAACTCATTACAGCTCAAAATCTCATGCAAGTCGCCATGAAAAGACTCGAAAGAGAGTTTTACCAGATCTTAAAGTTTAATCGGGATTATCTTGATCCAGAATCAGTTTCGAGTCACTCTTCTAGAGCGTCAAGGTCGAGTGTTTCCGATTTTGAAGATGAATCGGAGGACGAATCGTCGAGATTTGGTGATTCGGTATCGGAAGTTGAGCGAGTTTCTATGATGGCTATGGCAGATTTGAAAGCTATTGCAGATTGTATGATTTCTTCTGGTTATGGAAGAGAGTGTGTTAAGATTTATAAAATTGTTCGAAAATCGATTGTTGATGAGACTTTGTATCATCTCGGTGTTGAGGGATTGAACTTCTCGCAGATTCAGAAGATGGATTGGGAAGTACTGGAAATTAAAATCAAAAGCTGGTTATATGCAGTAAAGGTGGCGGTTAAGACATTGTTCAATGGAGAGAGAATTCTCTGCGATCATGTCTTCTCTGCTTCTGGTTCGATGAGAGAATCTTGCTTTGCAGAAATTACGAAAGAAGGTGCTCTGGGCTTGTTTGGATTCCCGGAAAATATAGCAAAATGCAAGAAATCTCCTGAGAAAATGTTCCGTATTCTTGACCTCTACGAAGCAATAGCCGATCTCTGGCCTGAGATTGAATCCATTTTCAACGATGAATCAACGTCCACCGTCCGATCACAAGCAGTTAACTCTTTAATCAAGCTCGGCGAAGCTGTCCGCACAATGCTAACCGATTTCGAATCGGCAATTTCGAAAGACAATTCGAAAACGCCACCTGGAGGTGGGGTCCATCCTTTAACAAGATACGTGATGAACTATATTTCTTTCTTATCCGACTACAGCGGCATATTATCTGATATAGTCGCCGATTGGCCTTTAACGAACCAGTCACCATTGCCAGAGTTTTACTTCGGCAGTCCTGAGCCTGATCAGGATGGCAATTCCTCGGCGATTTCCCTACGGTTAGCTTGGCTTATCCTCGTTTTGCTGTCAGAGTTTTACTTCGGCAGTCCTGAGCCTGATCAGGATGGCAATTCCTCGGCGATTTCCCTACGGTTAGCTTGGCTTATCCTCGTTTTGCTGTGCAAACTCGACGGCAAAGCTGAGCTTTACAAAGACGTGGCTCTTTCTTATCTGTTTCTGGCTAACAATCTTCAGTACGTAGTAAAAAAAGTCCGTACATCGAGCTTGAAATTCCTCATCGGCGATGATTGGATAGTGAAGCACGAAGCTAAAGTGAAACAGTACGCTTCAAATTACGAGCGGATCTGATGGAACGAAGTTTTCGCTTCCTTGCCGGAGAATTTGAAGGCAGCGATGACGGTTCACCAAGTAGCAGAGCATTTTAAGAGATTTAATTCCGCTTTCGAGGAGTTGTACAAGAAGCAGAGTTCATGGGTGGTGCCGGACTCGAAATTGAGAGACGAGATTAAAGTTTCGTTGGCGAGAAAGCTAGTGCCGGCGTATCGGGGATTTCACCAGAAGTTTCGAGCGGCAGTGAATAGGGAGTTTGGAAGTAATTCAAGAATTGTCAGATTTGGCCCCGATGATTTGGGAAATTACTTATCCGATTTGTTCTTTGGAACTACCGGAGGTCCAGGAAGCGTTTCTTCGGGTTCTTCAACGCCGTCGTTTTCTTCGTCTCGAGGTGGGAAGAGTCATTGAAGTCGGAAGGGAATATTTTAAGCGCGTGTCTTTTTTTGTGCATTTAAAAAAGAGGGAAATATGTATACGAATAAAACACAAGGAGGCGTGTACATTTTTGACAGGTGCATCCGTTAGCGAAATGAATGACCGTTGAAAAGACATATTGTAAAGAAATACAAAATAATAATAATAGTTCTTTAAAATTTTTAATGTCATTAAAGTATAAATTGTTTAATAGGGAATGTTTTGATTTTGTTGCCTCCTGGACTTTCATTGTTGCTTGAGATCAATAAAATAATAATCTCTCCGTATCATCTTGATATTCTTTTTTCGAATATTTTAAAATATTTGAAAGGTTTTTAATAATATAATATATAATAAATAATCCCCACCTATCCATATACCTCCTCATCTCCTCACTCCCTATCCACTTCTTATCAATTCATTTACCCCCCCCCCCCCCATTCAAATGACATGCATTCTTTAACTCTAATATTTCATTATAACTTTTATAATTATTAATTAAATGAATGATTTTTACTAATATCTTTTAACTCATAAAAAGGAAAAAAATTTTTTATTGATTAAATTTTTAATATGCATAATTGTCGTATCATATAAATAAAATGGGACGAAAAGAATATATAAAAATATAGGTAGTAAGCATATTTAACAAAATTCTAGGGAAAGGAAAAGACCAAGCAAGTAGTTATTCATTTGCTTATGATTAAATACATAATTTACGTCTTGAAATTTAATAAAAAAAATTTTGTTGCACCTTGAACTTTAAAATTGACTTCATGGCACCCTCAGTTTCCCTTTTTCTAATAATCTCATACCTCGTCACGCTAACAATAATAAATTTTATTAAATTTTTGGCTTTTATATGTAAAATATTGATTTGACATGTGGTTAATACAAAATTTTGACATAATAATTTTCATATTTTCAACTATCCAGTAAGTATTAAATCGATTTAATTTTATTTTGAAGTGTTGAATAGGTTAATTAAAGCATTTAATAGGTACAATTTTATAAATAGAAATATTATATAGGTCAAATTGAAAGTTAAGGGTGCCACAAGATTTTTTGTAAAAAAAGCAGAGGGATGAATTCATCCATTAACTTACTAATTATTGCTGAATTTTCTAAGCAGGAAGAATAAAAAAAAAAAATTATTTTCCTGAATTTCTATAGCAGGTTAAATGATAAAAAAAAAAAATGATAATAAGACTATGATATGGGATTATTGTGAATATAAGGGTGTCAATTCTTTTAATTTAACACTCCACAAGGCCGCAACCTCCTACTATATGAAGAGTGATTGACTTCTTTTATATATATGCCAAGATCTGTCATATTTATCACACCATAATTTATTTATATTAAGTTATTCATAAAATCAAAAATTGTAATAAAATCCCAACCTATTGCTAGCCAATTGGATGGTTTGCCTCCATCGTTTATATGCCTATCACCCCTACTACCCCACTCCCACTATCTGTTCGTTCCCGGCGCCAACACAATTCAATTCATTCTCACATCCTTAGCTCCCGCTCTCCATCCAATCTCCCTGCACTACACTGTCCCACAGTTACTTCTACACTGCGCCTGTTTTTATTTATCAATATTATTAATAGTGATAGTGCATACGTTTTTTTTATGACCTGCTTGCCTTTAAATCTCTAATACTAATATAAACAATATATCACCAGACACTTTATCTATTAAACAACTGTTCATAATATATATGCTTTTTACTGTAATTTATGGAACCAAAATCATACCAGAAGAATTTCATCCTATAACATGACATTATAAAACATTCCCGTACAGGGCAATAGCGAAAAGGACATTTGATGCACTTTTTTAAACCATATTATTTCCCAAGTTTTGGATTTAAAGACGTGAAAATGTCCAAAGATTAATTTCATCGTATCACTTTTAATTGTAAATTATATTTTAATACAATGAAAAACTAATTGAATTTTGCTTTTCCCCCAACAACAAATCGCCCCCCTACCTACGGGCTAGCGCGGCGATATCCGTTGAGAAGGGGGAGTGCGTTGTGGGTTAATGGCAGCAAGGTATAAAAGATTGGAGAGATTCTGATTAAATTTAAAAATAAGAGTAGAGATAATGGGGTTGAGGAGAATAGGAAGTCGAAAGGACCATTAAAATTATACTATAATCAATTCGAATCACTAGAAATAGAAAGTGATAGACATAGTCAGACATTGGCATGCCCAATAATTTAATGAAAGTTGTGTTAGATTATTTTGTGTTCTCTTGTCACTGAGCAAATATTCTCCAATCATAAGCTATAGGGGTGTTTTTGATGTAGTCAATTAAAATCTTAGTTTAAGTCATAAGGTTCTGATACAAGTCATAAGTATTTTATGAATGTTGCTTTAATTTGTCTAACTATGATTTACTAATTTAGATTTGTTTTTAAAAACTCCTATGCCTCGCAGCACCGCGACTACCCCAAACTTCACCACTCTAACTTCGCCCCCCCCGCGCTCCTCTTATCAATATTGAAAAATTTTAGACGTATAAGGTGTTGGTTGAGATGGAGAAGTTGAGGAGAGGTGGTTGGACATCACTCTTTGACCCGACCCCGCGCCGATCTACTTCCCAAATCCCATCAAATAATTATGAATAAAAGTGTTCCAGATCCATTCTAATTAAGTGTGGATTGATTTTTCCCTTATTTTTTACATTATGTCCTTTTTAAATATTATTGATTCTGTCTTTAAGCATTTTTACATATGCGTTATTATAATTGAATATTTGTGTTATTTCTTTGCGTCCTCTTACTCTTAATTATGTTCTTTTTTAGCTTTTGATTACCAGTTGGGATAAAAAGAAATGTTAAGGTTGCTAAAAGTGGGTGTGTGAGTAAATATCTATTTAGGTGTTGATTCGTGATCACTAGCGTTGTAATTTTATAATTATTCTTCTTATTTAATTGATATTATTCACTAAATATACAGTGAGAAAATTTTTATATATACCAAATGTTGATTGTAAATAAAGATGGTTGGATAGTTCTTCTCTTTTAAATTGTGAGGATAGGGTTCTAGATTTCATGTCTTTGTTTATTTTGTGAATAGTCAACTTTCTTTTTTATGATCTTTTTATTCAGGTCTCCCGGGGGGCGGGTGTGGCCGTATGTGGAAATTAGAGTTTCTTTGGTAGGAGGGTGAATTGTTCGAAGTGTTACTAGAAGGTGGTTGGGGGTGTATTCATGAAATGGTTGTAGCGTTGAGGGTACGGATTATTAAAAGTGACGATTTTTCTTTTGATCTGGATACATTAGACCAAGTAAAATTTATATTATTATCTTATGTTAAAATTGATAACTCCATATATTTCTCCACTTCTGTTTCATTAGAACTGTTTATGCCTCCTTTATACATTATTTCATTTTTTAATTTTATTCCTTAATATTGCCTCTTATTCTCTTGATATACTTCGTTCCTTCTTTCCGCGTCATGTGATTTTTTTTTGTTTCCTATTCCTCCGAGGGGCTGATCTCTTCACTCTCCCTCTCCCATCGTCTTCTCCACCCCTCGCTCCACCCTCTCCAGATGATCACCCTTCCATGTCAATTTTCCTTTTCTATTCCTGCCCTTACCCTCTTTCTTCTCTTAATTTCATTATTTATTTTGATAATGTTCATCTTTATTTTCTTCTTAATTTCTATTATTTTGTTGTTTCTTCTATTAGATACTTAAAAATACTCATTCAGGTTACATAATGTCGGCCTCTTCTTATTTTCGCAATGAATTTTGAAAAGAGGGAAATCAATTTCTTATCTTTTTTTTTGGCATGAATCCTATCCAGAAAATTTTCCGGGAAAGAAAAAGTTGATAGGAAAATTGTGTGTAATATACCTGGACAAAGAGTAGAATCAGAGCAGAAGAGAAAATGAATATTTTTGAAATTTGGATATTCCAAAGGAGAAGAAACCTCTGCAACGGGTCAGAAGTAAGATTGAACCAAGGACAAAAGACTTCAGCGTTCAGAAGATATGAAGTTAAACTTTCCCCTGTTAAGCCTTCTATATATTCTCTTTCCTCTTCCCTCTTTCGTGTACACATCATGTTTCCTCTTTCATCTTTTATGTATGCGTGGAATTTTGTAATGCTATTTATTTTTGTTTGAGTTATATCTCTCAATAATGGTGGTAGTGTTGCTGTTGTTGGTCCCAAGGATGGTGATGGGATTGGCCAGCCTTTAAACTGCACAGTCAGCGGAGATGCTCTAGGCGAGAATTTAAATCTGATGATCTACTTTTATCAGATTGTTTGGTGGAAATGAATTTCATAAGATTTTTTAAACTTTCATGTTTGATATAAATGAAAATTCATTTAAAATTTTACATTTTTAATTCTAAGAAATTAGTTATACATGGCTCAAATCCTAACAATGGATGATGAGATGATCTAAACATGAAAAAAATAGTGGAGAAGTTTATACATGGGGTTCGAAAGAGTGTTTTCCCTCAAGGAAGGTCTTTTGAAATCCATCTATAGCAGGAAGGCTAGAAAAGGATATGTTTAAAAGACACTCTATTTTTAATAGAGGAAGATAATTTCAGTTTGCCTATTTTTTAACGCTTGCAAAAACCGCAGCGAATCGCGGGTAACATTTGCTTGTGTATGCATATGGGAAAGAAGAGCAATTGACTTTGTTTGGTTGATGAGAAAACTAAAAATAATATTTCGGAGGTTTGCCTGGAGGGTTTTTAGAGCGCGTTTTTTTAATAGAGGAAGATAATTTCAGTTTGCCTATTTTTTAACGCTTGCAAAAACCGCAGCGAATCGCGGGTAACATTTGCTTGTGTATGCATATGGGAAAGAAGAGCAATTGACTTTGTTTGGTTGATGAGAAAACTAAAAATAGGGCGAAAAGATAGAGAATGGGCTTCACAAGTTTCAATGTTTCAAGTGACGAAAAGCTCAGAAAGCGCCAAAGGGAAAAACGGGCTTTGCTAATCGATTGCTAGGTTTTGTGGCAGAGGTTGTTTGACATATTTATTTAATAATTGGCAAAAAAAAAAAATCACAAATATAATGAAAAAACATTCAATTTAATATCATAAATTTTAAAATAATTAAATATTTAATGTTACCGATAAAGTTAGTCCAATTAATAAGGATTGAATTGGTCAATTAGGTTAGCAAGGTCACTCTTAACATAATAATGTTGAATGTATCAAAACGATATGGAAGAATCCTTAAAATTACTCGAGAAAAAAAATATAAATTGGTTTGAAAATGTCTCTAGAATTATAAGTATATTTATATAAAAGAATCTTAATGGTCAATTGAAGAGTGGTATATTGGTAGATGAAAAGGAATGGCTAGATTGGGTCAACGCGGCGCTAGACGGTGGTTGTCTTAGTAGGTAACATTTTCCTGCCTAAAAAAGTAGTAAAACAAGTTTTTACTGTTCTCAATAATACTTTCAGTCATTAATTCACGTTGGTGGTGGTAGTATTTTTTTTTTTTTTGAAAATTTATATATTTAATTATATAATAAACCCAGGATACAATCTTAGCCATGGAGATTCCAAATCTACAGCTGTCACTCAACTGTCAGGTGATTTCTTGCATGGATTTGGTTTCCATAAAGAATTGCCTCCTCTTTAATTATTATTTATCAGACTGCATTTAATTTCTTTGTGACCACTTTTTTAATATATGTCAAAAAAACAAAACAAAAATACACAAAGAAACTTTCCAGTTGGCCATGCTCAATGTTGAATGTATCAAAACGATATGGAAGAATCCTTAAAATTACTCGAGAAAAAAAATATAAATTGGTTTGAAAATGTCTCTAGAATTATAAGTATATTTATATAAAAGAATCTTAATGGTCAACGCTAACTATTGGCTTAGTAGGTAAAATTTTCTGTAAAAAGAGTAACAAGTTTTTACTTTCTCAATAATACTTGCAGCATTAATTCACTGGTTGGTTGGTGGAGTATTTTTTTTTTTTTTTTGAAAATTATATATTATTAAAAAAACCCAGGAAAAACTTAGCATGGAGATCCAAACTACAGCTGCACTCAACTCAGGGATTTCTTGCCATGGATTGGTTCCATAAGAATGCTCTTTAATTATATTTAGTCATACTGCATTTAATTCTTTGTGTACCACTTTTTTAATATATGCAAAAAAAAAAAAAAATACACAAAGAAATTTTCCAGTTGGATGCTCTTTAATTATATCACTTTATACCTCTTTTGAATTTCTATTTAAAAAGAATGAGTATATATAGTAGTATATGAAACTAAGCAAATAAATTTTAACAAATAAAGTAATATTGCATAAGTGATAAAATAAATTAGCATAAAAATAATGATATATGCACGTATGTGTATCATGTCTGAAATGGATTGAAATGTTGAGTAAAACGTTACTTTATACCTCTTTTGAATTTCTATCTAAAAAGAATAGGTATGTATTGTAGTCTATGAAACCAAGCAAATAAATTTTTTTATTTATTTTGGTAAATTATTTTTTATATTATAAAATTTTTTTTTTTGAAAATTAATTTAATTGTGTTTATATTTTTGAAAATAACTCTTTGGTTGGTATTTTTTTTTCTATTCCTCTTTCTTTTTTTTTCTTTTTTTTCTTTCAACTGTATAAGTGAAAAGTTAACAAGTTAGCAAAGAAGTACGTAATTGGAAGGTCATAAAATTTAAGAATTATTCAAATTATTTTTTTACAAATGGATTCTTATTTGTATAATATGCTATAATATATGAATCAAATAGTAATTCATATTAGATGTTAAAACTGATTTTGAAAACCATTTATGTATAAATCTAACATATGAACACAATAGTTGGACGCAGTTAAAATAAAAGAATTACTAAATTAAATGAGTCCCCAATAATATATTTTACTGTCTAAAAGTGACTAAATAATAATTTATTCTTATTGATTTTTTAATTAATTAGACTCTAATTAAAATTTAAATTTATAACCTAAGATTTTCGAGGCATTCTGTTGAAATAATCCCAATAGTTAACATACTGAACAAATTATAAATCACTTTCATTCCATTCAAGTCCATCATTAATCACTTCATTTTCAGTTCATTTGTGGTCCTAATTGTGTAGGACATATTGTAGTTAATCAAAACACTCGACATAGCTTAAACTGTCTGGATAACTGACTTTATCAAAAATTTAATATAATACGTTAACGATAAAAGTCAAACTTTTTTTTTTTATAAAAAAAGAAAGCGAAATCTAAAAGATAAGATGCAGAGTTTAGTATAAGCTACATCACTATCATGGAAGTAATGTAGCCGTTCCTGGAGGAGGGATCACAGCACAAGAAGAATATGAATATCCAAGGGATATTTACAACTAGCTTGAGAGGAAATCGCACTAGAATTGATTTTTCTATAAATATGTTCTACTTTGCCTCCTGAATCAGATGCACTCAGCTTCCCATGTAGGAGAAGAATTACAACAGAATATCACATTCCACAAGAAGGTTATGGATGCTGAACTCAGGGGTCTAGGCTCGTACCAATTTTAGACATAAATCTCTATAACCGACTTCATGTAATTTGATTGGTTTTTTTATTAATATAAAAAGTAAAAAGTATTGAGTTCGATAACTCTCCACTAGAAAAGTTTTTCACAAATTTAGTATGTAGAAGGGAAGGCTACTCTTTTATGTAGTCTACTGTACATAACGACTGAACCAAATGTTAGTGGAAAAGTTCTTCTCAGATATTTAGTCCACGTTGCCAACTGAGCCACAACCCATAAGTTACAATCAGCTTTATTACTAAGTAATAAATAAGCATAAGACAAATGATAATAACAAGGGAAAATAATTAATTCATTCTTGAGGTTTGACCAAACTAACCGAGTCATCCCTATAGTTTGGCAATAGTAATTAATAGTCCTTGAAATTTACTTTCGTCAAATCACTTGGTACTTCCGTCCATTTTCTCCAGATTTTTCCGTTAAAATCTTTTAAAAAAGATTAAAAATACCCTAACACTTAAGAAGGGTAAATAATTAATCTATCCCTGAGGTTTGACCAAACTAATTAAGTTATTCTTGTAGTTTAACAATATTAATTAATAATCCCTGAGATTTACCTCTATCAAATCTTTGGGTCATTCTATCTATTTTCTCAAGATGTTTCCATTAAAACCTTCAAAAAAAAAAAAAAAAACCTTCGAAAAAAAAAAAACACAAGATTAAAAAATAGACATTTAATTTTAGGTAACTTTAATATCAGAGAACAAATTATTTTTATAAATTCCATTAGAAACCTACAAACTAATGAATGAAGGGTATTAATTAATAATCCCTGAGATTTACCTCTATCAAATCTTTGGGTCATTCTATCTATTTTCTCAAGATGTTTCCATTAAAACCTTCAAAAAAAAAAAAAAAGATTAAAATAGACATTTAATTTTAGGTATTAATATTCAAGAGAACAAATTATTTTATAAATTCCATTAGAAACTACAACTAATGAAATGAAGGTAGGACCATAGATATAGTAAAAATATTTTAGAAAATAAAAATAAATTCACTGTTTTTGCAAAATTTCAATTATAAATTTGATAAGGCTTAACTGTCATTCTGTTATAAAGCAAATAACCTAGTTTAGTTTGGTCTTTTTCTTCTTAACTGTAATGATATTTTAGTCTTTTTTTTTTTTTTAAAGATTTTAACAGAAAAATCAGGAGAAAATAAACGGAACGAGTAAATGTTTGACGGGGGTAAACCTCAGGGATCATTAATGAATATTACTAAACTGCAAGGACGACTTAGTTAATTTGGTCGAACATCATGGATGAATTAATTATTTTTCATTCTTATGTGTCATGATATTTTAGTCTTTTTTAAAAATTTTAATGGAAAAATCTGGAGAAAATAGATGGAAGAACTAAGTGGTTTGACGGAGGTAAATCTCGAAGATCATTAATTAATATTGTCAAACTGCAGTGATGACTTAGTTAGTTTCGTCAAACATCGCGCTGAATTAATTATTTTCCCTAATAAAAAAAAACGTTATGATTAGACTGATCGGGTCGGGATAGATGAATCATGCAAAAAGAAAAAAAAAAAAAAGGAGAAAAAAAAAAAAGAAAAACAAAAGCATGTGAAAGAAAAGAAAATTTCCAGCAAACATTAATCAGTGACAGTAATCGCACAAAGATCTTGGTTGAAAGTAGACAAGTTGTGGCTCTGTTGTTATCATGTATTAATTAGCACATGATAGTTAAGCTGGCAACTTCATTAATTAAATAAATAATAAAATGCCTTTATGGAAATTATCTTTGTTAAGTTGTTGAAGCATTCAACTAATAGTAATTAATGAATTGATTTGATTTTTTTTTTTTAATTCTATATCAGTCAAGATTAATCTATCTCAGTTGAACTAATTAATATAGCCATCCAATTAACAAAATATTATAAGTATTTATCAATTTTGAATCTTCACCATTGACTTTTAATTTTCAATATTACAGAAATAAAATTTTTATCGATGTTAATTATAGCAAAATTTAGAACAATAAGGGTAAAATTTGCAAAATTAAAATATTCTTTAATGTGACATAACTTTTAAAAAATTGCTATAAGTGCAAATTAAATTTACCCAAAAAAATTTGAAAATGAAAATTAGTATAATTTATATTTAAAAAAATAATTAATAAATTTTTAATATTTAGTTTTATTTACAAAACTATAAATTCTTTATTTAATTAGCTATATCTATAATCAATATATTTTTCTTTTTAGTTAATTAATATAATTTGCTTTCAAAATATTATGTTATCTAATAATTCATGGATCCTAATTAATGCAAACTAATGAATAAACATTTAATTCTTTATAAAATGATTCATTTTATTCTAAAAAAAATCTTTATATATGAATATGGGGATACATATTTTTAATACTACATAGCATGTATTCATTAGAAAAATCATCATAATATATTAGACATGTGAAATTAATTTTATTTTGGTAATTTATTTTTGCAGTCAATTAATTTGTATTTTATATTTTCTTGATAACAATTCATTTTATAAATTTTTAGAACTTTAATAAAATTATGTGACTGAAACTTTAATTTTCGATTTTTTTTATTATTTAAACTAAAATAAAATTTTCATAACACTATTGGATGTTCTTTCATTTAATAATATTCAATGTTTTAGCAGTTGTATTTAGACTTTTCTGTCAAGAAAAAAACTGATATATTTTTATAAAATATTATATACATTAACTAACATAAGTTCTTGTCAAAAAAATAATTTATTAAAATATATTAATATAAAAATGTGTACATGTTGAAAAGAATAATAAATACAAAATAATATAATGTTTTGTCTACATCAAGTGAAACAAAACGAAATAGGGCGTTGACTTGCAACTTGGGTACGAAGATTAAGGCAGGTGAAGATAAAAAAGCAAGATAATAACTACACTTAATAGGCTGAGTTTCTTTTAGAGAAAAAAAGAAAGAGATTGAGTCGAAATATTATCGAGCGGGATCCGGTTGGTTTTTACAATATATGAGAAATGGTCTAATTAGTCTTGAATTTTTTATCATTTTTATATAAAAGTTATTGCTGATTTGACGAATATTATTTAAGAGAAGTACTACTTCCTACTATATATTATATATCTCATAATATTATTCGGTCCGATCACATTTCTCGTATATAAAAAAATAAAAAAATTGGGAAGAGTCAAAAGGCGACTATGATGAATTATTAGATGATGATAACCCAAACGTATTGGTCAGTTTGAAACTTAATTGATAGTAGCCGAAATATGGATTCGAGTCTTCATCTAACCATTATTAATAGTTGACATATGAAAGCTACAAGCTTCACCATTGATTTAGAATATTTATCCTCATCTTCTTTTTGTATTCTTCTCCATCACATCAAAAAACTAGAATATGGGTACATGGCCCGAAGCCTATTTTAATCTTATCTATACTACAAAAGAAAATGTATGCTAAGTTAACATAATAATTTTTTTTTTTTTTAAATCTCCAATGCTTGTTTATGAAGCATTTATTATTCACACTTATTAAATTACTCCCTCTATTCTAAAATATAAGTCATTTTTATTTATTTTTTTTGAGAAAAATCAAACTAGAATTTCAGTAATTGAAAACTGTATACAGATATAAAATGCAGATTAATATGTTTTTATATTTTTATATGAATGCCTAATCATATACCACTTATATATATAAAAAAAAAAAAAAACATAATCTTGATTTGAAGTATCTAATCGAGTTGACAGCGCATAATATTTGTATTATAAGCGATCGCATGCTCCACTTGGTGACTATTTATAGCCATTAATCGACTTCATAGTATTTCTATAAGTCTGATCTGATTACCTTCAATTTTTTTTCCTTCTATTGGGAAGAGATCCGCACTTCTTTTTGCATAATTATTCAAATAATAAAATACGTTAGACAAAATCACCATAACGATGATAACAACAACTCAGAATTAGATTTGAGAACAAAATCCCAATATATGGGCAAGAATAAATCTCAATATATGGACAACAATAAATCTCAATGCATATGCGACAATAACTCAGATCTATAAACAGGTCTGAGAATTATTTGCAAAAAAACAAACAAAAAAAAAAAAAGAAAATGGGTGACCATTAATGAGAACTCACCGATGGAAGCCCATGGAAGAAGAGAAGAGAGGTATTAGGTTTTCAGAGAAAGAGAAAGAGAGAATATAATAAATCTGATTTTTGGTTTGTCATTTGTCATAAAATATAAGTCGTTTTGTATATTTCAAGAAGTAATAAATGAAGTTTTTCTAATGTTTCCCTTGTTTACACTAAATACAATAAATACTTCATAGACAACTATTAATTTTGAGATAAAGGATAATTTGATCGAATTACCATTGAGTTTGTCATAATCTAGCAGAATTAATTGCTTTCTTAATCTTTGTGCAAAAATCTTAAATGACTTATATTTTGAGACAAAGGGTGTAGATAAATTTATGATGATGAGAACTCGATATGAAATATTTTTACTATTCACATTCATTATATGATATGAGAATATTAATTAGGTCACTTCTGATTGGCAGTCATATTGTCCTGTTAATACTCATTTGTTCCAAAATACTTCATCCGTCTCAAAATATAAGTTGTTTTAAGATAATTATTTTGTCTCAAAATATAAATCGTTTTGAGTATTTTAAGAACTAACAAATGATGTTTTCAATGTTACCCGTATTTATATTAAATACAACATCTATCTTCACAAGTTATTGTTGATTTTCATATAAAGGAAATTAGGTCAAATTATCCTTATTTTTATTATAATTTAAGATAATTAATTATTTTCTTAATTCTTGTGAAAAATATCAAACGAGACAGAGGGAATATAAGTCATTTAAAGCTGTCACGGATATTAAGAAATCAATTAATTTTCCTAAATTATAACAAAACCAAGTATAATTTGTCCAAGTTACCATTTATCTCAAAATGAAAAATAACTTCTGAAGATAGTTATTATATCCAATATAAATAAGAGTAAAATTAAAAAAAAAATCATTTATTACTTATTAAAATACATAAAACTATCTTATATTTTGGAACAAAACAATCACCCTAAAAAAATTTATATTTTGAGACAAATGAAATATAAAACATGCATTAATTTGCTCTCCTTGTTTATAATAAATTTCAACTTCATCTCTGCATGTTATGATATTCACTATGTTCATAAATACAAGTCGTTTAAGGTTTTTACATGATGAATAAGAAAACAATTAAATCTTCTAGATTATAACAAAAAGTTCATTAATTTGACTAAATTACCTTTTATTTTACATCATTAATAGCGAATGTGGTTTGGTTGGTCTTCTTACTTATATGGAAAATGAAAGTTTTAGGTTCGAGATCTCTCAATCATAAGAGTTTTTACCAATTTAATGAGTAAAAGAGAAAATTACCCATATTGTGTAATCCACAATGTTCTTTTAGTCTATTGGACACTGAACGAATCATATATATATATATATATACACACACACATACACACATATAAGGTAAAATTGAAAAAATATTGTTAATTACTCTTTAATATTATCAAAACGAATTATATTTATGAATATGAATAGATAGTGTAATTGAGTATTTACTTTTTTAAAGTCTAATTAATTAGAATAAAAAATATAGTAATCACTTTCTTATCTAAAAATTATTAGGTTATAAAGCGAAAACAAATTAAGGTATTAACTAAGCAGATGTTAATTAGCTATTAAAAATTTAGGCAGCAATTCCAAATTAGTTATATAACCTTCTCAAGGAACGACAACATAAATTAGTATATTTACACAAAGTGTTTTCACTTCCATTTCAGCACCTCCAACTTCCAAGTGCTTTTCTTTTTCTACACAAATATAGCAATGATAATAATAATTTGGCACATCTCTTTCAAATGTTTATCCTATAATCACATGAAAATAAAAATATCTCTATTTTTATAGGACGGAGAGAGTTTATCCTATATTTTTAGTTGACCTAATCTATTAGTTGTTTCAACTTTCAACTAATAATTGCTCTCCCCATTAATTCTTACACCTAACTAGTTAATAGAAAATTAGAGCTAGAGGGCAACAGAAATTAGAGGTGGTGGGCCAATATCAATCCACAATGTGTTAGAACTCAATTTTATTCAAATATAAATTATATAAATTTAAATAAATTATAAATTTATTTCGCACATTTTACTTAATTTTACTAAAACTTGATCATTTGGGTCCAATATTGACTAGTTCTAATAACAAGCAATTTTCAAACATTTAGATCAGGAAAAGTACAGTGCTTCACCAAACAATTGCACCATATTAATTGATGAAAAAAGTCCAAGCCAATAAAAATCAAAGTGGCCAAGTCCAACCCCAAATTATTTAATTGATTGACAATTACGCATGATCTCACAATTGGGTTTCCCTTAGATTTTTTTTTTTTTATTTGACTTGCATAATCATGTCCACAAGTAAATAATTGAACTGTTTAAGTAATTTCATTTTTGTTTGACATTATTGTTATGGCTTTTTACTATCAACTGATTTTAATGTGTTTAAATCTCACAATAAATAAACAATAGTCTTAAAAGATCCTTTCGAGTTCGTAATTTTCAAAACCATTTCATTTAACTGTTTGTTTATATCAACTGATAGCTTTTTATAATGATTAGTTGACCAAATATTGCTGTTTGAGAAAATTTTATAACATCCTCTTAATGTCTTCATAAAATTACCATATTTTGTTATAGTTTACGTGCTACTATTTACTATTTGGGTTTTCTAATTAAGAAGGCAAAAATAACTATTTGAAGAAAGATATTTCCTACCTCACAAAATAAAATATATGTCGTTTAAATTTTTTTTACCATTACGAAGAAAAAAATTAATTTTCATAAATTATAACAAAAGCAGGAGTAATTTGTTTCATATCGTTACCCTTATCTCACGTTATTATATTGAATATAAATAAGAGTAAAATTCAAAAAAGATCATTGTTATTCCTTAAAATTCTCAAAACGAATTTATATTTTGGAACAAAACTATCACTTTAAAAGGATTTACTTTTTCGTTCCATAAAGATTGTCGGCTATTCCATTTAGGATGTCCCAAAATAATTGTCTACTTTTATATATATATAGTTTTTTTTTCTTATTTTACCCTTCCATAAATCCACTTTTACATGAAGTTACATTTAATTATATCTTATATGAAAAAAATAGAAAAGAAAAACACATAAATTATTCTAACTTTAATTTCATATTTTTAAAAATTATAAAAAATTGTGACAATCTTTCTGGAATAAAGAAAATATATTTTAAAACAAAAAGAGTAGAAAGAAGAGTCTTATTGCCTGAATCAATCAATCACTAATGAGTTGATATTCCAGATTACCAAATCACTAATTAGTTGATATTCCAGATTACCAACCCAATTCAGCCAATTACCGAATGAAATAATTAGTCGGTAGTCGGTTGTTATTTTGTAGTGAATATAATGTCGAAATTGACGTAGAAGATGGATAAGAAACAACATGGTATTTCTTCGGATAACCATTAACCAGTAATCATGGTATTCAACGAAACAACATGAATAGCAGATGAGATCTGCAACCCAAAAGAATATATTGTCCATTTTCTAACTTCAAAGTACTTCGTAATAAGTGAGCTTTTAAGATATCCATAGGTTGACCAACTCACTGCTTAAGGAAAAATATTTAACCAACCAGATTGCCTTATAGTCCGATCAAAATGTGAATTCCACGACTCCATCCTGTGACGAGGAGATAGGATTTAGTATGCTTCACTGGGTCAAGCTATCTTGGAATATATTATAATTTGTTTTTTCTTTCTATCTACCACTTTCTCTGTCTTAAATGTGAGGTAACACACATTGGGTAAGCTGCTAACTGTGAACTATAATGGCTTTGCCATTTAAAGATTTTCAAAACTAAACAAAAGAGAAGGTTCCTCTAGCAAAACAAATGGATAAACAAATTAAATTATATACTATTATTTTTTATTTTGACTTTTGATGCACACCCTTTAGTGGTCGGCAGAACTTACTAGTCTTTGAAAAAGACTTTCTTTTCAAATAAATGAAAAATATATTATGCTAAAAGAAATGTATGATTATAAAAATATTTTAGGTATGACATTTTAATTTTAGTTTTCTTTTGCATACAGATAAGATTATTCTCGGACTTTATTTCACGTATTATTACTAAATCCATTTTTAAAGACATATTTATCAACTGATATAAATTAATTAATTGGATTTTAGCTTTGTATGAATATAGAAGTTGTTTTTTTCATACAAAATTAACTTTTTATTTTACTTGGATAAATTTTTTAAGACATTATGATGATAGAACTTAAAAAAGATAAAAAAAGATGTATATTTTCCTACCCCATGAAGCATTTTCCAAGAAACATCTATACACAGAGAGTTTTTCTTTTCCTTTCCTTTTTCCTTTTGCTCTCTTTCTCACACTTAAGGTGTGATCATAGTTGAATTTGTAATAAAGACTGATAACACAAATCAGCTGGTGGGAGTTGAGCGATTGAAATACATATCTTTTGAATACTCACGTGTCAAAGTCCAACTCATATGCCGGCCTTTCCTCCTTATAAATCTTTCATTTCTTGATTTATTTTTCCTATCCGAGGTTTTTAGTACTCTTGAATACATAACATAAAAACCATACAATTGACTCGTCTCTCTCTCATTCTCTTTCTACAAGCCTTTTCCTTGTTGCTTTCTTCTTTGTTTATTACATTGTCTGTTGATTCTTGAAATGGGCTTACACATGTTAGTTTATGCATTCTTGATCTTTTATCCTCTTTTCTTGATATGGAGGTGGATCGATGGGAAAAGAGACCAAGAATGTTACATTCTTGATTATGAGTGTTATAAACCAACTGATGATAGAAAGCTTGACACCGAGTTTTCTGGTGAAATAATAAAGAGAAGCAAGAATCTTGGTCTAAATGAGTACAAGTTTCTCTTGAAAGCCATCGTAAGTTCTGGCATTGGAGAGCAAACTTATGGTCCGAGAATGATTTTCGCCGGGCGAGAAGAAAATCCGACATATGAAGACGGGATACTGGAAATGGAAGAGTTTTTTCAAGAAAGTATTCAAAAACTCTTATCAAGAACAGGCATTTCTCCTCAAGAAATTGATGCTCTTGTTGTCAATGTATCAATGCTTTCTGCAGTGCCTTCTTTGTCAGCTAGAATCATAAATCATTACAAAATGAGAGAAGATATTAAGGTTTTTAATCTTACTGGTATGGGTTGTAGTGCGAGTCTTATATCTGTCAACATTGCTCAAAATCTTTTCAAGACTTACAAGAATTCATACACACTTGTCATTACTTCAGAATCTTTAAGCCCTAATTGGTATGCAGGAAATAATAGGTCAATGATTCTTGCAAATTGCTTGTTTCGCTCTGGTGGTTGTGCAATCCTTCTGACTAACAAAAGGGCTTTAAAGCACAAAGCAATGTTCAAATTAAAATGTTTGGTTAGAACACACCATGGAGCCAGAGATGACTCATATGATTGTTGTCTTCAAAAAGAAGATGAACAAGGCCGTGTAGGGTTTCATTTAGGCAAAAATCTACCAAAAGCAGCTACAAGAGCTTTTGTTGATAATCTTAGGGTGATTTCACCAAAGATCTTGCCAGTAAGAGAGTTGCTAAGGTTTTTAATAGTTTCATTTATTAAAAAATGGAGCAGCCAAATAAGGTCTTCCTCTTCTTCTAAAGGAGGCGAAGATCGAGCAGTTATAAACTTCAAGACCGGAGTAGATCACTTCTGTATCCATACCGGAGGGAAGGCGGTGATAGATGGAATAGGAGTGAATCTAGATTTAACGGAATACGATTTAGAGCCAGCAAGAATGACTCTACATAGATTTGGAAATACTTCAGCATGTAGTCTTTGGTATGTGTTAGCATATATGGAAGCAAAGAAAAGATTAAAGAAAGGAGATAGAATTTTGATGATAAGTTTTGGTGCAGGCTTTAAATGTAACAGCTGTTTATGGGAGGTGGTGAGAGATTTAGATGGTAGTAATGTGTGGAAAGATTGCATCAATGACTACCCACCAAAAACCCTAACAAATCCTTTCATGGAGAAATATGGATGGATTAACAATGAAGATGAGAGTACCTTTGCTGTTCCTTCTTGAAGATTCTAAGAAAGAAAGAAAGAAAGAAAAAATACAAGGTAAGGGATTGTTTCTTGCACAAACTTGCAATAGCTTTTATTACTTCTTTAAAGGTTACAGTATTTTTCTTTCTTTCTTTTTTTTTTTTTTTAAAAAAAAACAAGTTACCTTTCTTTGTTTCTTTCTTTTTTAAGTTAGATTTTAGTTTTAATTTGTATACTTTATATTTATTGTTTGTGTTAATTAATTGTTATTATTATTATTGTTGAATCATTTATGTGAATTTGATTACACCCAATAATGTACGCTTCTTTCAATATAATGAAAAGTTTATTACGTTGGTTGCTATTTTTCTTTTTTTGTAACATCATTTTTACAAAAAGGAAACAAAAACAAAAATAGAAATAGGAGTCTCATTTTGGAGTATACATCTCTCACTATTTTTATTTTTTTTATTATTTATTAGGCGGTTCGACGAACTAGAATATTTTAACTATACATTAGTCCTCCTCATCAGCTATTCTTTTATATTGGTGAAGGAGATGTTGCTTTTTCACCTGACCCTCAACTCATGCTGTTGTACTTGAGGTTGTTAATGTTTTGAAGCATTAGTATTAAAGGCAAACTAATTGCAGGACCAGTGGATGGCCCCAAAAGAGAGAATGGCGGTGCTTTTTGGTACTTGTAGAACAGCAAAAAAATTGCACAGAAAAATCTGTATCAATTCTGGTTTTGTTTTTGTATGCTTCCTAGCTTTGAAAGATAGTCTGAATCAGACTATATTTACATAAAACCCATATATATAAAGTTTTTTTAATTTCAAACAATAAAATAAAAAACAAATGTTAATTCTAACAAAATTAGGCTCATTATTGAGGTTGTATTCGGCAACAATTTTTTAAGTAATTTTTAATTAAAACGTTAAACGCTACTTAAAAAATTGTTCGATAACATAACGTTTGAACTAGCTTTTAGAAGTTAGAGTAACGTTTTATGAAAAATTTACTTATAACCAGAGTAATATATATACACACAAAAATTTAATGGCAAGAATTATTTCCGAGCTATGGTTCAGTAGTGAGCAGGGTAGTTTGATCTTGACTATCGTATTTGAATGAGTGGTTGCAACAGATAATTGGTTTTTTCAGTTACACCTTAATTCATTCATGAATGTTTAATAAATACATATCAAAATGGCAAGGAATTTTTATTTTCAATGTATTGCAGATCTATACATTAAACTAATAAAAAATAATATATCATAATTCTTTTGTTTATCAATAACTGATGGAGTAATAAAAAGAGAAATAGAAGGAATAACGGCTTGGATCTTATATAAATGTTCAATCTCCACTGAAAGTGAAGTTTACAGCGCTGCAAAATTTTTTTTATTAAATTATATAATTATACATTAAACAATAAATAATATAATCAATAATCTTTTGTTTATCATAACTGAATGGCAGTAATAAAAAGAGAAATAGAGGAATAACGGCTTGGATTCTTATTAAATGTTCATCTCCACTGAAAGTGAAGTTTTACAGCGGGCTGCCAAAATTTTTTTCTATTAAGATTATATATATATATATATATATATTATATATATAAAGAAAACTTATATATAAAGAAAACTACATGTAGGACATGAGAAATCAAAATCAAAGAATATCATTTCAAAATTAACGGAGAGCTTTAATTAAAAGTAATTGAGAAAACTTATCTTTCGATTTAGTTAAATTTTATACAGTGCAATTGAATTGAAACATAATTGAAACCCAATTGTCTTTTACTTGAAAGAATCCTGCCTTTGTAACCACACCATGTTGCCCTAATTGAAACATATTAATTGATATATTAATTGATTTTTAAAAATTAAATGGTAAAAATTCAACAAGATTAGTTTATTGATAAAGAAGAGTTTTTCCTTATATAATTAGGGTTTGACAACATTATTAGAAAGCACTATATAAACAATATATAAAGCAAAAAGGAAAAATAAATATTACAAGAACAAAAAGGTGTATGTGTGTGTGCTATTAATAAACATACAGCTTGTGCCAGTGCCCAACTCTTTATTGCAGCATTAAAAATCACTGGCCTTTATCAACTTTCGGCCACAGTGGTCGCAACTTTTTCTAATAAATACTGCCGTTATTTTAAAATAATCAATAATCTGAAAAATAATTCTCCTGAAAAAAGTAATAATCTGAAAATTAAAATCATTTTTTTTTCAATTTGTTTACACCAAATACTGAATTTGTTTTTATTTTGGGTCCAACGTGGGTCCACATCTACTTACAAGAAAGGAACTGTTATTTTAATGTGTCCGTTCACAAGTTCATATGGTTCTGAGTGTATATATATGAATTAATATTATTTTAAGATTATCATTGACTTTTTTTATTATTACGTAAAGAGTATTCTACATATCGCTATATCATGCGCGAGTGTTATTACAAAAGATAAAAAAAAAAAAAAAAAAATAAAAAAAAAAAAAAAAAGAAAAAGAAAAAGAAAACTTGGTCCAGTAGGCCCTTGTGTTTGGGGCAAAGAAGGAAAGAGAAGAGAGAGAGAAAAAAAAAAAAAAAAAGAAAAAAAAAAAAAAAAAAAGAAAATTTGTATTATGAAAATTTACATTTTGATTTCTCGAAATATAAAAAATTATATTCCACCCTCCAAAATTACAAAAAGTTTCGTTTCATTCTCCAAATTATTTTTTTTTTAGTTTCACCCCTGATTGGAAATCCCAAACGTGCGAGATATATACCATTTGATGCATAACATAAAACTATTACAACTAAAAAATTCTACTATCATTATGATAAACATTTGCTAGCACTATTAATATATTATTAATATTTTGATAACACTAATAATGAATTGTTATGAATGTATATATCTGTTATTAATTATTATGTTCAATAACAACTATATAATTACATTAAATTAATAATTATTAAATATATAAAATGTCTATCTTAGTGATAGAACCTTTCAATATCGCGTTATTATTTAGTATATTTAAAATTTTCAACTAAAAGAAAGAAAGCTTTGAAATATGTCATTTATGGTATTATGTCATGTTATTTATTTTTGTGAGTTATATTTGTATTAGAGAATTTTGAGTTATTACAACTATTAACTTATTATATTCTGTTCATAATTCAAATGATTTTTTTATTGTTTAATTACAATATTGAAATTAATTAAAAAAATACTAAAACTTTAAATTTATATTTATCATCATCTAAATTTTATATTTTAATATATTTTTGTTAAATATGAAAATATATAAAAATGATAAATTATGTTATTTGCCGATCCCGGGTTGATAGGTGGCAACCGCCAGTAAAAATTTTTATTTTCCGGAAAATAAGCTATAAAAAAAAATAATTGTTGGCGAAAGTAATAACAATGCCACAAATTTAGCTCTACACCAGAATTGTTGGCCTAATTAAATGGTTCAAACTGGATCACCACCAAATTTTCGGTGATGCCCATAGCCAAATCATCCGGTGGGGTTTCCAATCTATTTAATGTCAAAATCAATACCGCACGTTGCACGAATTGCTCTGTTTACTCTATACTTTATTTTGGAAAATTTTTCTATTGATAAATTTACTAAATAAATAACGAAATAACAAATAAGATTGCATACTACAAATTGTACATTCTCTTCCTTGCAGGTTCTTCATAGTTCTCTTGTTCTTAGAGGCAAGCTGCTAGTTCCAATTTCAATTGATATTCTCTTACTGTAAAGTAGAAAATAAAAAGCAGTTTCTCACTCTAAGTCTTCAGTTTTCAGACCAACAAAAAAGGAATGTTACTAAAAAAATAAATAAATTTATATAGCCACCTTTAATCCTTTTGATCATCAGATATCGGAATTCTCTCCACAAATAATATAGCTATTTAGTCCCTTTGATCATCAAAAATTGGAATTCTCATAAATGACCGCTGAAGCACCTCCATCCTTCTCCTTCTCCACTCATAGTATGAGATAAATACTATCTAATATTTAAGTTTTAGGTACAGTTCGTAATTCAAATAATTTGTTAACGTATGATTATATATATGTTTTAGATATATAGGTATAGATAGATTAGAGTTTGATTATGCTAGAAAGCATGTTAGTTTAGGAATAATATTATTTGCTTCATTCCATTAATTTTGTTACTTTTTGATTTTTTTTTTTTTTTTTCATTTAGGATGACATTTTTAGAAAATGAAATAGCATTTATTTTAATTTTATCTTTGTCTAGATATTTACATTAAACTTTGTTTTAATTAAATGAGCATTTATTAATGAGGTAAATTAGCTCATTATTCTTATTTTTTCTAAAATTGAGATAATTTAATCATTTTCTTAATTATTATGAAAAGTAAAAAGCTGATAAATTTAATGAAACGGAGGAAAGTACTCCCTCCGTCCCATTTTGTTTGCTTGTTATTCATTTTTTGGATGTCCCAGAATATTTACAAGATTTTTAAATTTAGATAGATAAACAATTATTTTTCTCATAATAATTTTTATAATTGTTCATTAAAAGAAGAATTTTTAAGAATTTTTATTAATATCTTAATGAATTAAAAGTTAAATAACTTTTGTTGATTAAATCCTTAATATGTCTGTTTTGTCAAACCATGCAAATAAAATGGAGTAGAGAGAGTTTATTTTTAAATGTCTATTTTAATTGTTGGGAATGAAACCAGTCGATTAAGAAAATTTATTTAAAAAATTATTCTACTTTAATAATTATATTTATATATTTATTTGTGTAGAATTATATGGATAAAAAGATTGACAAGGCCAAATTCACGTGGTATGTTGTTGAGATTCTGTTATTTGAAAATAAAAGCATTTATTGGCCGCTTCTTATTGCACATTGATAAGTGATTATTTTATTTTAAAATAAAATTTATTTTAAAAAATAATAAATGATGTTTTTTCAATATTACTCTTATTTATATTAAATACAATACTATTTTCATAAATTATCATTGATTTTATTATAATTTAGGAAAATTAATTCATTTCTTACAAAAATTTTAAACGATTTATATTTTGAGTAATTTTAAGTCATTAATTAATAATTATCACAATCCCTTTATAATTTTATGTTTGTGGGTTCATATTCATTTGGTAGTTATGATTTAAGAGTTATGACCACTAGTTTTTATAAATGCTTCAACAAGAAATGTGGCCCATTTTGCACTGTCTGTATTTTTTTTTTTTTTTCATAATCTTATCGTAATAATGTCTTTTAAATTATGAATATATTGAAATTTATCGTGCATGTATACGTCTTTTAAATGATTTTAGTCAACTTTTGACATTTTCAATTCATTTTAAATGGTTGAATTTGATTTTCTTAAGTAGCAAAAATTTTAACCATTAGAAATTAAATATTAGTTTTATTTATATTAAATATGAAGATGTATTGTAATACAATTGAATTTATAATTTCAAAACTCGTTGGTTTAATTTAATGAAAATATAGATTATATGTATATATATATATATATCATTATGTATTTTGATTTTTTAAAAATTAAATTTTTTTATTTTTATATTGTTTGCATAAAAATTATTTTTCATAGCAAAATTTTCTTTTGTAATTGAGAATAAAAATAAAAAAATCAAAACAACAATTTTATTGATAATCATAGCAATAATCAACTGAACTCATAATTGTACAAGATGAGATAAACGGAAAGTTTTGTAAGCTTGAGTTTAAATAAAGTTGAAAATCAAATTTAAACTTAGTTCTTTTATAATTTATAGTTAAAAATAAATTATCTTTTATATGCTCTAACTCGAGATTGAGCTCAATTCGTTTATTCTCCATTCTTAAATTTATGAACAACTTTAAAGGAGCTAATTTTAAAAGAATATTCAATTGCGGTCCTAATGAAACTTCGTATTGATTTTACACTGAATTTTTTTCTCATTGTTAGTTGCCGAGTTAGTTTGTATTAAGTAAGGTTAGAGTATTCCAAATCGGAACTTTATTTTTGTAAAAACATAAAAGCAGATATGAAGGCTTTGGTAACAGGTGTATTGGGTGTTACAACGGTAGAGACCCTCGGTCAATACTTAGGTTTACCCTCACTAGTTGGTCGAAATAAGTCTGAAGTATTTGCTAATCTCCAAGATAAAGTATGGAAAAGATTATCAAGTTGGAGGAGTGTCATACTCTCACTGGCAGGGAAGGGGATATTGCTGAAGATTCAAGCAATTTCGAACTATTTAACGACATTATTCCTTCTTCAAGGAGATATTTTTGATATAGTGGAACGAGCTATGAATCAGTTTTGATGGCGAAATGGAGGGGCTGATGGTTTTGGTATCCATTGTATATCCTGAAGTAAATTACATCGAAGGAAGGAAGATGGAGGCATCAGGTTTATATCTTTGCGTCAGTTAATATAGCTTTGTTGGCCAAAATAGGCTAGAATTTAATGACAGGACCTGACGCACTTTGTTAGTCCATTGTATAAGGCATGGTATTATACGGATTCAAATTTCCTGCATGCAAAAATCCCAGCTATTTGTGGTGATCGATTTGTGCAAGTCAGGGGGGTGTCTGAGGAGGATCGAAAATGGGCGGGGTACCTTAGTTTAAAATACATCCTGGCTCCCAGATATTGCTTCGCGTTATATTCACTCTATAAAAACAACGGGGATTAATGAGATATGTGTTGGAGATTTAATGGTTCCAAACCGGAGAAAATGGGACACTGAACTTCTAGAGGAGTTGTTTACAGCAGAAGAGGCCCAGCTCATCCAACGAATTTCATTAAGTTTTACAACTGGGGAGGGCCCTATACCATAAGGAGTGGATATAGACTTTTATATCACCAATCTTTCAATGCTAGTATTGTGTCTCAATCACTATGTAGCCGAGTTTGGAATATTCAGGCCCCACCAAAGGTTCTGAATTTTGTATGGCGGGCTATCTCTAATATATTGCCTATTAGAGCATCTTTGATCATAGCTAAAAGAGTCCCTATTACCGATTTATGTCCTACATGTATTGGGAGCTTGAAACTGTGATTCACTGTGATTTGGCTAAGGAATGTTGGAGTTGGTCTACTGTAGGGTGGTGGGGTGCAATGTGTAGCTTTGAGGAGTGGTTTCATATTGTGTGAGTCGCTAAGCAACAGGTACAGGAGGCTGCTATACTGGTGTGGGATTGTGGAATGCACGAAATAGAGTGGTATGGAATATTAGATGGTCAACCGCAGTAGCGATACTCAGGAAAGCAACTACTTTTCTTCATGAATGGCAGGTTCTGCAACTAAAGCCTGTTGTTCATATTGTTCCTGTTGTGGTTTTCGAAACAAAACGGAGACCACCTATTGCTGGAGTCAAATGTAACATTGATGCAAGGTTTGAGGATGGTACATGGGCAACAGGCGACAGGACGTTGGTGAGGGATAGCACGGGTTATTTTTTAGGAGGAAGAAGCTAAAGTCTCGGGTATGTGCAAAGCTCAGTGGTGGCGGAAGTCATGGGGTTCGTGAAGTTGTGAGTTGGCTTAAGGACAATTATTTACAAACTCATATAACGCTTGAAACGGATTGATTGGTAGTCAAGCAAGCTTTGGACAGTAATGTAGTGAATTATCCTTATTTTGGTTCTTTGATTCATTATTGTAAATCTCTTTGTAAAGTAATTGCATTATTTTCATTTTCTTTTGTTAAAAAATCAGCAAATCAAGTTGTCCACGTGTTAGCATAAATTACTGATAACACAAATTACTGGTTCTATGCCTGATTTATTAGAGTCAATATACACCCTTTAAATATTATTCATAATGTACTGCTTTTGGATTCTAATAATTGTTAAGCAGTTATTCATTTAAAAAAAAAAGATTAAATTAAATGAACCACCAAATTCGTAAAAATATAAAAAATGAAATGTATATTTTAAGCAATTTACGGTATTGATTCTGCTAAAAAATTAAATTTACCTCATGGAATTTTTTTTTTTTTTTTGTCACTATGTTTTTTATTTTTATCAATCTCTATATTTCCGATTATGTACTATATTTATACCCATCAACTTTTTAATTTTAAAATATGCATGAATTTATTCTATGATTAATTAAAACAAAAAAAATGAGAAATTCATCATGAATTGTTTAAAAATACTCATATTTGAATTGATTGAAGATCGTAAAAGTTGTTAAATTTTCTTTAGTTACATGTATTTTTTTTGACATTTCTTTAGTTACATGTATTATTTTCACCTTACAATTTTATAATATTTTTTCCAAGGAATAATACTAATCATTTTTTTTTAAATTAAAACTACATAGAAAGAAAAACTCTTAGTGTTTAGTTTGGATTAATGAAAAATTATGGATTTCACGAAATCCAAGAGATATAATATTTATAAATTTTATATTTCATTAAAATATCTGTTCCAAAATATAAGTCGTTTTAAATATTTTAAAAAATAAAAAATAATATTTTTCTAATTTTACCATTATTTATAATAAAATATAATATAATGATGTGAGATAATTTAATCAAATTACTCTTGATTTTATTAAAATTTAATAAAATTAATTATTTCTTTAATCTTATACAAAAATCTTAAACGACTTATATTTAGCGACCGAAAGAGTATTTAGTTAAAAAAATAGAATTCACAAATTTAAAGAATATTTATTAGAAAAAATTAGATAGTTTAAATTTCATTATCCATAAAAAAAAAAATGATGAAATGAGAAAATTTATGCAATGAAATTATTGTCGAGTTTAAAATGATGAAAATGATGCCATAATATGAATTTATTAATTTTATAAGTCATGCCAATTTTTTCTTTAAAAAAAATGATAATATAATCTCTCAAATTCCATAAAATTCATCACTCATATTCTATCACTTGCATAATGTTTAGACAAATTGTTGAGATGGTACTTGAGTCTTTGTCACGTAACACGAACGCCAAACGTTGAAATCTACAGATTCTGCAAGGATATCCGTTGTTTTTTTTTTTTTTTTTTTTTTTTTTTTTTTTTTTTTTTTTTTTTACGCCAAAACTGAATCTACAGATTTGCAAGGGATATCCGTTGTTTTTTTTTTTTTTTTTTTTTTTTTTTTTTTTTTTTTTTTTTTTTTTTTTTTTTTTTTTTTTTTTTGAGCACTTTCATCAAACAGTTGGTGTGCTTGTGGCATTTCTATGGAGAAAGCCAAATTCAAGCTTCTGTTCTCATGCCCTTCTGGTCTCTCACCTTCTCAGGTTCTCCTTTTTCCTCCTTATCACTACGTCTTAACAAACGCGTATATACATTTTATATACGTCTGTGCCGTGCATTTATATTGATCTATTTTTTTTTAATGATGAACTAAGGTATCCGTTGATTTTGATCAATCATACGATAGAATTCCCCATCCTGATGTCGAATTAGAAAACTCCATTGCTAAGGTGAGTGAATTTTTTCTGCTGGCTAATGTTTGTTATATTGTTCTGTTAAAAGGGAAATTAAATTAGTTCATTGAGTTTTTATTTAAATTTGGACTATTTTGATATTTTCCCCCTTCACTTATCGATTTAAATCATCAGATATTTGTGAATCCAGCAACAGTATTAGAGCAGTTATTATATTGATCATATACAGAGTTATGATCTTAGCATCAACGTGGGCATTGAAATTGTGTGTTAAATTTGTATAGAGTTAAAAATAATTATGGATTATTTTTGGTGTTTTTTTCATTTATAAATTTTTGAATAGATATGGGATCAAAGGGCACAGAAGAATTCATCATTGTACAATGGAAAAAAATTCCGGGTATGCTGATCCAATTAGTTGTCGACTTTGTTCCAAATATACGATTAAATATTTAATGTAGTTCTAACAAATTATACTGATGGTTTGCATCGTTTAATTAGCACGATATGTGACTTTTGTATTATATTTCATTTCATCAAGCAGATTAGAATAAAATGTCTTCTGTTATGCATTTTGGTTAACAGAAACTTCATAATGCCACCAGCTAGTGCACACATGATTGGATATATTGTGATTTACTTTGTCAAAAGACACAAAACTAACACCAGCATATTGGCATTTAATCTGTTACTTTTACTAGAACCAATTTAGTTCTGCAGCTTTTTAAATGACCTTTTTTAAGAAAGTGGGGGAAATTAGAATTTCATTAAATAGTCAAGTTGGCGAAAGCAATGTCATTATGAACAAAGGTACAATGTATAAGCATCCAGAGGAACGTTTTCCATTCAGATATACTGAGTTGTTCTTGTAAGCTACTTTATTGCAATGTCTTCTATATTTTTAAAATGCAGGAGAGATCAACGTATTGATAAGACTAGGCATTAACTTATTGCAGTGATATTAAAACGAAAAAGTCTATCTACCGTTTTTGGTAATGGCATTTGATGCCTTAGTCATAAATGCATTAGTACAATGAGGACCTGCATTTATTCTACATATTTAATCTTTTAATGCTTATGGTTTTATATTGCTTATCGTTTACTTCTCTAACAACTTTACAGTATGGAGGGTATAATGTCCTTAGTGGGGGTGGATCAAATCAAGATTCTCATATATGCCTCCACCTTGGTTTGACAGATTATAGGTCTCTATCTCTCTCTCTCTCTTGTTGTGTGGGTGTCATCTACATAATCCATAAATGCTACATAAAAAATAAAAGTTTATAATTGATGTAAACCAGTAAATGCTAGTAATATTTGTTAAATTTTGCACACAGTTCAAGTTGGCTTCTTGCAGTTACTGCTGGACGTTGCAGTTGGTCTCACATTTATGAACTCAATAATACATAAATGTGCCTGTTAGGTCGCTGATCATTTTACATGTTATCTCTGAGAATGTGATGTCAGTTTTATTGGAGTAGGCTGCTGAAAGATTCGCAAAATATTATTCCATTCCATCATTGCTGAAACATGGTTTTGTAACAACTGATTGATTTTTGAAATATTATATTATCATAGGTTAGTTAATGCATAAGTTAAATGCCCGTTATCAGAAATAAGAATCATTTGCACATAGTCTTCTGTTTCCTCTGTTTTTTGTTTTTGGTCTGAAGCTTGTTCCCTATTTTATTTTAATGAATCAAGGGTTGCCTTTGGCATAAGTCTTATCTGATCTGCCTATTTATTAATTGGCACAATGGAACACAGCTGCTTATATTTATATTCAGTATTTTTCTTTTTCCTCCATAACAAAGACTTTATACTATGTTCTGCTACACAGGACTTTTGTTGGGACAAACTTAAATCCTTTGTGGGAAAAGTTCCTTGTTCCATCAGAAGGTATTCTTTGCTACTTATTATTCAGAAAGTTCATCAGAGAAGAGAGAGTTAATTTTTTTGCCTACTCAATTGTTTGACACTCCAGCGTTTTTGCTAGTCTACTACTACTGTGTCAATGATACACATGAGCTCACAAATGTCTTTTCTCTTCTCCTTTGTTGTCCTTAGAATTTTTTGCAGTTCTAAGATGATTAGTTTATTTTGGTGGGGTTTGTGAACAATAAAGAACAAAAGCGTCTGACTGAATTTTTATATTTTGTGTTAAAACAAAATCATACAAAAGATATACACAAATGGATTTGGTTATTGGACCACACTTGCTTCGTCATGTAAGGATTGGGGATCTATAAAATGCCTTTGGGATGAATATGGATTTAAAGTTGGGGATCTATAAAATGCCTTTGGGATGAATATGGATTTAAAGTAAATACTCATTTTGGGTTCCAATTTAGAGCATTGGGACTCTGCTACTTGAAACTGTTTTTTAAATTATTATTTTATGTATAGCTGACTATTATTATGAGATTATTTGCAGGCTTCGGAGTTTGGAGTATATATCAAATTAAAAAACCAAGAATTTGAAATATTTTTTCAGATTATTAGTATCACTAAAAAATATAATTAATAATTGTAAATAATATTTTACAATAATTTTATATATTATATATATTATATATATGATGGAATATATTGAGTGGATTCAAGTAGTAAGCAGATAAGGTTAATTGGATTTGGGACAGGTACATTACAATTGATAAATTTTAACTAGGTTCAAGTAAGAGTAAGGCAATTTTTGTATCTTACTTGTTGCCATCTTAAATAAGTACTAACTGTTTTACTTTGAAGTTGCTAATCTGAATTTCTTTTTAATTGAATATATATGCATGTCTTGTTCTGTGACAGCTGAAAAAATCTTTCTGGACCTTTTTGTAATCCAGCGGCATTTTTAAGTCAATTATTTTAAGCATCTACAGCTTTGCTTATTTGCAGATGACCATATACATTGTCAACATATGTCAAGCCCTCTCGGTAATGGTGCAGTTGTAGAGACATCTGACAAGAAAATAGTTGTGTTGCAAAGAAGTTCTAATGTTGGGGAATTTCCTGGGCATTTCGTTTTTCCTGGAGGCCATCCAGAGGTACAAAAGACACATTTCACTCTTTGTTTTAGTTGCGATCAGTGGTTGAGGATATTCATTCTGTGATCTATTTTGCCCTTTGGTATTTTCCATTGGGAGAATGTTCACTGGCTAAATCTTGTCCCATCTATTCAAAGTGATTAGATGCAGGGTTTTTGTGCTTCTGTTATTCTTTGGCAGTTAATGTTGATTTCTGGACTTTTGGTGCAATTGCAATTTTCTGATGATTGACAGCCTGAGGAAGTTGGAATAACTTGTCATCAGAGCAGCAAAGATCTTACAGACTCTAAGATGATTAGCAGTAAGGTTTCACAAGAAATGTTTGACAGTATTATTCGCGAAGTGGTCGAGGAAATTGGAGTACCAGCAACATCTCTTGTAAGTTATAGTTTTTAAATTTTTTTTTTCTTCATTTATCTTCTGGTACTTTTATCATGGTGGTAGTAAGCAGTGTTTATCTTTCTCCTTTTTCGGTTTCCAATATTTTTTTATTATAAAGGGGTTGCATTCAAAAATTATTAATATGGAATCATCGGTTTCATATGGAAAGATGCAGAATATCACTAATTCTATTATAGACTATTAGTGGAGAGAAAATAAAATGCTTTGTGGATGCCTATAAATGTTTTACTCTGCCAACAATAACTTCAAAAATATCAGCCTTTCACAAATGTTCTTGAACTGACTATATGTCTCTGGATATCTGACTTTTTGCTCAGGTTATGAGACATTTACCCTACCCATATTAGTTGCATGAATATGGATATTGCCGTTGGCATACTTTTGTTGTTATAGAATGAGCTATTGGAACAATCCCAACACTTTATGCCCAATCTCTTATGCCTGGCCTAAAAGGAGAATGAGTCCTCAAGAGAATTATGAATAAAGGCCTGCGGCCACTGCCATACAATACTATTGAGAGAAAACATGTTTTGCTCTTGATTGCTTGAAAGTTAATGATGCAATTCTTTTGTATGGGTTCTATGGTATACAAAATTGTATAAAATTTCCAAAAAGGTATCTAAAGATTAGCTTTTTATTTGCTTGCAGTGCAATGTACGTTTTATTGGTATATCCTGTCGAGTGTTAAATGTTAGACCTGCTGCCTTTTTCTCCATCAGATGCCACCTTGGATCAGAAGAAATTCATCAACTGTATCACAATGCTCAAGATGGCTATGAATCGACCCAACTTTTTACAGTTTCATTGGTCAGTTCAAATTTTATGCTTTCAGTTGATGCCCAAAATTGGTTACATTTTTCTTGACCCAATCTTGAGATGTAAAAGGTGGGATAGATGTGGATGGAAGGTGTCAGTAGTGTAGCAATGGTTGTGATGCAGTAAAAATTTCGATAGTGGCATGGAATGCAGCAGTATTTGTACTAGGACTCTAAGGCTGATTCAGCTGTTAGTAGCTTGAGCTATGATGCTTGATGGTTCATTACCATATACAATATGTGTACTTCTCTTGTGGGGGGGTTGCAGGAGGAAGAAGTAGGCTATTACTGAGTACTTGTTAATATTTTATTTGATTTGCCTTAGGAGTCACCATAAGTATCACATAAGGTTTTACAACAATAAAACTCTTGGTTTACATGGAATAACCTTAAAAATCGATAGATAAATCATAAATTTAGTTGTGGGGTGCTATGGGAAAAAGATTAGAGTTGAAATCCAACTTTAATATTTTGAATGGTCCTATAGAAAATTATTTAATTCTATATGTTGATTCATTGGTATATATAATTACTCATCAGGTGTTTCTACATATCAGATTGATTTAGAAAACATGGCATCTAAAATGCCTGGCTGCCATCAAGGTGGATTTGCTCTCTATAAGCTGATGGTGGAAGCTCTGAAGGATACCTGAATACTCAACACTGCTGAACAATTGTTAGTCTGCAGCACCATCAGTATGCTTTAGTCTTGGCTTACATGCACAAACATGATAATGTAATTATATTTCTCCTTGCAATTTTATGCTACTGCTACAACATGTGTTTAGTGCTGGTTTAATCCACTGCTGTCTTGGAACCCACATTAGATGTTAAAACTTTATGTTACTTGCATCAATTACATTGAACAACGTCAATTATATAAATGAACTAGTATCATTTTACCAGGAAATGATTTTCTTATTTAGATAGTTCTACTTGCATAAAGTGCATAAAAGTCTGCTCAATGCGTGCTTAATTGCTTACATCTCTCCATTTTTGTTTTTATCTGAGATTCTGGGTTTTCACGTAATACTTTAATCCTATCCTGGAAAGTTTGTGGATGATTCAGAAATATAAAGAATTTGAATAGCTCACTGCCAGCTACATGGGGCTAAAAATTTTTTAGCCATGCGGTTAGGAGCAGTTTGTCTGGTTAGGACTTAGGAGTGGGGAATATTGCAAGAATTGTGTAGTAATGACAAATATTTGCATGAAATAATGGCTATTTTTTACAGGAACTGGTATGGAATGGAGCAGAAAGTAGAAACTCATTTCTTTTGAATTCTGGCTTTTGTGGAACCCACTTTCTTGGTTGTGAGGATATTAGCTTTCCATTTTATTGAAGTTAGAATCTGAGTTCATATCAAAATGCTATTTTTGTATTTTTAGTTTGGTTGAGTTGGTGATTATCTTTGGTTTCAAAATGAGAAAAGGACTAGTATCATTTTATTTGCTTTGTAATGTGTATTGTTTTGTTCAGGTCACAATCACATGTATGATGGTCTGACTGGTTCTGCCTGTACGGTCAATAATAGTAGCTAAGCGTCCAATCCATTATTATTAGAGAAGACCGACTCCTGAGTATAGATAAATGCATGGTTTTAAATATAATTGTAACAGTGAATCATGGAGAAGTTCTGAGCCATACAAACTGATCGAACTGAATTAATTTGGTTCAATTTGGTTTTTAACACAAAATTTGGTTCAGTTTTCATAGATAAAACCTGAAATTTTATTTCGATTCTAAAAAAATAGGCTCAAAATCGTAAAAAGAAATAGCTAAATTCGATCAAACTGGGCTGATACAGTTCGATTTGAACCAAAAATCTTAGTTTGTTTGATTTGTTCTATTTTGGTTAAATTTTGAAAGGAATCAACTGTTTGCATAACAGTGACTATTACGTTTATTTTTTATTTAAAAACTTTGGTATAAAAATATTTCTGGTCAATGATGTTAATAGTGAATTTGATAATATTTTAAGAGAGTGAGTGATTTTGCTGATACAAGTTTGACATTTTATACATTTGACTGATACATTGAATAATTATAAATGAAACGGAAATTAACCCAAATCTTCCATCACCTGTCCTCCCTATGATCAGAAGTGCAGATTTCCACATAAAGTCATAAAGAACACACCAATGTCAATAGAACTGCAAGTCATTTCCGAAAATTAAAAAAATATATATATTTACTTTAACAAATTTCATGATTCAATGTCAAATTAAACAATGCTTGAAAATATATGAAGTCTTTTATTATACAATTAAAAGCTAGAAAAAAGGGTTTAGGTAATAGAGGCAATGTCTTTTTCCTTGACATTATGAAACCAGCCACAATAAAATATAATGACATTTTTGGGTTTGTTATAATAACCACTGACTATTGAGACTTTGAAAAATCCTTAGAAACTTCGAGTCGCCTTTGCATTCGGACATTTTAAAATATTTTTCAATTGGAGTAGATCCAACAGATACAGGAGTTGTCCATAAATGCAATACGGCATGTAAGATCCACATATGTGATAAATAGTAGCGAGTCGAACGCTTTATGATTTCTGTATATTCAGATGATGTCTACTTTCAATGTCTTATCTAGAAGCTTTGACCTTTTAATCTTTCTGTGACAATAGTGAGGACCATCTACTGAATTCTGAATGGGTTTTGGTATACATTGCCTTTGATAAAGACAGTAAATACTATCATAGGCTATCTCATGGTCAGTAAATAGCTCCCACAACTCTCATAATTGACTTGAAAGAAAGGTTTGAATCTTTACTCATATCATATATGCATGAACCTATCAGTTGATAAGTCTTTTAGAGCATTTATTTGTTGCTTAGTGTAAATACTCATATCATATATTCAGATAATTATAATTTATAATTTAAATTTATTAAATTAAAATTTTAATTCGGTAAATAATCAAATTTATTGAATAATCTAATTTAACTGAATTGAAATATTTTGACTGATTAACCAGTTAATTCGATTAATAATAAATCGAAGGAATTTATTAAATGGAACTGCAATCAAATTCTTGTTTGCTAAAAAACAATCGAATTTAATTGATTTTTTGTTCAAATATTCAAATATAACAGTATAAATAATGCAAATTCAAGTGGTAGCTAGGCATTTACACACATTTATGATAATTGCCACCAAGTTAGTATTTGAGAAAACTTCTAGAAGCTTAGCAGCAAACGAACCATTTGCTTCAGAGAAAAATTTTAAAATTAAAAAAAAAAAAAAAAAAAAAAAAAAAAAAAAAAAAAAAAAAAAAGCTTATGAAGAAATCATAGTGATTAATTGATTAATTATGAAGAAAAAATATGTAACAGATAAGTCAACTTCAATTAGTCAATTACAAATTTCACCATGAAAGTGATAAGTTTCTAAAAAATCTATGATTATATTACACGTCATTATGTTTATTATAATGAGAATGACAAAGCAATCGAACCAGTAGGTTTAGAGGTAGTATTTTACGCAATGATGTTTGGTTTACACGACCAAGAAACCATTCCACCCTAACCCTGACCCTGTCACAAACATCACATGCTTTGTGCACGTGCAGTTAATGCCAAATTATTAAATTTTTTTCTTCTATATATAATTTTATAATATAATTTTATATCATTTTTAATTATTCAGATAGAATCATGATCAAAATTATAAGCAGTAAGGGTTTTTTTAGTTAATAGGAAGTTATTAAAATGCACCGGAAGAATATTATAAACTACATAACAAAAATTAGTTTTCTTCGCTGCATAACGTTTACTAAATTAATAATAATTTTTGTGTTGAATAGAACTCGAACTTGAGACATGATTGATCTTATTTTCTTATTGAATAGAAAGACCAACACCTTTCTTTATTGACATTAAATGCTTTTTTTTTATTATTTTAACTAAATTTTAGTTGATATAATTAAAAATTATGGAAGGAAAAGCAATAAGCCTAAAATGATGCATGTGAAAAAGCTGTGGGGTGGCATATTTTGGATAAAAGATTTTGGGGCGCAAATGGTGCTTTGTTAAAGGTTAAACAATAATAGAATGCTTCTTCTTTAATATGTAAGCAATAAGTGTACTTTCCATTTATTTATTTATTTATTTATTTTGTAATAAAATCTCAACTTCCTTCATTGTGAAGGAAAACTCTTTCTAAATTGAATTTCTATACTTTTAACCTTTCCTTTTCAATACTTTTTAACTTTCATATTAAAACAATGCATTAGGGTCAGCCAGTCTTTTTCACAAATAAATAAAAATGTTGGAATCTTATTAAATATTTAAGATAAAACAATTTTCTTTATTAGTAAAATAATATATATATATATATTATTATTATACTATAATATATATATATATATATAAGAAAGAACTCCCTGCACTTTTGTGATGGATAGCTCTGTATATTAATTAATCCATAAAAATTTTTAATTTATATTTTTTTTTTTAATTTTTATATTTTTTTTTTAATAAATATTCAGAAATTCTTTTGTTTTAATAAAAATTTATTAAATATTTAATCTTGGAATTCCATTCCATAGCCAAAAATTGTCTTATGGCTATAACAAGAGGCCGAATTCTACCAGACAAAGGAATATCATCCGCCAACAAGTTGGCAACAGGGCACATGAGTCTCATCAAAAAAGGAAAAACATGTATAATATACAATTTTTGTATAATTTAACTTCGAGTTTTATATAATAAAAAAAAATTATGTATGTCAATACAATAAAAATTTTTTTTTTCTAACTAAATATAGTCTGACGGACTAATATCTCTATTATTATATCAATTTTAAATTTTATAGTGGAAAGAACTCGTATTTAAAATACTTCAACTTTTAATAAAAGATAAAAAAACTTTTTTTAATTGAAAAATATTTCATAATTTGAGCCCATAGCTTATTCTCTAATTTATAACATAAAAATTAAATAAATCAACTTGCAAACTCAACTACGTCTTTGCATTAGAGATATTTAATTCTTTTTTTTATTGTATAATGTGGTCTTATTGATATACAATATAAAAGAATATATTTTCCCAATGATAATGAAGCCTCCTTAATAGACTATCTACCTTTTTTTTTTTTTCTAAAATCAATGATTAAACTATATAATAAAGTAGAATTTTTTTAAATTTCATTTAAAAATTGCAAATCTCTCTCTAATTATCTGAACATACAACTTTCAAATCAAATAATTTAAATTTTAATCATTTGATTTCCATCAAATAATAACTATATCCTAAATAATTTAAATCAATAAAGGAAAATTACGGAGAGAACTGAAAGGATCCAAATAATTTATTACTAAACGATGATATCAGTAATCAATTCAATTAAATCCTACTATTAATTTTCCAATTGAAGTAAAATTGATTCCGAGAATTACACTAAAGTGTACATTCATTGTATATATAAATTTCATTTGTTTAAATTTAAAAATGATAATTGTAAAATGATTATATTAATATGATTCTGGCTCCAATTATTATTGAGTATCTCTCACGATATAATTCCACAATAAAAATTAAATTATATAATTAGATTATATTCCATTATATTTAAGAATAATATATTGAAGCCGAAATTGAAGGGGAATAATCAATTAATTAATTAATTAATATTGTTTAATACAGAAATTAAGCGCAATCGTGTTAGTTTTCGGTCGTTTTTAGGGTTACTATGTCGTATTGTTTTGGGAAGTGAAAAAAATTAAAACGCATATGGGTATTATCAGAACATGTCGGGTGGGCCAGCCAGTTTTTTGGATTATATTGCAAAGGATAACTGTATGGTGCGTGTGGGTGTGCGCGTAAGATTGGTTATTGTTCTTAAACTAAAATAGGGTTTTGTCTGAACTTGGTTTAAGCCACATGGATGTTTTCATGCCCATCCAAAATACGCGCGGCTACCCGCCTGGGTCCAATGAGAGATGGGTCCATTTATTGGAAGTTTGGGACCCACGCGAGATAGTCAGCTATATGTAAGGGTGACCATTCAGCTAACTAATCCAAATTAGCTGAATTTTAGTTTATCTGAATATATCTGTATAATATCTAATATGAAATTAAATGGTATAATAAACTATTCAAACTGATTTAAATCAGGTTGGATTGGGTTATTTCAAACCAAATTAATTATTTTGGACTTAAAATAAAAGTTAGTTATATATGATAACCGTATGAAACAATTGAAAATTATATAATTTTATATATCCAAATCCATCGATAATTGAATTTATAAATATTTATCCAAGTATGACCGAATTCAATCGGTTTAATTTGATTCTCAATTAGAAATCAAAAATTGCTCATCTCTAGCTATGTGTCATTTGCTGATTTTCTATATATAATATAATAAAAAATTATTATAATTTGACAACCTAATTTCATGAATTTTCTTATTACAATTTAAATTTAATTAATTTAATTATTTCGTATATAATATAATATCATAAATTGTTTATATTATTAAATTTATATTATTAAAATATGAAAAATTGGTACTAGCTACTACATTAATTAATATATTAATCATTATTTTAGAGCATCATATATATTTTTGATTTTTTTTTTTTTACTTTTTGCCGAATAAGCATATACTTAATTCTATGGTTGCTTTTTTTTAGGAAAAAAAAAATCTTCCAATATATTATACTGCTTGCTAATATAAGGTATTATATCGTAATTATATATATATTATATTCTTAGAATTAAATATATATTATATACTATATATATATATATATATATTGAGTTTTTATTTTCCTTTTCTAGTTTATATCAAACAATAAATCTTATAATGCGTTTCTTAATAAATAATAATAAATTACATTTATTTTTTTATTGAATAAGTTACTTGTAAAAAATAATTGTAACCAATTAAATTAAAATTTTATTAAAAATAATAATTAAACATATTATATTCTACGATATTTATATGTATCTTATATAATATAATATAACCAATCAAAATTAGATTACCTTTATTTTTCCAACCAATAAAATTAAAATCTTTAAAGATAATATGTATTGTTTGGTATCCATCAAATAATATTACCATATTATATTTTATTATATAATATGTTACCATACTATATTTTATTACTATAAAATATATATATTACCATATTTAATATATACATTATATCTCTTATTTAATATTGTATTATATGGTTTTGGTTTTAAAATTGGCTGTTTCAGTCATACGAAAGGTAAAACGAAATAGCATTACGATACTGTATATATACTCCATATAGTATATAATATACTTTCTTATTTCATATATAATAATAACCTCATCTTCTCAATAAAGTTGTTTAGTTATTATTATATGAATAATTATTCATATTATTAAAAAAATTAACTTTAACATAAATAAGTATAATAGAAATACAGTAAAGGATACTTTCATCTTTTTATTATGATTAAGGCAAAAAATATAAATTTTAGATGGAATGACTTATTATTAGTCTAATTGAAATAAACTACAGAGATATATTAATATATTTTTGAAAAGACAAAAACTAGATAGTTAATTGTATCAAACTAAATGGACTAAATAGCAATTTTTTCAATTAATTAAATTAGTTTTTCTATTGATGTCTCACTCAATAAATATACAATTTCAAAATTTAAAATATAATTAAAATCGTTATTTATTTGGAAGTGCTAAATAACGATTTAATTTCAATTTTGTAATTGAAAATTTCAATATTATTTCTAATTTTTTAAATATATAAAAAAGTTATGATTTGAAGATTCAATAGAAATAAAAATAACTAATAAATAGTGGTGAAGGAACATAATAATGAAATTTAGTATTAAAATTACTTTATAAGAAATTGAAATATGATATTTTAATCTAATAAAAAGTGTATGCATGACTTAAATAAAGATTAAAGTTAAATATTTTTCAATATTTTTCAAAAAAAAAAAAAAATCCAACCGTATATAATTAATTTGCCTACCATGGACATGAATCAATATATGCACTTTTGAATAATCACTCTATATAAGCATAAATTAATCATCATCAATCACCGTCATAGACTGTGAACCTAATTTTACAGTAGTTGATGGTGATGGTTAATTATTTTCATAATTTAAATTATTATTTTGTGTTTTTTAAAGAAAATTTAGGTACGATCTCAATTCATCAGTCAAACGCAATGGATAATTTCTCCTACACAATTTAGTGGTGATTACATTTTTTTTTTCTTTTCTCTAATATTATTAAGGGAAATTCACAATTATATCTATCATGAAGTATGAAAAAAAAAATACTATGTATCAAATTAAATTTATATATAGTTGAAAAAAAATAAGTAAAAGAAGAAAGAAAAAGAGTCACTAGCAACTATTAACAATAGTTTTTAGAAGTTTTTAGATTTTGAAATGACTGTATAAAAAGAAATTTTTCTTTGAAGAAACATATTTTGTTTTTAATTTAATATATTATATTTTACATCTAACGATAATGTCACTTTCTATTTCTTATTTAAGAAATAATTTAAGTTTTGTAAATTCATGGCACTCTAATTGACCTTAATATTATATATATTATATGAAATTTTATATAATAGTGATTAACAATATTTTAATTTTTAAATTACTTTAATAAAACTATTTTTACATTAATTACTATTGTCAAATAGAGATTTTTTTATTTAGGCCATCTTTTTAGCTTCATCTTAAATAATTTAGAACTCACGGTTACTTAGAACTTGAAAATTAAATGTCTTATGGGTGCATTATCGCCTAAAATATTTGAAAATTTACAGAATGCTTCTAGTAAAATTGTCCTTAGCTTAAAAAATATGCCGCCATGAAATAAGAATTAAGTAAAATAAAATTGACTTTATAGTTTTTAAAAGTTAGATGCATTTGACCGTGACATAAATTTAGACATTACAATATCATAGAACTATGAATTATTTAACGAAAATTTTCTACATTTAAATAATAAAAACATGTGAAAAATTATTGAATTTTGGATAAATGTGAAAGTCTCAACAATTGTCTTTAATTGGTAAATGAATATAATTTATAAATTTTATAATCTTAACACGTATGATTTATCTTTTATTAGAGTATACCAGAAAAATAGACTTAATATAATAGAAAAAAAAACATATAATATACATAAAATTAAAATTTTTAGACCAAATTGCTTTTCTAGAAATCCTATAAAAAAAATCGACTTGAATTTTCTTTTTGTAAAACATTTAAATTAAATATTTTTTTTAATAAGTGTCCATATTACTAATTTGAAATGTCTTAAGTTATTTCTTTACTTTTTATTTTCGAAAAAAGCCAATAAATTAAAATTTTACTTATCTATAATATTTTCTAAACAATCAATTTTTACTAAAGTTGTGAATAAAATTAAAATTAATAAATCATTAATAATATTCTATTGATATTACTTTTCCTAATTTTGGGGGTGAAAGGAGCATATAAAGCATAAAAAATAAACCGTAAAAACAGCCAAATTGAGTCAACCTAACAAACTACAAGGTCAAAGGAAGACGTCAGTACATTACACTCGCGCCTTATCACATTTGCGCGCGTGGTTCTGTTATTACCGTTAGTCTCCATTGCCCAACCCAACACCATCACTGGTTTTTGCTACTCTTTTTGCTCACTCGCTTTTTTTGTTTTTTATTTTCTAATTCTCTCTCTCTCTCTCTCAAAATAAAATTAAAAAATAAAAATAAAAATTGCGAAATTTTATTTTAGAAAAAAAATTGACATTAAGTTGTAATCATAACAACCTTTCCAAAAGTCCATCTTGATTGATTCCTCTCTCTCTTTCTCTCTCAAAAGGATTTGATTTGAAATTCATGTAAAGTTGTTGCCTACATGTGCGTTTCATGTTGTTTTTTTTGGCTTAATGCTTATTGTTTATCATCATTCCTTCTTTTCATATAAAATAATGCAACCACTGAAACGTTTTTGTGTTTGTTATGTTTCAAAAATGCATTACAGGGTGTTTCGATCGTGTTTCTCTACAAACTGCTCTTAATAACTATATGGGTTCTTTCTCTGGGTTTTAATGGAGGAGAGCAAAACAAGCATTTTCCTTCAAACCCAGGTAATCAAATTTCCATATTTTCCTTTGTCTTCTTTTTCTCTGTATTCAACGTGAACATGATTAAAACTTGATGAGAACCCAAGTATATCATTGTATTGTTGCTCAATGATTTTTGTTTGTTTATTTTTATGATGTGAATTAGTTGTTGAACTATTTGCATTGTTAATGGCAAAGACAAAGAGGTTTATTAGGATTATCAAAATTTATTTGCAAGAAATTTTAATTCCAGTTTTCGTGCAGAGCCAAAAATGGGAGGAGTCTGCAATTGGGCTTCAAGAGTTGGGAATTATTGAATTCAATATTTATGGTTATCTGGGTTGCTTTAAGATCAACAATGATTGTTGATGATACAAGATGCAAAATTTGATCTGGGTTTTTGCGGGAAAAAAAAAGAGAAAGATCAGCTGAAATATTTTATTCATATATTAAATAGGCGGATCCAATGGAGTCATCAGCTCCATTGCCTAGTTCAGCTCCAAGGAAAAAAATTACAAAACAGTTAACAGGTAAAAAAGATGATACTCCATTGCATTCTGCAGCTAGAGCAGGGAATTTGGCTGCTGCAATGGAGATCTTAACCGGTACTCAGGAAGCAGAGTTGAAAGAATTGTTAGAGAAGCAAAATCAGTCAGGAGAGACCGCTTTATATGTAGCTGCAGAATATGGTTATGTTGATTTAGTTAGGGAAATGATTAAATATTACGATCTTAGTGATGCTAGTATCAAAGCAAGAAATGGGTTTGACGCATTCCACATTGCAGCTAAGCAAGGGGATTTAGGTATGTCTCAATACTAGAAATTCTCTATTTTGTTCATTTGAGTGATGGGTTAATTTAGTTTTTTAATTTTAAAGATAGAGGTACTAACTCTGAATTAAGTCAAACCTCAAGAATTAGTAATTAATTGCTTTTTGTAAAGGAAAAATACGATGATTTTTGCCTTGCGTTATTGCAGATATATTGGCAATTCTAATGGAGGCTCATCCAGAATTGGCTATGACTGTTGATTTATCAAACACCACAGCTTTGCATACTGCTGCAACACAAGGGCATATAGAGGTAGTGAGATTATTGTTAAATGCAGGAAGTAGTTTGGCTACCATTGCTAGAAGTAATGGCAAAACTGCATTGCATTCCGCGGCTAGAAATGGGCATTTGGAGGTTGTTAGGGCACTTGTGGCAATGGAGCCTGGGATAGTGATAAGGGTAGATAAAAAAGGGCAGACTGCACTTCACATGGCGGTGAAGGGGCAGAACGTCGAGGTGGTGGAGGAGTTGATTAATGCAGAACCTTCTTCGGTGAACATGGTTGATACTAAAGGCAATACAGCATTACATATAGCCACTCGAAAAGGAAGAACTAAGGTAAATTACTTCTTTCCCTCAGTATTTTCACCAAGGCATGTCTTCGCCTAACTGGCCTGGTGTGAAAATTTTAGTTTTAGTCAAATTTATTGTTTATTATTTCATGGCCTTATTTCTTTGTCTAGCTGCTTTGAATATTTGACCAATAAGAGGGTGAACATATAGCATTCAAGGTAGGAAAATCTGATCTTAGTTTATCAAAGATGATCTAATTGGGGGGAAAAATAATTGATAATGAAGCACCTTTGATTCATCTGGATTACTTTGACCTCGTAATTTCAGAGATTTTGAATACTGTTATTAGTATTGTAAATTTTCCATATTAAGAGACAAAATTTCAGAGATTTTGAATACTGTAATCTCAGAAATCCAGTTAGCTAATTAATATTTTGGTCAAATCCTGTTATTAGTATTGTAAATTTTCCACATTAAGAAACAAAATTTTCTCTTATTTGCAAGGTTGTATTTTTCAATGTAATCTTGTTTCTTGGCTCTTCCAAATAATTTGGGCTAATGATTTCCATGTTGCTTTTTGAAATTCTATTGCTGGTTGACTTCTGAACAAAATTCTGACATATCTGACAATTTGCTGACATTAATTGAATCTAGTCGGCTATAATACTATGTAAGGTTAACTATAATACTATGTAAGGTTAACTAGTTGAAGTTTTAAATTCTCAATAACATCAATTGACTTACATATATATATCAAGATTGGATATTTGTAGATGTAGTGTCACGATTCTGCTTTTTTGAACTGAAAACTATTATATGCTGCTTGAAAATTATGATCTTGATGTCAGCTTGCAGAGTTTTCTGATCTCTAATATGTTGTTTCTTAATTTAAAAGGAGTGAGTTTTATCAACCTACTTTGTTTTCCTAAAAGTTTCAATCTTTAATGTTGAAAAACTTAGAAGATACACATTTGCTCTTCTAGCTTCTGGTTTGTCAATGAAGATTTCAGGAGATAATTTTATTTCGTTTTTGGTTAATTAGGCTTTGATTGATGTATGAACTCGCAATCTAATTGGCAGGAAAGATTTTTTTTTAAGTCCTAACCATCTCTAATATACAATTTCTTGTTGAAAGAATGTTCAGAAAAATGAAATTAATAGGGATATAGTCCAAAAAGTCTTGATGACTGGACATGAAACAGATAAATTGATACAGTAGTTTGTGGTTTTTGCAGATTGTTATGTTGCTGCTCAGGTGCAACCAAACAGACACAAAAGCTGTCAATAGAACTGGTGAAACTGCTTTCGATACGGCTGAGAAAACTGGGCACTCGGATGTTGCAGCCATTTTGCGGGAACATGGGGTTCAGAGTGCCACAATTATTAAGCCAGAACTAACAAATCCAGCACGAGAATTGAAGCAAACTGTGAGTGACATAAAACATGAAGTTCACTATCAGTTGGAACACACCCGACAAACTCGCAAGCGAGTACAAGGCATTGCTAAACGTCTTAACAAAATGCATACAGAAGGTCTTAACAATGCCATCAACTCGACAACTGTGGTCGCTGTCCTTATTGCTACAGTCGCCTTTGCAGCTATTTTCACTGTCCCTGGCCAATACGTCGAAGACCAAAATGAAATGCCCCCAGGACAGTCACTCGGGGCAGCAAATATTGCTCGGAGAGCTCCATTTCTTATATTCTTTGTGTTCGACTCGATTGCCCTCTTCATTTCTCTAGCTGTTGTAATTGTGCAAACATCAGTTGTTGTCATAGAAAGCAAGGCGAAGAAGCAGATGATGGCGATCATTAACAAGTTGATGTGGTTAGCTTGTGCACTTATATCAGTAGCATTTTTAGCTCTGTCGTTCATTGTTGTGGGGAAGCATGAGATATGGTTGGCAATTAGTGTGACAATTATAGGAACAGGTATAATGGTTACAACTCTGGGAACTATGTGTTACTGGGTAATTAAGCATCGGATTGAAGCCTCGAATATGAGGAGTATACGAAGATCATCGCTAGGAAGCAGATCGCGATCATTTTCAATGTCTATGATGTCTGATACTGATATCATAACAAATGAGTATAAGAAAATGTATGCAATTTGATACACTCTCATACAAAAGATCTTTTCTTTGGCATACTGCACATACCTTGACTTCCACATGTACATTTCTCATTAAGAAAACATTTTTCTTTTTTTACTTTCTCTTGATCAATTCTTTTGATACATAGAAGAGAAACAACTTAAGAAGTACTAAAAATTACATTGAATTGCATAGTAAAAATCCAAAAATTAAAATTCACTCTGTAATTTAGGTGTTTATTTATACTTTATAATCTTAATTTTAAACTAATTTAGGCCGGTTATATAAATGTTTTGTTACAATTCTGCTATTTCAACATCAAAATTAGAATTGAATTTATTTATTTTTCTTTACATAAAAATACAACTTTGACTTGGAAATAGATTTCACTTTGGAATGTGTGCATCCATTATGATATAGTGATGTTAAGAAATCAAAACTAGAGTGGTGGCATATGGCAGAAAACAAATCCTAAAACAGTAATGTCAAATTTGCCATGATCTTGTCCACAATGTGCAGTTAATAAATAGTGACTCACATTTCCATCCTTCAAATGTGCAAAGCATGGAAAGCGTTTCTTATATATATATATATAATGACAAGGATTAATTCTCTGGTACCATAAAGGATAAAAGTTTTTTACTCAATACTAAAGTGCGTTTTTCGGAAATCGAATTTGTGTATATAATATATATGATATAGGCCTTTACAGTATCGTTTTAGAATCAACCAGCTGAAGCAATGACACAATTGTTTTTTTACAATTAACAATTATAAATATATAAATAAGTTTAGCTCAATAATACTATTAATTATTTTCATTCTTTAACATTATAAATTTAAAATAATTGATAATTAGCAATTAATAGAAAAACACACAAGCCTTATGGTACTTGGTTTATAATTTAATTATAAATCAAAATTATATTATTTATTATAATAATTATGTACATTTACCTGTATAATATAATACAATGGTGATATCACATCAGTAAGATGAGGTGGAATAACACTGAACTAATCCTATTATATAGTGCCACAATCCAATTATAAATGTAGTAAACTAATGACAGCAATGAAAAGGGGGAAACAGAAAGAAAGAAAGAAAATAAAATTCTTTACATTCACTTATTAATAGGGTTCTAAGTGAATTGAGCTGAGTCCAAATTTCTTTTAGTCTGAGTTTGATTTGTTTTTAGTATATTTAAACTTTCAAAATCAAGTTCCAAGTGAACAATTAAAAATAAAATTACCTCTTTAAGTTGAAATCCATATTCCAGCTTGATTCATTTATAACAAGCTCAATTAATAAACTCGAACTCATTATTTATTGAATAAACTTTAGAAAGTCAAACTTGAGCGTCTCATCCGCAATACTACCTACCTACCTATCAGGAGTTAAACCAATACTTTCATTATTTATAAATATAAATCGTTTAAAGTTCTTTTACGCTGACTAAAAAAATAATTAATTCTTATAGATTATAATAAAAAGTTTATTAATTTAACTAAATTCATTTTATCTTATATCATTAAGAACAATTGTTTAATATATTGACCAAAATTGAAAAACATTTATTAATTACTCTTTAATATTTTTAAAACGACTTATATTTATGAAAAAAAAAATTATTTCAAAACACAAGGGGTAGCCTTTACTTGACTTACCAAATTGGTGAAAACAACTATTGTCAAAAAACTCAAACTTAAAACCTTTTATTTTTTAAATAAATGAAAAGACCAACCAAACCACCGGTTGATTGGCTTAAAGCAGCCTTATATTTGCTCACAAGAGGGTACATAAAACCCATGTTTGGGTCTAATACACGGTGCAAGTCCAACTACAGTGAAATGTTGAGCAGAGCTTCGACAATTGACATGCTTGACATACCTGACCTGATTTCCTTGTCTGGGCTATAAAACTCTTGTGGAATCGGCCCATTGAGATTGAAGGCCCATGACTAGCGTTTCACCGGATAACTGCTCCAGCGGCCTCTGACGGTCTCACTGTTCACTCCATCTTCCATTTGAGAGAGAGAAAAAAACAAAAAAACAAAATCAAAATTTGAACGAGCACCGGCGTTGAAGTTGAACTCCTGATCAAAGGAAGAATCGGGGAAGAAAGAGTGACACCGCAGATATGGACGCTGAATTGCTAGAATTGCAGAAACAATTCGAGTATGCGCAACAAGCGAAATCAAGCATCCGATTATCGGAACGAAACGTCGTCGAATTAGTCCTAAAGCTCCAGGAGCTTCGCATCATAGATTTCGACCTTCTCCACACAATCTCCGGCAAAGAATACATCACTCCTGTATCTCTCTCACTCTCTCACTTTCTTATAGATACACACGCACACCTCACAATTCTTTGTCCGGTTCCCGAGAAAATGAATGAAAATACTACGGGAGAAGGAGAACTGAATTTTAATTGTCAAAGTCAACTGCACTGAATAGCATAGGTTTTAACTTCGTGGCTTGGGGTTCCAGATGTACTAAGTAACTTACTTTTTCTTTTTCGGTTGTCAAACAGAGCATTACACTTGAATTTACAATTTCTTATTGTACTTGATAATTAATTGTTATTTTAGTTGTTGTCATTGTTCTCTAACATGAATTTGTTCATACATGGGGCTGTAGGAGCAACTGAGGCATGAAATGGTGGCTGAGATCAAGATATTAGGGCGTGTTTCCTTGATAGATCTTGCGGATGCTACTGGTGTTGATTTATATCATGTTGAAAAGCAAGCTCATCATGTAGTGTCGGATAATCCGGAGCTAATGTTAATTCAAGGAGAAATTATATCACAGGCTTATTGGGATAATGTTGCAGAAGAAATTAATGAGAGGCTTCAAGAATGTAGTCAAATTGCTTTGGCAGAAATTGCTGCACAGTTAAATGTTGGCTCAGAATTTGTGGCTTCTATGTTGGAGGCCCGCCTTGGAAGATTGGTAACTGGTTTTCTTTGTTCAAAAATGTTGTTTTTGGATTATAAAAGATAACATTATGATACGAGTTATTTTGGAATTTAGGTGAAAGGTAGGCTTGAAGGTGGGCAATTGTATACACCGGCTTATGTTGCTCGTGTTAGTGCCATGGTTCGTGGCGCTGCAAGGGGTATCACAGTGCCTACTAACTTGTCAGTGCTTTGGGGAAATTTACAGCAGTTGTTGCAGGAAATGAATGGAGCCAGTGGTGTGGCCGTTGAAAGTTCATTCTTCCAGTCCCTCTTTAATGGACTCATGAAGGAAGGCCAGGTTCTTGGATCACTTCGTGCAGGAGTTCATTGGACTCCAAATGTATGTTATGCAATCTTTGACACTGTTGCATATTGTATGTGGTGAGGTTCATCTCACCAGAAAGAAGAGTTATAGACTTTGACGCCAGTTGTATACTTGCATTGAATTGTGGGAGTAAGCTTTATTTTGAGATTCCAAATTGAAATTCTTTTAATGAACGTTCTTTTTTACCCTTTTAGAATGTTTCAGTTGAACTTTCAACAAAAGATATGAGTCTTGTTTACAGTTAAGTGTTCTGAGGTATTCTTTTATGATTTTGTAAACATTTTATTTACACACTTGCTAGAGTTCAAGACCAAAACATAAAGGAGGAAACGGAAACCTTGCATTTTAGAGACAGTGAGACACTATTCTATCCCTTTGGTCTTTGGCTATTGCATATTTCATTAACTAGATATCCTTGTTGATGGATGCCAATTGGGATATGCATGAAAGCTTCATATGCTATCTACAGTGTAATTTGCTCATCTTTATTGATCACTAAAACTTTGAAAAGATATGAGATGGTGGGGATAGTGTATGCAAGGTGGGGAACATGTTTGTTTGATGCTTCACTTTTCATGTGCTCATGGTATTCCATTAAATTGTAATATCTTGTTCTTATATCAAGTTTAATTGTGCAACAGGTCTTTGCCACTGCTCAAAAGGAGTGCGTGGATTCTTTCTTTTCACAGGTTTGAGTCTTTTGCCACTGCTCAAAAGGAGTGCGTGGATTCTTTCTTTTCACAGGTTTGAGTCTTGTGCCCCCCAGTCTTTTTAAGTTTGCATTATTGAGTTGCAAAAGCTGATGCATTGCCAGTTTCTCCATATCTCATTAAACATATTTTGAATATAATGCTCAATCATGTGGCTTTGCTATCTTCTGATGGGTATATAATGCAAATTTCTACAACATTCCATAATGCTGAGTGACACTGTAGTTCTCTTCCTTCTGCACTTTTCTAGCCTGTAAGAGAGAAAAAGATTACTGCTATCTTTATTATTTATCGTTTCCACTTGCTGCAGAATTCTTTTATAAGCTATGACACTCTGAACAAACTTGGAATTTCCCAGCCTGTCCAGTTCTTGCAGGTATTTTATTGAGTTCATGTTGATCTCTCTCTCTCTCTTCTTTTTTTTTTTTTTTTTTTTTTTTTTTTTTTTTTTTTTTTTTTTTTTTTTTTTTTATATATTGAAATTTGGATTAATTTTTCCTGCTCCTAGGATCATAGAATTGGTTTTAAGCATTTATTGACTACTTGAGAATGCTTCTGTCTAATCAAAACTGTGATCCTGCACTCCAATTTAGTTTAGGTATCCTGAAGGTATACCTTTAGTTACTGCATTTGCTCACCCTTCCTTGACTGAGATGTTAGATGCTGTTGTTGAGGATGCTATTGAGCGTGGTAGCTGATAAGAGAAATAATGAAATGATCAATTTTTTATTCATTTGTTTGTGCTTTTTGTTATCTTGCAAAATAACATCATAATTGCTTGTATGCCTTATTTTTAATTTGATAAATTTTATTCAATGTTGATAAAATTGTTTAGTGATTTTTTTGAACAAATGTACAGTGTCTGAATTCTGAAGACAAAGAATTATACCTTTATTTATGGTTAATACCAGGAGTTATACTGGTGTTTATATGTATAGTTTCGTATAAATGGGCCATTTGAAGTTTTACACTGAAGTTTTGTAACGTTCTTTATCACACTGAAGTTTTATAAGTGTAGCTTCCTATGGACCGTATTTGAGGGTTGAAAAGAAAATTTCATTTTCTTTATTTCTCTGAAGAAGTTAACCACTTATAGTTGTTTGGTAACTTAGATTTTAGTTATTTTTCTTAACTCTTTTATTTGTTGAGATACTTACTGTGGAGTATTTTTGCCAATCACTACTAGTCTGGTACATTCTATATGCTAAAGCATGTATGCTGACTTTGTAATGTTCTTTATCACATTGAAGTTTTATAAGTGTAGCTTCCTATGGACCGTATTTGAGGGTTGAAAAGGAAATTTCATTTTCTTTATTTCTCTGAAGAAGTTAAACACTTATAGTTGTTTGGTAACATAGATTTTAGTTATTTTTCTTAACTCTTTTATTTGTTGAGATACTTACTGTGGAGTATTTTTGCCAATCACTAATCTGCTAGTCTTTCTTCCTCATTTTCTCCATGAATTAGGTTGTTGATACTTTATCTGTTTACCATGCCAATTGTTACTTTCTTGGCAACGATTACAGTCTCATTGTTTCAATAAAAGAAAAAACATGGTCATCATTGCTATCTGCCTTGATTCTTCTGTTCTAATATTTAGGGACCTTCTTTTATACTCCTCATTGATATTTACAGAATGGGCTTTTTTGAGGACTTCTGGAAAGTAATTTGTTTGAGCTTTATATTTTAAGGCATTATTGCTTTTTTACATGGTATGATTGGATGGATATTCCAGGATTGATTCTCTTTCTGTATTGCCCGCATCTTTCGGATCCCAAGATGCATCCAAGATTTTATCACTTTGTCCTTCTGTTCAGTCGGCCCTTAAGGTGACAGTTTTCTGTGTCTGTAACTATTGATGCCCTAAATCTGGTGAATTATAATATTCATTTGCCTTATGTTTCTCTTCAGGATAATAAAGGACTCATCCTGGGGGACTCATATGTATTCAGTAATGGTTTTGTCAAGGTAATGCTCTTGAAAAAATTGATACTGAAACGAAACTTTCATTTGGTTGTGCAAATATTTTTAATATATTTCTGTATTGTTTAGAAAATGGAAGTGATGCTTATATGAAGTAGTTCTACTGTATATTAGTTCAGAAATGATTGGTCCGGCTTCTGCTGTTGGCTTGAACTTAGAGGCTGAAGAAGTTCAAATTGTGACAGTGGAGGTTTATCTTGGGGTTCAGTGCCCTCTTCACCCTGTATTCAATTGTTCCCTTTCGTATTTCGGGAACTTCCCTTTGGTACCTGAGAATGACTCGAACTTAACCCTCCTTTTCCCTCCCCATGTGTCAGGATGCGAACCTTATATAAAAAAGTAGAGATGAATTATCTTTATGTTTTCTGGAGCACTATCTTGTGGGTTGGAAAAACGATAAGATCGTGGAACTAAGATTTTGCCTCTTTTTTGTATCTTTTTAGTCTCTTATGTGAATTCTGATGGCTGCAACCTTCTCTCTGCATGGCCAGTCTGTTTATGATCGGATGGAGAAAGAGATGGATTCCTTTCTGCTGAATGACAAACCAGACTTTGTTCAGGAAGTTAAGGCTAAAAATGATTCTGGAAGGTCCAATGAGTTAAGTGACACTGGTAATGAGAAAAAGAAGAAAAAGGGAAAAACTACTGGGAAAAAAACAGCAGAAAGCATTCCAGATGATGAGGACTACATTCCTGCAAAATCTAAGAAAAACCAAAGGAAAGGCAAGGATGCGTCTTCTACTCAGGTGTCAGATACAAAAACTGGAGCTAAGAAAGAGGCTAGAATGCAAGAGGACAATCTTAATGTTCCTTCAGAAAAGTGGGTAATGCAAAAGATCCTAACTATGGTTCCTGATTTTGAAGAGCAAGGTCTGTACATTGGTCATAGTTCCTTTCAGGCAATTAGGCATCGGTTCTATTTCTAGTTTTGATTGGATATTTTGTCTAATCTGGCAGGTATAGAAGATTTGCAGATAATACTTAAACCATTAGCTAACTATATGAGACCTATGCTCATTAATTCTTTGAAGGAGAGAAGAAAGGCATTGTTCACAGAAAATACTGAGAAAATAAAGCGATTGATTGATAATCTGCAAAAGAAGCTTGATGAGGTTAGCACAATTAATTGCTACTTGTCACTTGTCAGCATTCAGTGTTTTGGCACATTCACAGCCGGATGTAATTTATACTAGTCTGGTACATTCTATATGCTAAAGCATGTATGCTGACTTCTGCCTTTTTGCAGTCTTTCCTAAATTTGCAGCTGTATGAAAAAGCTCTAGATTTGTTTGACGATGACCAATCAACTTCAGTAAGTTCTTTGGATAGTTTATACATCAACAACTTTTCCTGGATATACTAATGTTCAGAGTTTGTTATTTTGATGATAACATGTGGTAAAACCAATGCTTATGTATGATTTGCAGGTTATTTTGCACAGACATTTGTTAAGAACAGTAGCTGCTTCTATTTCAGATACACTTTTTCATAACTTGGTAGCACTTTGATAATTCCTTTTACCTCACCGTTGATTTGGTTTTAGTGAAGTAAGATGTAGGATCTTGAGGAATCGTCTTATATTTAAATTCATGTAAATATAGGACATACACAACAAATTGAAGAATGGAATTGAAGTCGACGAGTCTCAAAGTTCAGAATCCATCACATTAAATTCTGCAGAAAGAACTACTCTTGTATGAAATATTCATCTCCTTCATGAGTTATGAAATTGATCAGAAGTTAAATAAATGTATAATACTATCATTCCTTGTGCAGGCAAAAAGTTTTCCAGGATCCCTTTCAAAGAAAGCTCTTGCAGTAGTAGAAACTTTGGAAGGAAAGGTTGGTGACTGATCGTGTGAAACAGGAACTTTCCACATTCAAGATGATTTCATTGGATGATTGTCATTCAACATTTTGCTTCTTTAATTACAGTGTCTTTTTTTTCAAGATGATTTCCATTGGATGATTTGTCATTCAACATTTTGCTTCTTTTAATTACAGTGTCCTTTTTTTTTTTTTGTGGGGGGGGGGGGGGGGGGGGGGGGGAGGGGGGGGGGAAGGTGTTTACTAGCAGTGGGGTGGATTGTGTGGAGGATTGAGGAAGAGGAACTGTTTGTATGTTTGCATTCTATTCGTTTTCATTTCAAAACGGCATAATTTCTGTTTCTCAATATCATTTAAGGTTTCAGTTTTTCAACCTGCTTCAGTCCATAGACCTGTAAACATCTTTATTGGGTTTTTGGGGGGAGGTGTTTACTGCAGTGGGGTGGATTGTGTGGAGGATTGAGGAAAGAGGAAACTGTTGTATGTTTGCAATTCTATTCGTTTCATTTCAAAACGGCATAATTTCTGTTCTCAATATCATTTTAGGTTTCAGTTTTTCACCTGCATTCAGTCATGAACCTGTAACATCTTTATTGGGTTTTCACTTCTGTTGCTTGAATTTTGCTATTCTTTTGCTTGTTGAGCACACATTTTTTTCAAAGCTTAAAAGAAAACATAGAGCAGCGTGTTGGTGGTTTTGTGGTTTTTACAGCTTTCCCTTTATAATGTCTTGCTGCTTTAGAGAATTTTGCAAGATAATATGATTGGTTGTTTGGACATTGTATGGATTCTATAGAATTCTAGTTTGTTGCCATGCTTTGGGCCCAACATACATCTGTTTTTTTTTTCTCCGCTGGCTGGACTATGAAACCTGCAATCTTTTTTCCCTAAAACCCTCTATATGCAAGTTCCTTGCAACATTTGATCTTATGCTGCTGAACTCAGTACCATGAGACTATTAGCTAATCTAGCTTCTCTCTGGATTTTGTTCCCTTAGTTATAACTTATACAACCAGTTTGAGAAACATGTGGTATTAAGCGTCATTTTTGTTACTGATATATTCAAATATGATTGTTATATTTGGCAGCGGGTTGATGCTTTCATGACTTCACTAAGAGAAATGGCGGAGGAAAGGTATTTTATCTTTTTTATTATTTTATTTTTGAGTTTTGGTTTCCATGTGGATTGCATTGCTTTTTCCTTTTCTTTATGTGTATGTGCTTATTTGCACATGGGTATGTGTAATTGCAACCTATTAATGTTGTTGTGAATACTTACATTTCAATTCCATCTTTCTCAGTGGGCTGTTCTTGAAAAAGCTTGACAAAAAATTGGAGAGAACACTTTTACACTCATATCGCAAGGTATGTCTAGGTTGCTATTTATAGAAAAAGTCAGATTTAATCAATCATGACCAGGTATTACTTGGAAGGTTCAAATAGTTATAAGAGTCTCTACCTTGTATATCATGGTAGTGGTTTTTTGACTTCATCACATGAGAACCTGGTCTTTTGTGCCTGAAAGTCGTTGATTTTTACAGAATACAGATGATGGCATGCAATCCATTATTATATTCACTGTTTTTTATCTGGTCATTTGTTTGATGAATATCTAAATTTATTTGCTTTCACTGTACGCTTGCTTTGCTAGTTTGTTTCTTATGAATACGTGGTGTACAACTAGAGGGAAATATGATGAGTCAAACTTCTCATATTGGTGCCTGCTTTTATTGTGTCACTGGCAGGATTTGTTAGCCCAAGTTTCTAGTGAAACTGATCCAGTTACTCTTCTGCCTAAAGTTGTTTCCCTACTTTATCTACAGGTAGTGTTTGAATTCTTTGCTTCCATACCAAATTTTTCATTTACTCTTCTTAACATTTTGTTATCATTGTTGTGCAATTTTTGAACATCTAATTTTTCTTGTTTGTAGATTCACAATAAAGCTCTTCAAGCCCCAGGAAGGGCCATTTCTACAGCTGTGTCTCGATTGAAGGTATGGAAAGCACCGTATTTGACACATAAGTGAGAAAGTTTCAGATATCTTTTATCTCTTTTCCACCTTTCAGTCTCAAGAACACTTTCAGTGTTCTGTTGCTAGAGCACAAACATACAGAAATATATATCAACATATTGGAGACTTTGGGCTAATTTATCTCTAATTTAATGAATTTAATGATATAAAAACATAACATGAAGCTCATGTTATGAGGAGTGGTGATATTTTGGTAACTAATACATTGTGCATGCATGCCATGCTTTTCAGGAAAAGCTAGATGATTCAGCATATAAAATCTTGACAGATTACCAAACTGCAACGGTGACAGTTTTATCGCTTCTTTCTGCTGCAACTGGTGATGTGAGTAAACACATGTTCTTGCAAATTTGTTTTTATTTTGGATCCTTCTCACCATTCAATATTGATGTTTTTCCTGTTACAGATTATTAATATTTTAATTTTAATGTAAACTTTGGTAAATTTAGCTTTTTTGCACATTGAGTACGTGGATAAATTCGGTAAATTTAGTTTCAAAAATGGTTGTTAAATGGTAAACAAGTTTCATATGTACCGGTACTATGTTTCTCATATTTCTTCCTTATGTACATGATTTGCTTTATTATTATTATTTTTTTCAATTTGACTCACTGATTATAACTTGATTTATGGTGTTGGATGGTCAGGAAGAAGACTGTACATCTGATAGAATTTTGACTAAAAGGGAGTTCCTGGAGGATCTAATGCCATCACTAAAAGGTCTGGTTTTGGGCACGTCACAATCCTGACACAACACAATATCAAATTTAATTTCCCCAAGTGTTCCGCAGTGGGGAAATCATTATGACAAGGCAACGCTGCTCCTTTGTTCCGGGTAAAGTGTACAATGCGTCTGGATAGATCGCCTGCTAGTAATCTTTTATATTTGAAAGAGATAGATATAGTCCTCTAATCAGTAAAAACAAATGCTAGCTTATTACTTCTGCGCATACTTGATATCCAATCGGATGTCTTGTATAAATAGGGTCAATCAGTTCAAAATTTTAAGGGATTTTGCGGAGATTGAGTTTGATGGGGCTATGAATTGAAGAAATTCTATAAAGGGATGGATATGGTTTTTGTACGAAGCTAGTGAGTATTAACTGTTGCAGTTGAAATAGAAAGCATCATATTCTTATGAAGTATGCAATACTTGCATGAAAAAAAGAAACTTACTGAGCTGTACTAGTATATGGATTCCATGAATAAGTAAACTATCGTGTTTATTCTGCAATTTTGTCTACTTCAAACTATACTATTTAGGGAAGTATATGGCAATCGTGGAATGTTTTTTCAGGTTCCATCCAGAATTTGAAAAGGATTCCAGTTATCGAGGTTGCCTTTTCTCTCAGTTATTTTACTTTTCTTCAGCTATGAAACTAGTTCTTCTTGATTCATGAAATTGATCAGTTAACAGCTTGCGAGCCTAATTGAACATTTAAATCTATTATGTCAGAAACCTCCTATTCGTCATAAATGAAAAAACCAGGTAAACCCCATCAAATTAATAAAAAAAATATAAGTCGTAAACATCAATGGAAAAAAAAGTTAAGAATGAGAATAATACCAACTATGACAAAAAGGAATTCCCCGTTTTTATCGAACTATTTAATGTTTCGAGCATCTTTTGTCAGAAATAAGACGGTAAAAGTATTTGAATATGGCTCAAATTAAAATCTCTCTCATTTCTTTGTAAGTGCAAAATGGGTGGTTCACTTCTTACGGTGAATCTCAGGGTAACTGAGTTTTAAAATCAGTAGAATTTTAATAAAAATGTATAGATAAGCATATAAAAATTTATAATATTCACATCACACAATAATTAAAAAAAAAAACAAGAAGAAGAAAATGAGATAGACAGTACACTAACTTGAGGATTGACTGGAGCAACAACTGAAACGCCAGCGACGGAAGACTGCCTAATTTCATGGCAAACAGATGAAAATTTTATAAAAACAGCACAAAACCATTTGGTTAGCTAGACCCAAAACTTTATCACTATACATTCTATTCGATACTTTCCTGCTGGCGACAAGAACTGCTATTACTTACCACTTTATACATCGGACACCAAGTTCTTGTTTCGAGCTGGGTTTCATTGTGGCAATTACGATGGACTTTCAAAGCCTCTCACTTCCAATTTGGAGATAGATGGGAATTTATGGGCAACGGTAACAACTTTCTCTGAGTAAACTGAGCCAGTTTATCATGAAATGATTTACAGGACTTACAGAGAAGCTGCACAAGTGTGTTTAGTGCGTGGTGGTGATGGAAATGGAATTCCTTTCATTTCTTCACTTGAAGCCACTTTCATTTCTCCAATTATATTTCCTATGAATGAAATGTATAGGTTAATGGAAAATGATACAGCATTAATTCTTCATAATGGAGCAAACAAGACCATTGAGTATAATTAATTTTATATATGGACTATATATATATTTACTAACCAATTATGATGGTGGGAAACTCTTAATCATGAGCGTTTTCGCTTGTCCGTTTTTCTGTATAAAATATATGTATTGTTTTCTGTTTCCGTGCAATATAGCTAACCATGAATGATAATTTATAGGAAATTTAAAGGTTACAAGGAAATTAATTATGATGTTAAAAAACAATTTTAACCCATGATTGACAATCAAGCTTTAAATATAATTACAAGAAAGAAAGAACCTTAGTATTTTGAATGCTTTCTTTTGTTTTTTTTTGCCATCGGACTCTTTCTTGTTTCAGCATCTTTTGCGGGCCCGCTCAATATAATATATATCACACAGTTTTCGGATATGGCTGCAGAACCTTAATTAACATTTTCGATCCAGTACTCAAATCAATTAAACCATCGTTTGTTTCTCGAGAAAATGAAGAAATTAATTATACAACTGGCCATGCCATTTGTGGTGATGATGTCCACCTTCCAAGCCCAATCCCAAGGTAATAAGTTTCTTTTTTTTTTTTTTCCTTTTTCCTTAGAGAGAAAAAAAAAAAAAAAAAGAAGCTGAGTTTTTGCATTTACTGTAAACAGAACGCCATGATGACTTGAGGCTTGATTGTGGAGCATCAAAAGAAACACCAGCAAGTGATGTCGTTTATTGGCTTCCTGATGAAGATTATGTAAAATCTGGAAAAAACTACACTCTAACTTATAGCCAAAACTTTAGCACATTAAGCACTCTAAGATATTTTCCAGATAGCCAAACATCCTGCTATAATTTACTGTTTTATAAAAGAGATGGAAAATTTCTGTTTCGAGCTGGGTTTTACTATGGCAATTATGATGGTTTATCAAGCCCTCCATATTTTAATTTGGAGATAGATGGTAATATATGGGCAACAGTAACAACTTCTATGAGCGAAGATGATGCGATTTACTATGAAATGATTTATAGAACTAATGGAGACAGTGCAAAAGTGTGTTTGACAAGAACTATGTATGGAGGTGTTCCTTTTATTTCTTCTCTTGAAGCTTCTTATTTTTCCTCGGGTGATGATCCTCGTTATGGGTTTTATCTGTTGATGGAAAATAAGATTGCTTTGCAGCTTCATAGCAGGACTAATTATGGTGCTAATGACACCACCGGGTGAGTTTTCTTTTTTTTTTTTTTTTTAATTTCTTAACAATACTTCTTGGAGGAGTATAATCGAGATTAGTCGAGTTGTTACAATATAAGCTTAAGCTCAACTTGATTGGAATACTCGAGAGTTAAATTTGAACAGAAAATTTCTCATAATACAATTTATGTGGATAGCTTGTAGTGGTGCCTACTAATAAAATTTTTTTTATAAAAAATATTTGAAATTTTGTTCTGACTAAACTTTGCTTTGCATTGATATTTGATCAGAGCAGAGTAGTCAATGGAAACAAATGATTTATATAACCGACTCCAACTAATTTGAAATTAAGTTTTAGATTGTGTTTAATAATAGCTTTTTTAAGTAGCTTTTTAGTGTTTTGACTGTTCAAATGTTAAATGCTATTTTTATTTGGTAATATAGCGTTTGAATTAGTTTTTAAAAGTTAATGTAGCGTTTTACCCATATAACGTTTAACTTTTAGTGTTTTATAAAAAATTATTCAAACAGCTACTAGCTAAACGCTACTAAAACAGCTAATTACCAAAACAGCAAACTTTGCTGAATAGATATTTAGTTGTTTTTGTTGCATTGCAGGCAAATGGCTCCATATGATGAATGTTGCAACCGGATTTGGAAACCGAAACAAATGGCAGAATATCGCAATATTGCTTCCAATTACATCCCCACAGGATATTTCTATGATGAAAACCAACCTCCGGAACGTGTAATGTCAACAGCAATACAAGCAAGAAATGTCACAAACTCAATCTATCTATCTATAGACATTTCCCGTCAAACAACAGTAATAGCCTATTTCGTATTCTATTTCAGTGACCCAATTTATAGATATCCTGAAAAACCAATTGGGATAGTTGAAATTTTTATTGACAACAGAAAAATGGGTGTTACTGATATTCCTTACAAGTATGACGACGACGAAATGTACCGTGTCGTTTCATTCTATCCTGTTGAGGTTAATGGTTCAGCTAATATAACAATTTCTCCTGCACAGAACTCTACATCGGCACCACTACTTAATGCTATGGAAGTGTTTTATGTTGTTAATGTGACTAATATGTCGACCAAGTCAGGTTATTTATTGCCAAATTTCTGGGTGGCAATATGCTTCTTCAGCCTTCATTTCTTGTTGGCCATTATTTGAAATTCCAAAATTTCCTAAAAGGATATCTTTTATATGTTTACTTCCTGAAAATGCATAGTCTTTCCACATCAATGGTATTTTGTTTGCTTCAAACACATAGCAATTTGTAAAAATTAAATATTGATTAATTTAATTACTTCTATAAGTAAGAATAAGATAAGTTATAAGTGCTTTCACAAATAAAAAAAAAGCTTTCCCTTATTTGAAGAGTATAGCAACCCATGATAGCTTTCCCTTATTTGAAGACTATAGGAACCCAAGATAGTTTGGTCTAGTAGTTGAAGCGCATTGGAACCCGTTCTATGATTTTAGGATCCAATGGTGGAGTCAGATTTTTTATCTACTTTTAAACGGGAAGTGGGAAGCCACCCTTGGCAATGGATGTAACTGAAAAACATTATACCGAGAATAATGCCATAATTAATTTTAAGGATTACATGGATAAGCAATCCCATTGTCATATATCATCTTTTTAATTAGACAGTGATGGCCTGAATGCATATCATGTTGCTATCATTGTATTTGTTAATACGATGAAAATTGGATTTTACAAAAATTAACAAACATTAACTGCCATAATTTAAAAAAAAAAAAAAATCATTTTCTTGTAAGCATAAAAACGTGTGAGCCCCGTTGGAATTTTAATTCTCTGCATCTCATTTCCGATAAAATCCATCGAAGGATCCTTAGCAAGTAATAAATTTTCTAAACCCTGTAACGAGTTTTACTAGCATAATACTATAGAAAATCATCAATGGCAAAGTTCTTCCCCTACCTCTTCCTGATAGCTTCTTTCCTTCTCAAAGCCACCCTGTCTCAAGGTATGGCACTTAACTTACGCATTCATGATTACTGAAAATTGGATTTTTCTCCAATGAAATGAAACAGAATTAACGGTATGGTAGAGTCATGAAAATACTCAGTTTCTTCCATGTTTTAAACACAGAACAATATGTTTTTGCTGAAAAAATGAAAAATTGAAATCTCATACCAAACCAATATGTATAGCAATCAAATTTCAGATTGTATAGAGTAATTTAACTAATTCTTGCTTTTGTTTTTGCTTAGAAATAACAAACTGGGTGAGAATCGACTGCGGATCACAAACAAGTCACGTTGATGAAAATGGACTTCTATGGCAAACTGATGAAGGATTCATTAAAACAGGTGAAAATAGAATAATATCTCAAAATAGCAAGATTGTCTTAGACCAATTAAAGACATTAAGAGTGTTTAAAGAACAGAACAAGAACTGTTACAATTTGCCTGCACCAACATTAGACAGGTACTTTATTAGGGCTATGTTTCACTATGGAAACTATGACGGTCTTAACAATCCACCAAGCTTTGATCTTCAATTTGATGGAAATAATTGGGTTACTGTTGAGACTTCCTTGTCCGATACTGTTGAATGTTGACTTAGTAGCTATGGTGAAGGCCGTTGGAAGATTAGATAATTATTTGTTATTCTGTTGCTATTTTTAAGGAATAATTTAATATGCTTATCATATCAGATATGCATAATAAGTTTGCTTATTTTTCTGAAGTTTTCTTCTTAACAAATCCACCAAGCTTTGATCTTCAAATTTGATGGAAAATAATTGGGTTACTGTTGAAGACTTTCCCTTTCGATACTGTTTGAATGTTGACTTAGTAGCTATGGTTGAAGGCCGTTGGAAAGATTTAGATAATTATTTGTTTATTCTGTTGCTTTTTTAAGGAATAATTTAATATGCTTATCATATCAGATATGCATAATAAGTTTGCTTATTTTTCTGAAAAAGTTTTTCTGTTATTTAGAGTCTATAAATATTTAGAGTCTATAAATACTTCTGTAATAGTGTTTCAATATAATAAAAAAAAAGCCTTCACATGTTTATAAATTTTGTTGTTTAAGATCCTTTTTGAATTACTTTTAGTTTCTGAGACACATATCTAACATTGTGGTATCAGAGCCAATATCTTATAGGACTTGTGAAATTGAGTGAACCAAAATCAAACCCAAACACCAACCCGTGAGATGGAGGGAGAGTCTAGTTATGGTTCAATTACTCCTCCAATATTTGATGGAGTTACTTACAAAGTCTGGGCTATTAGGATGGAAACTCATCTCAAAGCTTATGATCTGTGGGAGGTTGTGGAAGAAGATTATGAAGTTCCACCACTTGGAGATAACCCAACAATGATTCAGATCAAAAGTCACAAAGAGAAGGTGAAAAGAAAAGCTAAAGCCATGAATTGTTTGTTTTCTGCTGTTTCACCCTCGATTCTTAGCAGAATTATGCAAAAGAAATCTGCCGCAGAAATTTGGAAATATCTTGAAAACGAGTATAAAGGAAATGAAAAGTTAGATAATATGCAAGTCATGGAATTTATTTCGTGATTTTGAAAACACAAAGGATGAAAGAATCAGAAAACTGCAAAAGAAGTAATGCCCGATAGAATTCTCGATATTGCAAATAAGGTGAGACTTTTTGGCAAAGAATTTTCTGATGAACGAATTATTCAAAAAATTCTAGTCACATTACCTGAAAAATATGAAGCAACGATCTCATCTTTGGAAAATTCTAAAGATCTGTCAAGTATTACCTTGGCAGAACTCTTAAATCCTTTACAGGCTCTAGAGCAAAGAAAGCTTATGAGGAATGAAGTTTCTGTAGAAGGTGCTTATCAAGCAAGTTCACGAATTAAAGAAGGGAAACTGACACAGAGGACAAGAAATGCCAAAAATTATCCACCATGTCCGCATTGTAAGAAAACAAATCATCCTCAACAATGATAGACTTCTTTGAAAAAGGTGTTGGTGGAGACCAGATATTAAATGCCATAAATGTGGTCAGTTGGGACACATCGAAAAAGTATGCAAAGGACAGCAGCAAGAAGAGGTTGAGGCTAAGGCTGTTGTTGATGAAAACCAGGGGGAGCACTTATTTATGGCGTCATATGTTACTACAGACAACTCTGAAGGATGGCTTATAGACAGCGGTTGCACGAACCACATGACCTATGATCGGGAATTATTTAAAGAGCTTGACACAACTGTCATCACCAAAGTCAGAATTGGAAATGGTGAACGTATTGCTACAAGAGGCAAAGGAATTGTGTCCATAGATAGCCTATCAGGTCAGAAACTTATTTCTAAAGTTTTATTTGTTCCTGATATTGATCGGAACTTGTTAAGTGTTGGGCAGCTGCTAGAAAAAAATTATGAAGTGCTCTTTAAAAAAAAAGGTTGTATAATCATCGATCCTGAAGGAAAAGAGGTGTTTAGAATCAAGATGAAAGGCAAAAGTTTTGTTCTTGACATATTGGAAGGAACAAGAACAAACTTTTGTTGCACAAAGAGACAGCAACACCATGCTTTGGCATAAACGATTAGGGCACTTTCATCATAATGCAGTGCTATTTATGAAGAAAAATCAAATGGTGAAAGGCTTACCAGACCTGGAGAAAGATTTGCCGATGTGTGCAGCCTGTCAATATGGAAAGCAGACCAGATTGCCTTTTCCAAAAAGAACAGAATGGAGAGCAACTCATAAGCTAGAACTTGTACATACAGATGTTGGAGGCCCGCTGAAAGTATCATCCTTGAATGGTAGTAAGTATTATATTATATTCATTGATGATTAAGATTCTGTTGGATATATTTTCTTAAATCCAAAACTGAGGTTGCTGGTATTTTTTGGGAGTTCAAAACATGGGTTGAAAATCAAAGTGGATGTGAGTTACATGTCATACGATTTGATAATGGCACGGAATACACTTCTGATAAATTCAACAGATTTTGTAAAGACACAGGAATTGAACACCAATTGATGGCACCATACACTCCACAGCAGAATGGAGTAAGTGAAAGAAAGAATAGAGTGGTAATGGAGATGACAAGATGTCTGCTACATGAAATGGATTTGCCGAAGAAATTCTGGGTAGAGGCTGCAAGTGCTGCAGTTTTTTTACTGAATAGGCTTTCTACTAAAGCTTTGAAGAATAAAACTCCTTTCGAGGCTTGGTTTGGTCATCAACCATTTCTGTTAAACTTAAAAATATTTGGATGCCTGTGTTTTTCTTATGTGCCTCAGGTGAAAAGGGATAAGCTTGATAGAAAGGCTGAAGCAGGAATCTTTGTAGGCTATAGCAACACGTCAAAAGCTTACAGAGTTTATCTACCTCAAGTGGATAAAGTCATAACCAGCAGAGATGCTGGAAGATGAAAAATGGAGTTGGAATGATGCTAAAAATAACAAAATTCCAAAAACAGTTGAAGAAAATGGTGATGCCTTAGAATTTTTTGATGATGCCTTTGATGATGAACCAATAAGGGGCACAAGATCACTTGAAGACATTTATCACAGATGCAATGTGGCTATCATGGAGCCAGAAAAATTTGCAGATGCTGTTTTAGATGAAAATGGTGATGCCTTAGAATTTTTTGATGATGCCTTTGATGATGAACCAATAAGGGGCACAAGATCACTTGAAGACATTTATCACAGATGCAATGTGGCTATCATGGAGCCAGAAAAATTTGCAGATGCTGTTTTAGATGAGAAATGGGTTTCAACAATGGAGGAGGAGCTGAGAATGATTGAGAAAAATGATACATGGGAGCTTGTGGATAGACCAACACACAAGAAGGCCATTGGAGTAAAATGGGTTTATCGGACAAAGCTGAATTCTGATGGATCTATTAATAAACATAAAGCAAGACTGGTGGTCAAAGGTTATGCTCAAATGTGCGGAGTTGATTTTTCTAAAACTTTTGCTCCTGTGGCTCGTCTTGATACAATCAGAATGCTATTAGCTATAGTTGCACAAAAAGGATGGAAGGTTCATCAACTTGATGTAAAGTCGGCTTTTTTAAACGTTTACTTGGAAGAAGAAATTTTTATAGAGTAGCCCGAAGGTTTTCTGGTTAAAGGACATGAAGATAAAGTATATCATTTGGAAAAAGCCTTATATGGTTTGAAGCAAGCCCCTAGGGCTTGGTACAGCCGAATTGATTCTCATCTTCTAAGCTTAGGCTTTGAGAAAAGCTTGAGTGAATTCACTCTCTATGTTAAGAAAACAGAAACAGATATACTCATAATATCTTTGTTTGTTGATGATCTATTAATAACAGGTAGCAATGATGATCTATTAATAACAGGTAGCAATGGAAGAATGATAAATCAATTCAAGGCAGAGATGATGGAGGTGTTTGAAATGACAGACCTTGGAGAAATGTCTTTTTTTCTTGGAATTGAAGTGCATCAAAAAGAAAATGAAGTTTTTATTTGTCAACAAAAATATGCCAAGGAGATTCTAAAAAAAATCAAGATGGAGAATTGCAAGTCAACCACAACTCCAATGAATCTGAAGGAGAAATTTTGCAAAGAAGATGTAGCCAAAAAGGTAGATGAGGTGCTGTACAAGAGTTTAATAGGTTGCCTAATGTATCTAACTGCAACGTGACCTGATATCATGCATGCTGTAAGTTTGCTGTCAAGATACATGCATTGTGCTAGTGAGATTTATTTTCAAGCAGCAAAACGTATAATTAGATATATTAAAGGCACAATAAACCATGGTATTAAGTTCAGTGAAGTTCAGAATTTTAATTTTCATGGTTTTTTCGATAGTGATTGGGCCGGTTGCTTAGATGATATGAAGAGCACTTCCGGTTACTGTTTCAATTTTGGTTCTGGTGTATTTTCCTGGTGTTCCAAAAAGCAAGATGTGATAGCTCAATCCACAGCTGAAGCAGAGTATGTTGCAGCCACTTTAGCAGTTAATCAAGCTTTGTGGATAAGGAAATTGTTAGCTGACTTGTCTATGGAAGAAAAAGGAAGTACAAAGGTTTATGTCTACAACCAGGTTGCAATCTCAATTGCAAATAATCCAGTATTTCATGGAAAAACTAAGCACTTCAAGATTAAATTGTATTTCCTTAGGGAAGTTCAAAAGAATGGTGAAGTAAGTTTGGTGCACTACAATTCAGAATTTCAGAATGCTGATATTTTGACCAAATCTCTCTCCAAGGCTAGATTTGAATATTTAAGAGAAAGACTTGGAGTTTGCTGCTCCTAAGCCAAGGAGGAGATTTTGTTGAATGTTGACTTAGTAGCTATGGTGAAGGCCGTTGGAAGATTAGATAATTATTTGTTATTCTATTGCTATTTTTAAGGAATAATTTAATATGCTTATCATATCAGATATGCATAATAAGTTTGCTTATTTTTTTGAAGTTTTCTGTTTTTAGAGTCTATAAATTCTCTGTAATGTAATAGTGTTTCAATATAATAAAAAAAAAGCCTTCACATGTTTATAAATTTTGTTGTTTAAGATCCTTTTTGAATTACTCTTAGTTTCTGAGACACATATCTAACAGATACTATCTTCCATGAAGTAATGTATAGAAGCAAAGGAAAGAATATTAGTGTATGTCTAGCTTACACTGAAGATCAGCAATTTCCTTTTATTTCCATGCTTGAAGCTTGGGCTATGCCTGATGAAAGTTATCCTCGTATGAGTGAAGATAGAGCTTGGATTACAGGCTACAGATACAATTATGGAGGTAGTGAATTGATTCTTGGGTAAGAAAATACTTCTTTTGTTTCAAATTTTACAACCTATCACAATTTCTTTAAAACTTTATCAAATGCACAGTTCTGCTTTTTATGGCTCAATATGTGGAAGAATTCAATATTATTCAATTCTAGAATTGAACTGAATTCTTGTGAAAATACTGCTCTATATACATCCAATTTATTTTATTCCTTTAGAGATCGTTTGGGTTGACGTAGAATAAATGGATTTTACATAGAATGTAAATTCCATGTATTGTGAAATCAATGGAGTTTCACATTCTATTGCTTAGTGGAAAAAAAAAATCCATTGATTTTATATTATTAACTCTCTTTCTTCTAAAATGATATCGAATTAGTGTTATGATGGAATCTATCAATTACATGTATTATAATTTTTTTTTTTTTCAACCAAACGAAGGAATCTAATAAATCCACGAAATGGATACATTTAATGTTCAAATTCTATCAATCCAAACGACCTCTATCATTCAAAATTATATTGTGTAATTTGACTATGGGTTAAGTGTACTTAAATTGAATTGGATCTAACCTAAGATAGCATGATTATGTTTATTTAAAAAATATTTTTTTAGATTCATACAATTGAACTTTATCCATTATATTTTTTTATACATAAGAATTAGCAAAATAAATTCAATTGAATTAAATTCTTACAAACTTTTTTGTAGCAGCGGTTTAGCAGCGGGTTGTATCTTAAAGGACTTATTCAAAAACAAAATATCAATGAGGAAATTCGTAAAGAGTAGCTCAAATGGTGAACTCCTTTGAGCTCAGTGGATGACCTCTACAAGATCAAAGTTTGATCCACAAAGAAAATAATTTATAGAGAGGGACATCATAAACTCTAGAAAGAGATTAATTTCATTACCAAGGGTGTGGGATACTCGTGAAAAATTTTTAAAAAAATTCTCTGAGAAAAGTACCATGTTATGTCCATTTTCTAACAGCATCTTTTGTTCGATGAACCCACAGGTATCCTGATGATAGATTGAATCGCATATGGAAGCCAATGACACCCTCAGGACTAGATCCTGTAGAAGCCAATTTCACTTCCCTTTACTTTACCACTGTCAATGAACCTCCTGAAACGGCAATAGTCCGAGCTGTGGAATCTCCATATTACACAGAATCAATCCTTTTACCTTTCACATTCAATAAAATGAATCGCCTTGACCGTATTGACATTTATTTTACAGAAATTCAAGATATTACTGCTCTAAGGAAATTTTATCTGTATGTGAATGGGGGATTAGAAGCCACAATTTCCCCAGAATACCAAAATTGCACAGGATATACGATAAATACTCCATCTTTTGGTCCTTTAAATGTTGCCTTAGTTCCATCCTATGATTCTACATTACCACCAATAGTTAGTGCAATTGAGGTATACACTGCGAGTGATTTTCTCGTCACTGCAGGAACATCAAAGGATGACTGTAAGTAACTTTATTTCTTTTTTTTTTTTCATCCGTCAGTTTCGTGTTTTTGTGATTTATAAAAGACAATTGAAGTGGGTTTTGTTGAAACAGTGGATGGCTTGGCTGTACTTATCAATTCATTTGATCAGCTTAAGGGATGGAATGGTGAACCATGTCTCCCAAGTGATACTGTCTGGCAATGGCTTGGTTGCTCAGATATTAGCCCACCAAGGGTTATTTCAATGTCTGGTGTTTTAGCCAAAGACAATTTAAATAAAAAAGAACCTCATATAATATTTCTCTCTCTTTTAAATTGAAAATTTTACCTTTTATATTGCAGAAATCTGTCAGGATATGGTCTTAAAGGTCCTCTTCCTGATTTCAACCAAATGAAAGCCCTTGAAACATTGTGAGCCATTTAAACTTGTACCTTCTTTATTTTATCTTCATATTTTGACATAAATATAACATTATTTTCCCTTTTAATGAATCCAGAAACTTGGCAAACAACAGTCTTAATGGTCCAATTCCAGATTTCCTTGGAATGCTACCCAGTCTGCAACTCCTGTAAGTTTTAATTCCACAAGTTGGATTTTCTCTTGATTGGTAAATCTGCAGGTAATTAATTACATGCGGCTTCATGGATTTGAAATTCAAATTCTTACTACTTTGTTTTTCTAACTTGTTGTCAGTGATCTTCGAGATAATGATTTTTCAGGAGATATTCCTCAAAGTATAGTTGACAACAACAAATTAACTTACTAGTAAGTAACTCAATTATAATTAATTTCGTTACAATACATTTAAAATTCCTAATTATGTAAATGCTTTTTTTCTGTAATGTCAATAATGCAGCATAGACGGGAACCAGAATCTGAATCTCCATAAATCAAAGAAAAAGAATTTAGCACTAATAATTGGATTAGCAGTTGGAATACCGATATGCATGCTGATAGTAATTGCAGTAATAATGGTAATTTATTTCTCGAAGCGAAAGCAACCAGCAATCTCAAGCCAAAGCCAAGGCCAAGAAACAGAAATAGAGATGGGTAATAAAACTCAAGAAGAGAATTCTTCGGTAGCAATGGTCACGCCATCAGATAAGATACAGCATATAACATTTTTATCAGATGGAGAAAACGTTGCAGTAGCTTCAAATGGTATTTATGCCAATGAGCATTCTTTGGAGACAGCAAGTGGAGAAGATATTTCAATCAATGGTAATGGTCGAATTACTGATTATCAACCCAGGCTTCATGATATTGATGATGAAGAGCTTCGAGATCTTCTTCGACAGCATGGAAGTACAGGAGCCAATGTTGGAACATAAGAATTAGCATCATCTTATTGTTATTTGTACACTTTAAGCTTCAATTTATTGACATATCACATTTTGGTAAGCCGTAAAGGAACACAATTATAAGTTTATAACCCTAACTGTTCCGACTGTTGTTTGCTTGATTATTGGAACTGTTACTAGAGAAAATACTATATTGGAACTGTTACTAGAGAAAATACTATATGTTGAAAATGTCAAATAGATTTCTGCAAAACAAGGTTGATGAATGAGCAGTAAAATTAGCAGGATCTATAAATTTTAATCACTTTGCTAATATTAATTATTAAATGCTGTCAATCTTAACAACTATACTACACAGCGTCCCTGATAGGAAACGTAAATAACAATATCTAATTATTTGAAAGGAACATTTTGTTTAGCCAAAGAAAAAATAAGATGTCGAAAATACTTAATATTTCGAAGAAGTTTCCTTTGACTATGGAATCATCATAGTTTAAAATAATACTATATTTGATTCAAAATAATGAATTTTTATAAGCTAGGATAGGCTAAAAGAAATTCCCAAAAAGACTTGCAAAGAGTACATTTCTTACCATCTTCCCGACAAAAACCAGATGGGTAGACCATTTTTATATCCTTGTAAAGCTTGATAATTCACCAAGACAGCTAGTACGAAAATCGAATTAGAAGGCCCTCTGTACACGCACCACAGTTTCATATAACATAAAGGTCTTCTTGTGTGAGCTTTTTACTTCTGTTTTGAGATTTTTATTTTTCGCTTCTTTGCTTTTAGAATAAATTTTACATGTTTTAACCATAAAGGTTTCATGTCAGCTGAACACAAAAATCACTTATTCCGATAATATTGAAAATGATTCTTTTACATGAAAAAGTAACCAGCAAGCACGATACACCATACTAATTGGGGATAGTAGGTGACTTGGCATTGCTTGTCGCTCAAAATCAGAACCTTCAATTTTATTTATTGTTGAATCCTGCAAAACCACAAACCTGCACTATGAAATGGTCGGACGAAGTTTACAGGCAGGCGGAAACCAGCTAATAGGTATAGTTATTTCACAGCAAGCTGAAGCTGTTGTGTTTAGATTTTGTCATCTTCAGTTTACTAAGATGGGTTGTATTGCTAAATTGGCTAATAACTGCAACAAGATTGACAAGAAAATTGACAGAAACTGTGAAATTCAAGTAAACATTAATGCTGCAAACTGACTTACATTCTAATGAATGAGTACATAATCAAAAACTTTACATTGCAAATGGAAAAACTTGTTAATGTTGAGGTAGAGCCGGTCTCTTTTCCAATACCTCGTAATGAACAACAAAATTATCCTGCATCCACATCAAATGTGCAACAGTAAAGAGAGATAACAAACAAATTGCCAGCACATTAATAAGTGAAGTGCAAAATGAAATAAATATGAATATGTCCAAACCTTGCGGATTATTTCAAATGTGTTTGGATCGAAACAGTGGTAAGATCCTCTCTCATATGTGTTTGTCTTAACAAGTGGCTCTACATTGGGAACTCTTATGAACCACAATCGGTGCTCTTTGTGATAAAACCAACCTCTGTTATAACTGCCAACAAGAAGTTTCACAAAGCCATTATCAACAGTAGCAGGACAGAAAATACTCCAAAAACTCAATCACCTTCAAAAATAAACACATTGGTTATATCTTTGAGATAAGTCCATGCATAAGTAAGAAAGGCAGTAAAAGGGAAGAGGGAGGAAGCTACTTGGATGTGAAAAGGCATTGAACTCAGTTCATAGATAGAGTAGAGAGCTTACAGTTCATTTGCAGCATATAATTGAGCCTCGTCTTTTGGCATGCTGAAAATGAGAAAAGGAATAAAATACAAAACACATGAGTGCTAAAACTTCACACACACACACACACACACACACACACACACACAAAGATAAAAAAAAAAAAAAGACAAACACAATAGAGAATGCACCTGTAAAATATATAAAACAATGTTTCAACCGTGAATTTCGCAAAGTAGCCTTGCTGCAGCCACACAAATGAAGTAAGAGCAAGGAAAAGGAGCAAGAGCACTAAATGCTTAAAAATTATATATATACATATAAATATGCGGATCAAAACAAGACAAACAAATATGAGCAAGAAAGAAAGGTGCAACTTACATGTAGAGCAGGAGGTTGTTTCGCATAATAGCATTGAGGCACACTAAACTCTGGATCACCCTTAGCGGGCTCATCAGACCATGGAGAACCAAATGTCTTGTGAAGATTTTCTGCTGCATTCAAATTTAATCCAAGAGTTGTTAAATCAATTCCAAGTGCCAGGGAGGTCAGATCAGGGTCACTCATCCTAATAACGCTTAGCAAGCCAAGTAAGCCAAATGGATCTGGAGCAGATTGTGCAGTCTGCATGGTTTTCATGCTCTGATCCCTAAATGACTGGTTGACAGCTGACATTTGTTGTAAACGGAACTGAGACTGGTTCTGGTGTTGTTGATATTGCTGGATGAGCTGGTCATACGATCCAATACCCGAAACAGTATTTGGTGAGTTTAGAGGTCTCAGTCCGATTCCAGGTGGTCCATTGGTCTGAATCAAAGATGATATATATGGGTTAAAAGAAATAAATTCTAAAAACGTGACAAATATCAAGAAAAAAAAAAAAAAAGCAAGTCTGTGATGACACTTGCCCACTGTGAGAAAATGAAACCACTCCAGTGAAAACTTAATTTACAGTGTTTTCTATTTTAAGAATTGAAGCCGCAATAACTTGTGTCATGACATTGGAAAAACCAAAAATATATTTGTTAAAAACTATTTACAGGCACAAACTCTCACACCTGCGAGTGATAGGTTGAATGTGAAGATGGAAATATATCTGAACCATGAAGAAGATCTTGATTGTTTACAGATGAAAAGGAGACACCACTACTACTGACAGCTGGAGCATGTTGCTGTTGCTGCTGTGGACGATAAGATGAATAAGTTCCACCTAAGTTGAATCCAGAAGATCTGCCCATCTGCAGAAAGCAAAATTGAAAAATAAGAGAAACTACAAAGCAGGAAACTCAATGTAAATGCCAATGTTCTGAGTTAAGGCTCACAGGGAAGTGCTGAGATTGCATCATTGATATAGTATTGTCATGCAGTTGTTCTTTTTGATGCAAATCCATTGTGTAATCAGCATTACCACCTGAAGCAAATCTTATATTATGGTCATTACAATATGGTGGAGTTAAAGCAGAACATAAGCCAAATAAATATCTAAGACCTTTAAATCCTGGTAAAGCTGGAAAATCTTCATTTTGGATGCTGAACTCTTGGTTTTGCTGAACAATAGGGCTAACTCCAAGACCTTGTTTTCTTAATGAACCTGAAATATTTTAGCTTTATATTTTATTCCACAATTACAGGTAGAATAATTAACAAAAGCAACCAAAAGCTAGATCATAAAATCAGGATGTAATTACCCAATTGTCCTTGTGGACCTCCAGCAGAACTAGGGCGACTTGTCAACTGAGGGAAATCATTATTTATGTCAAACGGAGAACTGTCATTGGAGTTGACATCATTCAACATTCCCATGGAGCTAAGATTGTTCACTGCTTGGACATGGCTTTGCGAAAGAGGACCACCAGCAGTGGGATAGGAATTTCCCAACATAGAAATTACCTGCGGAGATCCTGAATCCAGAAAATGTCATTTACACAAGCAAGTATAGCTAAAGGATACTTACAACCGCAACAACAACAGTAACAACAACAACAACAACAACTAAGCCTTAGTCAAACCACTTGCAACTATATCATTCATTAATAAAAAGAAAATTTCAGATACAGTGTATCATAGAAAGCAAATTAACTTCTAAGCAAAGATGCACTCTGAAAGCCAACCAAAAAAATGTTGCAAAATTGGATACTCATGAAACAAACAAAACTAAATCAAACAACTCAAATCTACTATTTCAGTTATGCAGCAACAAAACAAAAAAATAAAATCAAATAAAATGTAAGCTTCATCACTCTATGATGCTATCAGATATTTAACTAATCATCCTTCTATAAGAAACCAAGTGGGTAAATCACATATACATTCAGAAATCTGCTGAAATCCAGCAGTGTTTTTCTACCATATTGCAAGAGTGCATGTGCCACAAATTTGACAAACTATATGGACAAGCATTAATTTCTATTCAGCTGAGGCTCCAACATATCAGATAGATGTTTGGGGAAGCAGCACAGACAACAGATAACAAAAACAGAACAAGCTCAATTTTTAAACAAAATACACTTCAAAAAAAGTATTAACAATTTGCAAACCAGAGCATCACAGTAATGTTTCTCTCTTACTCTTAGCTCACAAACTATTAGTTAAGGTATTAATTTACTTCATACCTTGTGGAAGCACACCACCCATTAATCTATTTTGTCCTTGGACGCTTAAACTTCCAGATCCGCTATTAGCACTTAGATTTAACCGAGATAGACCAGGCACGGATAATGCTCCACCTGAGCTTATGCTCCTGCCGATGTTACCCCCGCCAACCATGTTTCCCATAGAACTTGTAATCCGAGGACCTGCATTCCCCAAAATTGGCGATACTCCCAATCCTGGCACAGCATTCCGGTTACCAATACCAGCAGAGGTGGGAAGAATTCCAGGAATAGAACCTCCAACTCCATTTGTGTTACTACTAAATCCAGGGTTCCCTACAACACTTATACCTCCTCTATTCGTGACTCCTGAATGTCCATGAGAGCTACCATGAGATAACTGCAGAGTGCATTGCAGGGAAAAAATGTAATGAGAAAACAAGAAGAACATTTGCTTGTGATTGAGCACAACAAATTACAGTTACTACTTTACGAACATATTACATATACCTGAGAGAGAGCAACAGGAAGATTATTAGATGCAAAGCGCCCACTAGAGAGGCTTCCGGTAGGTTGTTGAACTCCACCGGAAGGAATATTATTTACTGCTGTGTTCCTTGATGTGAGGGTACCAGGCATGTTGGGAACATTAAAGCTCCCATGGATATTATGTAGGCCTTGAATAGTACCTGCAATGAGAAACCACACAATTATAAACCAAATATGTACTTTATCAAATACACAAGTAAAGATATTCAGCAGATCTACCCACCAGTATGATGAAAAACAGGAGATGCTGCACCAGACTGACCAGAGAAAGAAGTAGCAAAAGAACGTCCAGTGCTGTCTGGAAGATTTGAAGCTGAACTGTTAAGCGAAGACTGCAAGCGAAAGCAGATTAAATATTACAAAAAAACAAATACACATAAACGATCTAGAGGAAGTAACTTCAAATCCCAATTGCAGATTTATATGCTCCAACATAAACAGAAAATAAATGCAAAAGACCACACAGGAAGAGAGAATATTAAGTCTGGATCCATTATGATATGCAACTGAAAAATGTTATTGCTAATGGTAAAAAATGGGCTTTGAATATGGGTGCTGCTAATTTATTTTGTACCTTCCAAGTCCGAGAAAATTATTCTTAGATATTATGGAACAGGAACAAAATTATAAATCTACTGTACTTAGGAATAAATCTATTCAGAAAACTGCTTCCAGTTCAATCCAAGGTCTCATGTCTCCCACCCAATTCATTTGAAATTCCTATCAGCATAGCATGCTCAGTCACAAAATTCAGTAGTATGCCAAACAAATCACATGTTCAAGACACTAGATATTCAAGAAACAAAATGACATAATCCAGTAAGACATCTGGCACAAGTCAAGAGCAAGTTGACAAGTTCATGTCCAAAAGGTTTGACTAGTGTTTAAATAATAAACGCGCATGAAAGGCAACACATCAAAACAAGCATACAAACAACCTAAACTAATAGTCCCCAAGAAGATAATAATCCAGAATTGTACAAGTATAACTAGGTCATAGAGAAAAGCGTCAATACATTAAGTAAACCCGACATTGCATAAATGTCAAAAGTTCATGCAAAAAATCATTCCTTGCTGAGGAGCTTCTGTTCTTTGTCTTGGGTCAAGGTATAGAAGGCAACTGATCAAAAAACTTTTCCCAATAAATAATTGACCTACAGCCTGAAAAGGACCATTAGATTGTGAGAAACCCACCAAAAAGAAAAAAAACAAGGGTAAGGAAAAAGAAAATTAGTAGGATTCTGTTCTTTGTCTTGGGTCAAGGTATAGAAGGCAACTGATCAAAAAACTTTTCCCAATAAATAATTGACCTACAGCCTGAAAAGGACCATTAGATTGTGAGAAACCCACCAAAAAGAAAAAAAACAAGGGTAAGGAAAAAGAAAATTAGTAGGATGAAAAGCAATGGAGAAAAGGAAGGCAGTAGGATGCAATCATAAACTCATAAGAAAACAAGCAATACAGCCATGCAAGAGATGCTCAGGAGGGAGGGAAAGAAAACAAATGCTTCAAATTTATGATTATGCAATAAAAGAAAACAAAGAATGAGCTTCTCTTTAGATATTAACACAATGCGTCATTTTCTGTAAGCCATCTACTTCTACAAAACAGACATAGAGCCCAACTATACTTCTATACATGTCTTTAACAAAAGGGAATTTCCTTGTGCACCACTGCCAACTATCAATTTTTCTTGAACAATTTCTAGTAGCTGTCAGAATCGCCTTTTGGAAAATCCAGCCCTTGCTTAGCTACATTTACAAAACTTCACTCACAACAAACAGAACAAAGAAACAAGGTCATGCTAGATTACCATTTCCGATAAGTTACTGAAACAACAAACTTATTATATATTATCCTAGATATAGATTAAAAGACAAATGATTAAACAGAAACTTACCACATTCCCAATTGAAGCGGAATGAAGTACTGTGAAAACAATTATTTAAATCATTAATGGAACAGGCTACAAGCACATGCTTCATCACACTGGTCAACCAACATTCATGGACAAGAATGTATCAACTCTCCCTCTCTCTCCCTCTCTCTCTCTCTCTCTCTCTCTCTCTCTCTCTCTCTCTCTCTATAAACCAGATGCTCACAAAGACAATAAAAACAATTTTCCGCATAAAATGCAGCATTGCAATATACATTACCTTACCAAATTAACTAATCTGTACTCATCAAATAACAAAATGGCCATTTGCCAGTTCTCCACAAAACAAAACGCGGAAAACTAAACTGAACTAGTTAAAATCTAAATTACTCATCCACCATTACTCCATTACTTCAAAAAACAGTGAGCAGAAAAGAAAAAAAGATCAAACTCACTACCTAGTTTACTTAAGGTGCTTTCAATTTATATTAAACTAATGCTAAACAGTTCATTTTCTTTCATATTCCCACTGTCTCTCAGCAAGCAAATAAATGCCAAACTAAATTACATATCGCCATCCTCCAATATTCACACTAAAATCTATACCACAGAAAGAGCCAACACGAACAAAGCCAATTGTCTTCAGAAACCCCTAAATTAATGGCCCAGATTTACAATATACAGTAAGCTATAACGCCAATAGATAGAAAAAGACAGGGATCTTAATAGAAGTAGAGAATGATTTAGGGATCGAAACCGGAGCGAGTCAGACTCGGAAACAGAAATAGAAACAGTACCTTAGAGGCAGATCAGCGATGGAAATAGAGATTTTATGGCTTGTGAGTCAAAAGGAGCGAGTTCGAGTTTTGCCCTAAATTGAAAGAAGCGAATAAGAGAAAGAGAGAGACAAAGGAAAATAATGGGCTTTTTTTAAGAGAGAGGATGTGATCTTCCAGAAAACGAAAAAGAGACATGACGTGATATGTTAACTACACGACAAAAGAAGAGTAGAATTTGCCAGCAGCAGTGACCGTTTGTTTCTCAGATGCGACTTTTGCCGTTCGATTAGAAGAAATATGTTGATCGGGATGTGCTTTGATTATTTTGTTATACTGGGGCGCACTCCACAGGATATATACAAAAGTATCAAATTTTCTGGTTTCTGGTTATTTTTCGTTTCTCCTATTATTAGTTACATGCTTGTGCTATACATAAATAATTTAATGAAAATATTTACTTTAAAATTTTTATATCTCATCTTTTATTAAAATATTTTTAATATTTATATAATTAATTTGTAGATAAATATTTAAAATTTATAATATTTAAATTTAATTTAATAAATAAAGTTAAAATTTTCGTAAATTGTAATTATGAAAACCATTTCTAAAATGTTACAAAATAAAATAATTTTTTAAAATGACTATTTCATATTTAGTGAAAAATTTTTATTGTACTAATTATTTATTTAATCATTTATATAATCAAATAATTTTCATTGTTTATTATATTATTGATTATTATATCTTAATATTTATATTCTTATATTTTTTTTATAAATTAATTTCAATCAATAGGAAATTAAAACAAAATAATTAATATATCATAATTATAAAATTTTAAAGCATTTTGGAATTCTTGAAATTTACATGGTATAGTTTAATTATTCTAATCCTATATGGCACTATGAAATTTTTATAATCTCACCCGACACTCACTGATAAAAGATATTTTTATATATATAGTAATAATCAAATTAATATTAACATTTTTGTAGGACAAGGTGTAATTTTCTTTCTGCTTCATATTTTTACATTTACGGTAATTCAATCTGCTTACTACTTTAAATATGTTTAATTTTTAAATTAGTTAAATATATAAAAATATATTTAGGTTTAATTTATTTTTGAAAGCATTTTTTTCAATTAATTTATTTTTAATATGTAGTTGTACTATTCAAAATTAATTAGAAAATGTTACAATTTTTAATTAATAAAACATAATAATATAATTATTAAAAAATTCACGTGATAAATTTATTACTAAATATAAGAAAAAATATATGAAGAATCATTACTTACTGTTATTCGTTACCGGTAGTAGACAATAGTGTTGACAAATTATTTAATATGTATATATAGGTTTATTCTTTAATCATAATAATAGACCATTGTTTGATAAAATATTTTTCTCTTTTAAAAAGGAAAACTCATTTTCTTTAAAATGATTTAGTACTTGCTTTAATTGAAAAAATATTTTGAAAATAATTGAACCTTTAATTGTCGGAATTATAAAAAAAAAAATGATTCAAAAATGTAAAAATTTAATATTTGATTGATACATGAATATTATCAGAAAAATAGATGACAAACCTACCTAGGCTTTAAAATTGAGAAAAAAAGAAAGAAAAATTTTCAGAAATTAAAAAAGTTACAATTTTGGCCAAAATTAGTTTATCTTCATTTAATATGATTTATTTAAATTGTTATTATGTTACATTATTTAGTTTTTTTTTTTTTTACATTTTTATTTCACATTAATTCATTATTTAAAAAGTTTTATGAAATAGTCAATCTGTTGTAATCTAGTTATTCTTTCTATTTGTATAAAGAATGAAAAGTCTCGAGTCTCTTGATCACTAGATTTTTAGTTGATTGAGCTTTCCAATGAATCAAAAAGAAAAAAGTTCTATCAAATTCATGTTTATAAACTTATACGTAGTATGGTTTCTTTCTTTCTCTTTTCTCATTGGTTTATCTAACCTGTCTTTTGTTTGGGGCTGTCGTTGTTAATCAGCAGTAGTTCCCTACTTTTCTTTTTTCTTTTCGCTCTTAATCTTTTATTTGTTTTTAATAAACTTAAATCTATTTTCTTTTAATAGATCTATTTTTTCTTTATTTTTTTTTGTTATTGTTGCTTTATCTCCATATTTGGAGTTCTTCTGCCTTCTTTCATGGGGTTTAATTTATTTTTTGTGAAGGTTTGTTCTTAAAAAGTATTATAATTGATTTTAATTGTTAGAGAATTTAGATATTATTTTACTGATGTGTATTTTCGATCAATAGAGCCTGGTAGTGCGGCATGTTCCTCCATTGATACTATTAACGCATAGTGGCTTGAACTCATCCGTATACGTCATACCCAACAAGTTTTTAGAAAAGAGATCCAAACACAAAGGATCTCGAGAAGTTATTTTATCGTTCAAATCAATTAAAGGATCAGTTGCTACTGTGAAAATTTATATCGGTCAAAGCTATTTTCAGGCGAAAAAATATAATATTATTTCTTTTAGTTTTAGTTTATTATTCAAAAGAATATAGATAATTTTTTTGTTATTGAAGGATCAACGAACTTTCTATTAATTGTGATAATAAGTTCCATTTTTGGACTAATCAGAGTATTTGTAATATTTAATTTTATTATTAATGAATTATATTTAAAAAAAATTCATGTTTATATTCCTACAATGTACTACCAAATAAAGAAGCTTTACATAAATTAAGGATATTATTATCATTTAAATATTACAAAAGATGGTTATGTTTTTATTTACAACCAAGTATAAAACTTCAACATTCTTAAAATTATATTTTGCATATTAACTTTCTTAGGAAATTGATTTTCTAAGGAAATTTTGTATTTTAGATAACCTTATATTTATCAAACAATTTAATAAAAATTGTTGCAAACAACTACTAATTAATACTTGCAAATCTCATGCAAAACATAAATAAATCAAGAATTATAGACACAAATTACAAATTACGGATTTTGAGACCAATAAAATAGAAACAGACTTATTTCTTTTTTGGTACAAATGAAATAATTTCATTTTATGATATCATTGTTTGAGATTAGGCAAGTTGCGAAGGAAATCAGGAATAGGTCCTTTATACTGTTATTATGTAAATCTCTGCAATTTCACAGGAAACAAAAATCATAGGTTATTAAGAAAAATTAATTATATCTAAAGTTGGTCCCAATTGCATATATTTTCTGTTTTTTTTTTATTAATATTTTATATAGAATTGAAATCAGGAAGCGACCCTGAGAGTTCATAGCCTAGCAATATTTTTCTAGTATTAGACTTTTAGGGTTCGAGAAAGTGGATTATAAACATTAGTAAAATAGTTAACAATTGCTAGAATAACTATAAACCGCACAAAAGCCAAAATTTGGTGCAGAAAGAACTAAAAAAATATTTGCACTAAGGAGAACAAAACCACAGTGTTACTTCCAAATGTAAGTTAAATAAAAAGAATTATTATCCAAACATTGAATTGATAATTGAATATTATTTCTGAAAAAATGAAAGATACAGAGGGACAATTTATTTCAAACAAATCACTTCAAAAAAATATTTATTTCAAGCAAATCATGCACATATACATGCAATGACGTGAAACAGGGATTACCACAACTCTAAACCAAACGAACAATATGTACTAAAACACATTGTTTGGACCAAACCAGGGATTATCACTCTCGAGAAACTACAACTATCTGTTTTCCAACATTTCGACCGCTATAAAGCCCTAAAATAGCTGCAGGGCCCTTCTCGAGTCCTTCGACGAAGTCTTCTGCATATGTTATCTTCTTTTCTCTAATGTAAGGCAGGACAAAATCCAAAAATTCGGAATATTTGGAGTAATAATCAACTGCCGAGAATCCCTCGTAACGGACACGTTTTTGAATAAGGGATGCTAAATTATAAACACCTTCAGGCTTGTCAAGATTGTACTGTGACATCATTCCACATCCAGCAATCCGGCCATGGACTCTCATGTTCAGAAGGACAGCATCTAGCATTTTTCCACCCACATTGTCGAAATAGATGTCTATCCCTTCAGGGAAGCATCTGTACCAATGAAAACCAGATTATTTTTTCTTAAAAATTTGTTAGTTTATCAGAATATGAAAAATAAGCTTGATAAAAAAAACTTAATTTTTGTTATCAGTAACAAATGCTGACCTTCTCAAAGCAGCATCCAGGTCTTCCTCCTCTTTATAATTGAAGGCATCATCAAACCCAAGTTTGCTCTTTAGTAAATCCACCTGATTAAGATAACAAAAATAGAAAAAAGGAAAGAACAGAGAAGGTGTGAATGTGATGCACAAGCCAGCATTTGAAAATTAGGAATTTAATATATAAAATATATAAAATACAGATATTGGAAAGAATTGAAAAGTCAAGAAAGACGTATTTATTATATTATCAACATACTCATTTTTGAACTATGATTGGTAAATAATTAATGTAATTTTTGAATGAAAGTAAAACCAAACTTTCACCTTTTCTTGACTTCCAGCGCTCCCAACAACATAACAACCCATCAATTTTGCAAATTGCCCAGCAATTTGACCAACTGAACCTAACGCTGCTGAAACGAAAACGCGATCTCCTTTCTTTGGAGAACTAACCTTATTAAAACCACCATAAGCAGTTATTCCAGGCATACCTGTAAAAAAAGCAATCAGAAAACAAGAAAACCAATCAGAACGAATGAAAAACTGGAATCCTACTCCAAGAATTGAATTTAATTCTCAACTCCACAGCGAACAGATCCTGACTTCAAATAAATGGCTATCTATTTGTGATAAAAATGAGATCCTCTGTGACTTACCAAGAATTCCAGCATAATATGAAAGGGGCACATCAATATTATGAATTTTAAAGAGAGATTCAGGTTCTGTGATGAGACTGTATTCTTCCCATTTAGTTAGTCCCCAGACTAAGTCCCCTTCTTTAAAATCTGAGTTTTTTGAATCCACAACTCTTCCCACTCCAAACCCAATAAGTGGCTGCAGTTCACCAAAACAAAGTTTCAAATCCACAGTTAGTTTTGATAAAGCAATATTCATAAAAGATGCCCAAAATACAAGCAATTTTAGAATTTTAGATTTCCTGTGTCTCATGATATTAAGGTTTTATTCTCTCTGATTGTATTCACGGGAACCAAACAGAAATTATACAACATAACAAAGAAGGTGAAGCAAGAGAACTTACAGCGCCAGGAGCATAGGGAGTAAAACCTCGGGTTCCGTTTGGATCGTCGAATTTAGTCATCAAGAGTCGCATGAAGGGATCACAAGAGAGATAGAGATTCTTGATAAGAACTCCATTAGACTCTGCAGGTGGTACCTTAAGCTTAATTGAAGCAGTGGTCACGTACATGTCCGATTCTTTAGGGGAAGCCGAGTTGTCTTTTAAACAGACCTGCTTGTTGCTCACTTCTTCACCACTAAACGCCATTATCTATTTCTTTCGCTCTCCGCTTAATGATGCTTCTTTTTTGTTTTCTGTCTTGCAGATGCAGGCAGTGCAAAATAACGGCTTTATAGAAGAGTACAAAGAGTGGTCAAAAAATTGACTTCACAACTTTCTTCTTTAATAAAATAATTATATTATCCTCTCTGCCACTCCGCCGCTGACGGCAATATTAATATTATTGTCCGTCCTTATGAGACTGATACGCTGGCTCACTAGGAAATTTCCTTTTTCATAATTTTCCCTCTTTCTTTTATTTTATTAATTTGTTTCCATTTCTTTTCTTTTACTTCCTTCTTTTTTTTTTTTCACTTTCCTTTTCAAATCCCTTTCACCTTTAGTTCTTTATACTGTTGCGGTCAAGTTTTGCTATACATCCATGTGGAAGTATTTCCTTTATAAATGTTACCATTTTTTAATTTATCTATTTGATGGGTTTCGATTTTCTTGAAAAAATGAAGAATGTTTTATCCAATTGGACACTTTGGCGTGATAGTGGTTGTGGTTTTTATTTATTTTCAATTCTAATGCTTTGTTCCGGATGGAGAGTGGATGTAAATGAAAGAGTAAAATGCTATTATTTATTTTGCCTCTTTATTTTAAACTCTTTGTTTAGTTTCATAATCGTTTCTTTACGCTAATTAATTTTTTTTTATTATTTTTTATGGGTTTCGTCTTTCTTTTGTTAAAGAATGGGAGAGTTTTTGTCCAATTGGATATAGAGCAGACCCAACTGGGGCACAAGAGAGGTATTTTATCCGGTTTACATGATGCGTTTCAATTGCAAAATGGGATTGAAAAAGTTCTTTTTTATTTTAATATTTTATGGGTCTTTACAGTATGGGGCTTTTTTTTTATTTTATTTTTTTCACATAAAATTAATGAAAAATCAGTATTTTTTGGACTGAAGTAGACGTAGCCATGGTTTCTGAACCGCCGATTTCAGTTTCAGAAACAAACCGAAAATTGATGGTTCCGGTTTCGATTCTAGTTCCTTAACAGCTCCAAAATCGACAGTTCTAACCAGTTTTTCGACCGGTTCTCGACCAGTTTTGTGGCAAATCGCATAATTGTAAAATAAAAAAATAAAGAACATTCGGAAACCAGCCGGTTCTTCGACCGATTTTGGCTAGTTCTTGGAACGGCCAGTTCACGGTTCCAAAAATAGTGGAACCGAAACCGAATCGTAGGCCACCAGTTCCGGTTCTAAAAATCGTAATTTAGCCACCCCTAGACAAAAAAACTATATTATGAGACAGAAGCAAATCTCGAGAATGTCGGAATAGTTTCACTAAAATATACGAATGAAGTTATTAATTTTGTAAAGACTCCAGGATAAAATGATATTTTTCCTTAAGGTAATAATTAATTTTGAATATCTTCTATTAATTTAATCAAAATAAACAGAGATAAGAGATTGAGATGATATAATTTATAAATGTCTTATATTTACAAATGTCTTTTTTTTTATAAAAAAATTATAAATGTCTTAAACGATATTATAGTATTATATATAATAATCCTGATGGCTGTCATGTCATGGATGATATCAGCATTTGACTAGCCGTCATCTGGTGGGGGTCTCTGACCTCCAACCTTTTTCGTCGGTTCTGTATTTATTTGAAACGCCGGGATAATTCAGCTTTGAACCTCCAGAAACAGAGGAAAACTATTCATTTCGAGTCATGCTTCCTTTTTCTAACATCGAATAAATTAGAAAATTTTAAAATAAAAAAAAAACATAGTATAAGGAAAACAAATGTCGTACAGACCTAAATTCCCAATCAAAGTTGACGGCTCAAAAGAATAAAATAAAATAATTTACGAAGAAATTCAAAGAATACCTATTTTATAAAAAAAACATAAAAGATTAATGTTGTTTTAAACCCTATTTACCAATCTATTATCATTTAAAAATAATTTGCATACTTGACATTTGAGTTCAAGAGAAGTCATTGAAGATATTGCATTCGCATTTCATTGCAGCCTTATTGGAAAAATTAAGGAAAAAAAAAAGTCTACCAAGAAATATAAATTTTATTACTTATATTTTGAGATAAAATAATAATCTAAAGCGACTTATATTTTGAAACAGAGGAAATAATTTATCTAATCTAATATTATATTAAAATATTAGCTCAACAAATAAATTCCCACGTAAAGTTTATTAAAAAATTTAGTGATATTCTTAATTTTTAGATTACCCATTAAATATTTCAACTTATAAAATTGCATATATATTAAATATAAGTTTACATAATTTTCAGTTAATCAATAAATGTCTAATAAACCTAAAAATTAGCAGGGCATTAAAATTTTACTCTAAAGCTTAGGTGTGAATTTATGCATTTGAAATTTTTTTTGTTACCCTTACTTCCTGCTCAGGTTCTGCTACTTTGCAAATTGATATAACAATCGAAAGGTTCCTAAATGACTTTGGATTTGCTGATGGGCTGTTGCTTAAGGTTGTGGGCTCTACTTGAGAAATTTGGGCTGTCCTTCCCAGCGTGGCCTGCTTTGCTATATGCCTTTTGGGCCTCGGGGTAAGCACTAAAAGTCTGACGTGGTATTGGTACTGGGTTCCTCGAAAAATGAGTTAATTTTTGTACGAGGCAATAGTTTATTTTGTCCAACGGCAAAAATTATACAGAAGGACGATGCCGTTTATGTATTATTATATTTGGTGTCGGTGCCAAAAATTTCAGAATTAAATCATCCAGAAGCCATTAAATAAAAATTCGTGACAGAAAGTAAGTTTCATAGCAACATTATTTTGAAGTTTTTTCGCCAAATTTTTTTCTTTTATACAACAAGAAAACATATAAGAATTAACACATAAGAATTACACGTAAAGAAAAAAAAAATAAAATTTAAGTCATTACAGTAGAGTTTCGCTTAAATAGCCATCCTTGATAAGAACGTGAAAATAATAATGCCGGAAAAATAAAATCGGCATCATTTAGTATCAATTTATGTTTACATCAAACCACTTTCATATAAACGTCAAAAGCTACCAAAAAAATTGGGAAATTTCATAAAATAAGTGTAATGTCGTTTTCAATCCTGTATTTGTGCATTAACAATCTTAACACGGTTTCTTATTAAAGAATATTGAAGGTGTAATGGGTAGGGTAGGTTTCCATTTGCCACCTAAAAGAGCGGTGCAATTTAAGACGAATAAAACTATTCTTGTGCTAGATAAGAATAAGATAACACCTATCCTAAATAAACCTCTTCTTCTGTACTACTTTCATTCTGCTGGCTAGGCCTGCCTCTATCTTTCCTCCATTATTATTAATTACTTAGTTGGTACTTTTACCTCCATTTTCAATTCTTAAGTCTTGGAATTTTCCACCTCAACCTTATATGGATTCTGCTTAAATAAGAAATATTATCTTTTAATTCAATTTAATTAAATTCTGAGTATGATGAAACCTCAACTCTTAAGAGAGTCCAGTTTAAAAATGATAAAATTATATATATATGTTGACCCACTTCTATCTTTCTGCTCTGCTCAAGTTTGAACGTCTTTGAGATATTTTGATATACACTACGAAAGTTTCCCTAATCGGGATTTGAGATTTTTGCTTTGATTGGGCCTTTGCTTTTAAGGTTGTGAGGGTGACCCTCTACACCTTTGAAATTGTTTATCTTGAATTTTCTTTTATGGGACTGTTCTCTTAGCCCAGATGACGTGAGGTCGACTGCTTATTGTCATATTGCTTGCACATGTGGGTTTCCTGTGACTAGGATAGAAGCACCCTAAAAAGTCTGACGTGGTATTTTACTGGGTTCCTCGAAAAACTGTCTAAGTTAATTTGGTACGAGGCAATAGTTTATTTTGATCCAACGGCAAAAAAATTATACAGAAAGGACGGATGCCGTTTAATGTATCAGTTTATATTTTTTGGGTCTGGGTGGTCCCAATAAGTATTTTCAGAATTAGAATCATTCCAAGACACGCTATTAAAATTAATAAATCGTTGACAGTAAGCATAGTGTTCATAGTCATACAGTGTTATTTTTTGGAGATTAGGTCTGTTTTCGGTCCAATTTTTTGTTTTTATAGTTAATACATACAAAGCAAATATTATTAAAGAGCTGAACACAATTAAGAATTACACGTTAAATAAAACTATGAAAATATAGGTGATTAGATAAAATTGTTAAGACCCATTATTCTGAGATTATGCTAGACAGGATTTTTGAGTTTTCGGCTTAACGAACTAAACGTCCAAATTCCTTTCTAAGAATGATTGAATGATGGAAAATGCCGAGAAAAATTTTCACAAATCTGGCATCATTTAGGTCCCCAAACTTTAGTGGTTTACATCAGGTCCAGCTGTTTTTCATATAAACGTTTCACAAACAGTACCCATATTCAAGAAAATTATCGGGAAATTTTCCATAAAGTATAGTCCGAAATGTAGCGTCTGTTCAATCCATGTTATTTTGCATAAACATTCATTAACGACGGTTTTGTTCTAATACTATAAAGTCATTATTGAAGAGGCTTGTATGCCGGATAAGTGGGGTAGGTTTCCACAAATTTTGCCACCTAAAATGGCCTCTCGCCGGAATGCTAATTTTTAAGAACTGATACATAAAAATCCCCCTAATGTGCTCGTTTAGCATATATCTTTTAACCGCGTACACCTATTCCTATAATAAATCCTCTTCTTCTGTACTACTTCCATTTCTGTGGCGTAAGGCACTCAAATATGCTCTAATCTTTATGCCTTATGATTTACTCTACTTCTAGAATGTGAGTACTCAATGTCTACGCTCCATCTTTCAATTTTAAGTCTTTGAATTTCCACTCAACCTTGATATGGATTCTGTTAAATACGCGAAAATTATTAATCTTTTTATACTTGCTCTCGCAATTTGAAAGAGTTAAATCTCTTGGCGATATGAGTGAAACCTACAACTGCTCTAGAAGAGAGAAGCCACACCAGTTTTAAAAAATTTGATAAAATTGTGTATATATATATAGGTAATTATACATCTCATATGATTATATATGAATTTATAATTGATCTATAAGCTTTTTGCTAGTATGTCATTTATATTTAGTGTTTTATAATAATCTGATCCGGTTCATTCCGACCTAAATGTAACTCATGTTGGATTAATTTAAATATATTATGTAAATCACCGGTATCCGGATCCTATTATTAAGGACGTTTAATCCGACTCGGAAGTTAGTTACAATTAAGGTTCTTCGTCTCTCTTTGTAAATGCGTTAAAATTATATTATTTAATAACATTATTAGAAATAAAAAATGTGATTAGTTGAACTAAATTGGATCCAAAGTATGATTAAAAAATTTGGTGCCAATGAAAATGTCCAAAGTAGAAGCATCGATGTTTTATTTACGAACCAAAGCTATAAAGAGTCTTTTTGAGCATTAATAATTAATAATAGTTGATTTTTAATCTTTATTTTATTTTCATATACTAAAATATAAATATGTATTCACTGACTCAATAATAATTGTTTCTTAAACTTTAATTTTTCATATATATTAAAAGAAAAGCCTCGAATTTCATAAAGTAAAAGAAACTAGTCATGAACCAAAGCAATACCTAATTGGTATAATCTTTTTAAAAAAATTATTATTTTTTATATTTATGTTGTTTTAATTTAAATAATTTGATTAAATGATAAATGACAAAATTATATGCTTCTTTTGAAATTCTCAAAAAATAAATTGAAATATTGATTACTACAATATATTATTGTAATTCAACTTATATAATTACTTATTTTTTATTTTTAAACTCATATATTCAATTGAAATATTAATTAATTTTTGTAATTAAATGATTTATAAGAAGATTTAATTGTAATGCAATAAATTTCAATGAATAAAAATTATATTTTAATTCCAGTAATTAACCACATTATTGTAACTCTATTATTTAATGTTTATCCATTAGATTCCATTAGTTTGTAATTCCGTTATTTAATAAAAAATTTAATATTTATTAAATAGAAAAAGATTAATTAGAATGAACATTATTATCATTTTTTCAAGCGGAAAAGTCTAATATTATTTCTTTTAATTTTAATTTTATTATTAAAAAAATATAAATAATTCTTTTATTATTAAAGGATCAACGAATTTTCTAGTAACTATGATTGTAAGTTATATGTCTAATCTAATTGAGTATTTATAATATTAGATTTTATTATTAATGAATTATATATTTAAAAAAAAAATGAAAATCTCCAATTAAGGCGATATTTAGAAGATGGCATTGAAAAGAATGTGGAAGTCCATTCACATGCCTTGTCTCAAGCCTTGATTTGTGGCTTCCCCTTTTTCAATGGATAATCATGTATATAATAGAATGATATACCATATCACTCCTATGGGTTTTTTAAAAGGACCATAACACTTCTAAGAGTTAAAACGGCAATACAATAAAAGTAGTATATAATTATCTAATTCATAGTGGTGACACCACTATATATTATCACCAATGCACACTTGTATCTGGCAAGCCTTGATTTGTATTTGGCTTTCTCCCTTTTTCAAGGAGATTCCAATCAATAAGAAGCGTTAATAACTAAAAAAGACTATGAGGCTATAACCATTGATCAAACTCCTATGGCGTTATTTTAAAGGACCATAAAACCACTTTCTGAGAGTTAAAACTCCCACTATGCGCCCAAAATATGAAAAGTTGCCATATTAAATAATTTCTTAATCATTGTTGGTGACCCACCCACCTTTACATACTACTAGTGACAATCACCTATTCCTCATGTATTTGTTAATTACTGGATTAATATAATTTTTTGTGAAACTTTATAAATTCAGGCCCTTAACTCCCCAAAGAACACGTGGAAAATATATGTGTGCGAATCTTATCTATTCATAATATTCCACATGTGTATTAGGTGTGGGTATCAAGAACATCTTACTCGAGTATCGTAATAGAATAATATCTTGCAATTTTGCCTGTTTCAAAGAATAGTTTCTTGATTTTGCAAAGATAGATATAATTGTTAACTCTTCTCGGGATAAAGCACTGATTGCATTTTTTCATAGATGTAGGGTCAACAAAATGACAAAGTTCTTTTTACAAATAATTGGTGCGGCAGATCTTCTGGCGGAAATTCACATCCTAAATTTTTTCTCATAGAAACTGTTTAGTTCGCAAACTGGAACCACTTATTGCAAAAAGTTCTTAACTATTATACCGTAACTTCATATTAAAGAGAATATTCAATGCTGCTTAGTCAGTTACCCACGGATCCCATGAGGGGTTAAAACCAAATTTTATCTTTGAAGATTTAACCAGGATCGAAACAGTTCTACAAAAACCATAAGGAAGCATCAACAAATTCACCATAATTTTTGTTCTTCTTTCCAGTTCGATAGTATATATATATATAATAATTATGGATATATAATTTTTTTGAAACTTAATAATTCATGAACAGTGAATATAAGTTGAGTACATCATAATATTCCTATAGGGATAAGAAACACGAATATAGAAAATTGAAATTTTCTGTTCAAAGATGTTCTTGATTTTGGTAGAAAATGTTAACCTTCCGGATAAAAACTGATCCATTTTCAAGTAGGACAACAAAAGAAATCTTTTACAATATTGTCCCGAACATTATTTTTTCTAAAACTTATTCAACTGACACTTGCAAAAAAGTTTAATATACCGAACTTTATAGAGGAATATAATGCATTACCAGGCTCCATTGGTAAAAAAAATTTATCTGAATTTAAAGATCTGAAGTCTCAAACCATAAGGAATCAACAATCCATATTGTCTTTTGAACTGTCTGAGAAATAAAAGATCTACATAAAAACTCCTCAATAACGAGGAACAATCCCATGAAAGAAAATAAATTAATAACCCTACTAAGAAGATACCAAAAACACTCAAGATTTACATATGTTAGAGACTAAATCTACATTTTATTCCAAACGATCATAAGTTTAGAAATTATTAAAAAGAAAACTAAACAAAATAAAAAAAAATGATAGAATTGGATGAAAAGAAATTACTGTCGACAAAAGAAGATGATCGGTGATGGTTTAGAAACAAAATCTAGAAGAACACAAAAAAAAAAAGAGCCAAGAGAGAGACGATTAGGGTTTTTAATTATTGTATTATGGATATATAATTAGACATTGTTATATTATTACAAACTATAATCACAGTATAATCAATGTTACTTAGTAATATATCAAATACAACTTCAAGTTTTTTAATTCGTAAAAGGTCAAATGGATTGCAAAAACACTACGGACTAGTTGGTCCTTACACAAATATAAATCGTTTAACTATTTTTGCTTGTGATTAAGAAAATAATTATTTTCTCTGGATCGTACAAAGTTCATTGATTTAATTTAATTGCCCTTTATCTCATATTATTAATAATTAAAGTATTTTTATATAAGGATAAGATTGAAAAATTTTATTAATTGTTTTCTCAAAACGGACTTATATTTATGGATAAAAATACTACTCTAAAACGATTTATATTTATAAAAAGGGAAATTACATAAGGATAATCTTACTTTAAATAATAATCATGAAATTGATAAAAAAATTAATAATGAAGAGGAATAAATTTCTAACTTTCCAAGTCGTTTGTGAAATATAAAAAGATGAATACACTCAATTTTAAATCAAACAGGACATTTCTTGCGTTTACACTAATAAACTTCAAAAAGTCATATACTCTGTTCCAGATTGAACAACAAAGAGAAATTATATTACTCCCATTTGAGAACTTGTTACTGCACGATTGGCTAACATAACTATCAATAAAGATAAAGAAAAAAATCGAGACTTTGACCCAAAACAAACAAAGTGAACAAAATGTGGGGATTGAAATAGAAATTAGAAAAAGAAATAAGTTTAGAAGTTTGTTAACTTTTTTTTTTTTTTTTTTTTTTTTTGGTGTGTGTGAGAAGAGTTTTTTTTTTTTTTTTTTTTTTTTTGAGAAGAAGAAGTTTGGTAGCTTTAAAATGACTGGGAAATGCTTACTTATCATCTATGTATGAATTTATCCATATACTAAATTAATTAAAAATATATTTTTGATTATAACGAGAGCATTTTTAAGTATTTATTGGAAAAAAAAAAAGAAAATAATAAAATTTAAAAAATTCTTTATTAATTGATTTGGTACATGAGATATATACAAGTGTATAGGTAAGTCTTATCTTAATTTAAATTGAAGACTCCTAATCACTACTTCCATTCCATAATACTTGTCACATTTTATAAAATAGTTTGTTCTAAAATATTTATCGCATTTGTGGTTTTAAGGAGTAATAAATCCATTTTTTCAAAATTTACCCTTTATATATGACTAATAATTATTACTTCAATTTAATAGTTTTATTAGAGAATCAGTATTAAATTAAGGATAATATATTCAATTTACTCAATAATTTATTTAAATTTAATGGTTTTCTTAAAGAACATGAAATTTCAAATGTGACAATTATTATAGAACAGATGAGGTAGCCAGGAATGTTATAATTCAAAATGCATAAATATATAAATTGACACTTAAATTTTATATTAAAAAGTTAACTGTGTTCTTGATTTTTATATTGATCCATTAAACCATTTAATTGTTAATTCATAAAATATATCTTATTAAATATTTCAATTTACAAAATTATACTTATTAAGTAACTATAAGATGATTGAAAAATGTGAAATTTTTTATTTAATAATTTATATTAAAAAATAAATAACATATTTTATTCATTAAATAAAATAATGGTAATTAAAAAATGTAAAATTTATGTTTAATAGATATGATTCTAAAAATTGAAATGTTAAAAAAAAAAAAAACCCAATTAATGTGGAAATTTTATTAGTGAAAAATTTAACATGAAATGTGAAAGGTCGACTCCTGATCATTATTCTCAATTGTAATACTAAGCCGATTAAATATAAATCAATCTACCAACAATTCAGTATAATTTGAATTATTTTTTGATTTCTAAGACATTTAGATAATTTAAAAATCACAGTTCTTTTTTATTATATTTTTTAAATTAATATTTGATTAGATCAAATTGGTTAAGTTGATAATGTAAATAAATGAATTTGATATTGGATATATACACACATTAAAAAACAATTTGGCATTTAAGCATTCCTCTAAGTTATATATGTGTTTGTTAAAATAAATGAAGTTAAATTTATGTTTCAAATGAAAATGTTAAAATTATAAATAATTTCATCTTTACTTCTTTTTATTACATCATGGAATAAATTGCACTAAAAAAAAATATTAGTACAGTCAAGCTTTGTTTAGAAAGGAGGACTTTTTTTAAGGAAAAAAAATATCTAAAGAAAATATCGGGGAATTTTTTTTTCTTTATTTAGAAATGATGAGTAAAATAATAAACGAAAGATTTTCCTTTCAGTTTATAATATTAAAATATCTCTAAATAAGAGAAAAAAATGAATTAATAAAATTATATTATTTAATGCAAAATAAAATTTCATTATTTTCATCCATCAATTATTTTCTTCCTTTCCTTTTCAAACAAAGCCTTAGTATTAAATTGTGTGGTTGGGGTAAAGAATGCAAAACTCTTGAAAATGAATGATGAGTAGCTATATTCCTATAGATATGGTGTTGTATTTCTGTGATAGGTTTGATTTTTATAATTACTTTTATTAAGTTTTTCTAGGATTTCTTTTAATTTAATTTAATTTTATTTTATTTTAGTTAAAATATTTATGTTTTTCACTTGAATCATATTTCATTTGATCTTGAAGAATTTTACAGTATTTTTATAAAAAAAATACCCAAAAATGCAAAAGAGTTTTAAAAGCAATCATTTGGCCATGACATTCAGTAAGAAGCACGTCCAGGCCGTACTACACAGCACCCCGTGCTACTTTGCAGAATTCAACGTATGCTGAGATTTCAAATTAAGCTCGTGTTGCCTGCATAAATCTGCATGAAGATATTGTGGGACATGTCTTATTAAAGCTGGAGCCCTATTTAGACACCAGAAGAGTCCTAATTGGGAAAAAAAAATACAAAGTTTAATCAGTTTTCTATCTCCAAAATATTTATTCCTCAATAGAGATTCACTTTCCTAAACAAATTCAAATATATTCCAGACAGTCTATATAACAAGAGGAGACTAGCTATTTTGAAGATTCATTGCATTTTCCATCTTTTAATCTTTTGATATATTGCTCTCTACTGTATTAAGTTTTTTTCTTTAAAACTTCAAACAATTAAGTTGAAGATCAACAATCCGAACTAGGAACCTACTCAAGTCGTTGATTAGTTTTTATTTCCAAACTCTTTACTTTGTTTATTTTTCATTATGATATTATTTACAAGTTTAATTAAGTTTAATTTATTTACTTTGTCAAACTAAATCTTTTTACCAGGGATATAGTGTAATTTAAATTCAACTCCAGTTTATAATATTAGATTTGATTTATTATTGATCTTAATGTATTCAAATAGACTTTCTCTTCTAGATTGATTTATTTTATTAATTATTGTTGAGAGAAGAGTTTTTAATATGAACATGGTAATAAATTTCATGGAAATAACAGCTTAATGCGAGAGCTAGATGGTTTGATTCGTGGAAAATTTTCATAAAATTAAAAGCCTTAATTTGTGGATTCCTGAATAATCACAAGAAGTTAATGAATTAATCTATGTTTGATTGTGCCATTGAGAGATTGGTAATTAAATTGAATTAAAATAACTAATAAAACATCGAATGAACTTATTAGAGATTTTTAGGTTATTTATCTTTCTTGAATAATTAAAATTCATTATCAAACTAATAGGATAAACTGGACAGAATTAAGTGAAGTCAAAATCTCTAGCAACTTTTTCTTTTTCACAATTACTTGTTTGATTTCTTTCTCATTTGCTCTATTTTATTTCTTTTATTTTCAAATATATTTTCCTTATTGTCGTCTAAATAATAGTAGATTAACACAATTTTAGTACTTGGTATACAATTTTCGTGGGATGATACTCTATTCACTCTTTATTACTTATTTGTGATTTCTTACGCTTTGAATTTGCCTGTCATTTTCAATATTTTATACTTTGAAATTATTTTGGTATTTTTAGTAGTTAATCAATCCCAAAAAGAAATCGACTTCTTTTTTTGACATGAAAAAGAAATTGACTTCTAATTGTTTGACTTCACTACCTAGATGAAAAATCTCAAAGGAAAAAAAAATTTTTAAAAATTAGAAATTCAATTCATTATATAACCCATTAATAACTTCACGAGAGGTTTAAACCAATAATATGTTATGTCTAATATTTTAATTTTAATATATGGATTAGGGATTATGTATAATTGATGCTCTCTAAGTAAGTTGTGTAAAAATTCTTTAATTAAATTTCATAATTCATTTTCAATATGTAATGCTTTAAAATATAACTTAACAAAAATATAAAACAATAAACTCTGGATTTTATTAAAAGAGGCACAATTAAAATTATATAAGAATTAAGAAAATTATTAAACCACTTCAATTGTAAAAAAAATATTCATAATTACGATTCACTATATTATGCATTTATCAATTTTTTACATAATTTATTTTTAAAGGAAATAACAAAAGGTAAAGTTAAAATCAGACAAAAATAATTGATACTTCCATTATTAAATTTAAAAAGTTAAAATTATTTCACTTTAAATGAGATGAGGGAATAATAATCTACATAACTTGGATTGACTACTAATTTAAATTAAAATTGAATTTTGAATATCACATAAAAAAAAAATCTGAATCTATTACTAGATCATGCATGCTATTGGATAATAGATACTGTGGTGTAAATAAAGAAATTACTTAACTTGCATGAATTAATAACATAGAACTCCAGCAACCGTTATCTTTATTCAAAGCAAAGAAAACTTGCACCGGCAGGTAAAGTAAGTTACACCAAAATAATAATAACAAAATTAAAATTGGTACTAATTATTTTAAAATTCATTATATAATCTTATCCTTCTTTAATTCAAATTAAATCATATTTTGTTTTTCTAAAAAAAAAAAGAGATTTTTGGTTAGTAATTTTATACTAGCAAGTAGCAACGAGTTAACAACAACTCTAACAATAAATACAGAAATACCTGTCAGTAACTCTCTTCTTCTGCTTCTTGTTTTTTTCCCCTGCCACAGCCGTTAAAGCTTAGATTGGAAACCCTCGCGCAAGTTTGCGCTGCTTTCAGTAATATCTCTGCTTCCTAATCAGTAACCCCCTTCATTTTTTTCCACCATTTCTTTATTTCCATTTCATTACCACATATAATCAACTTCACCATAACAATCTCAACTTTCTAGTCCTCTAGCTTGGTTTGTGCCTTTTGACTTTGTAATCTGTCTCCCTCTCCGTTTGTTTATTTACTTTGTCCTATTGTTTTTAGTTCCCTATTAATTTAATAATACATAAAAAAAAATCTGTTAATATCTGGGGTTGTCAACAAATTGAATACCAGCTTGTGCTTTGCTAGATTTCTGCTGTGTTTGATTCTCTTTATTTGATTTAATACTCCATGTTTGCATATTCCACAAGGGTATACCAGATTTGCCTTCTGCTTATCGATTTCACATCTGGGTCTCTCTCTCTTTCTCCATTGAAGCTGGTATAATCTCAAAGGTTCTATCTTTTCCCATTCTTTGCTCAGTTATCTTTCATGGGTTCTTTATTTCAGTTAGATTTGAGGTTTACAACTTAAAATTTCTTGTATTGTTTTCGAGAAGTCCAGATTTCTCTTCCTTTTCAATTCTTATCATCGTTTTTCAGATCTTTATTACACTTCTGGTTGATTAGCTGAAGGTCTTCAATTTATTTTTGTTGTATTTTCTGTGTTTGGGTTTTTGGTTCTGTTGTTTGATTAATAGTGTTTCCTTTACCGGTTTGCCTTAATAAGAACCTTAACAGTCCAGTAAAGTTCAGAAAGGATCCATATCTTTTTTCCTTAACAAATTTCCTGATTTTGTCATAATGGGTGATAGAGGATCAAAATTTCTCATCTGGGTTTTACTAATCTTGAGCTTGGCATGTTTAATTAGTGGATTTGCTCCAATAGATAATTACCTTATCGACTGTGGATCAAGCAGTGATACTGTGGTAGCAAACCGTGTTTTCTTGGCTGATAACTCAACCACAAACTCTGTTTCAACACCCAAAACCATTTTTGTCCAATCTTCAAGAGTGGATAGCACACTCTCTTTCTCTGATGATTCGCAGCTGTATCGAACAGCAAGAATCCTTGATGGAAACTCTAAGTACTCATTTTCAATTCGCCAAACTGGGAGGCATTGGATTCGCCTTTATTTTTATCCGTTTGCTCAGGATAGTTACGATATGAGCAGGGCAAGATTTGATGTTTCCACCCAAGAACATACCCTTTTGAGCAATTTCAGTGTGAACACTGATGTTGTCAAGGAATTCTCCATTAATGTAACATCCAAGAGCCTTGAAATTACTTTCACCCCTTCTGAAAATTCCTTTGCCTTCTTGAATGCTCTAGAAGTTGTTTCTGTTCCTGATGCACTCATCACAGAGGATGCCAGCACCTTTAATCCAGTGGGGAATTTTCAGGGCATGATGTGGCAGGCACTGGAGACTGCTTATAGAGTGAACATGGGTGGATCCTTAATTACCCCTAGGAATGATACTCTTGGGCGAACTTGGGTTTCAGACCAAGGATTTCTCATCAACCAGAATCTTGCCATAACTGTATCAAAGATCAGTGCTGTCAATTATGTATCTGGTGGGGCAACACCAGATATTGCTCCTAATGCTGTCTATGGTACTGCCACTGCGATGAACTCATCAAATGACCCCAACAGTAATTTTAACGTGACCTGGCAGTTCAATGTTGATCCAGGGTTTCAGTACCTTCTCCGTTTTCATTTCTGTGATATAATAAGTGATGCTCTCAATGAGCTCTACTTCAATGTTTATATTGACTCCTGGTCTGTTGTTAAGGATCTTGATCCTAGCATTCAATTATCAAACACTTTGGCGGGAGCACTTTATATGGATTTTGTAACAGCATTAACTGTTAGCAAGAAACTTCGTGTCAGTATTGGTCCAAGTTCCCTCCCTAACGTTTACCCCAATGCTATTCTGAATGGGCTGGAGATAATGAAAATGAACAATTCTTTGGGCAGCCTCAGTGGGTTAGTGCCTTCCAGTTCTGTTTCAAGTTCTAAGAAGAATGTTGGCGTAATAGTAGGCGTGACAGTTGGGGCAGCCATTGCTGTGGTTTTGGCTGGAATTATCTTTATATTGTGCAGAAAACGGGAAAAGTTGGCACGTCAAGGGCATTCAAAGACATGGATTCCTCTATCTATTAGTGGAGGACATTCTCACACTGTGGGGAGCAAGTATTCTAATGGAACAACTGTTAGTGTTAATTCTAATTTGGGATATCGCATTCCTTTTGTGGCAGTTCAAGATGCTACAAACAACTTTGATGAGAGTTGGGTTATTGGTATTGGTGGTTTTGGTAAGGTGTACAAGGGAGTTTTGAATGGTGGTACAAAAGTAGCTGTCAAAAGGGGAAATCCGCGCTCACAACAAGGTCTTGCAGAGTTCCAGACCGAAATTGAGATGCTATCCCAGTTCCGACACCGCCATCTGGTTTCATTAATTGGTTACTGTGATGAAAAAAATGAAATGATCTTAATTTATGAATACATGGAGAATGGGACTCTAAAGGGTCATCTCTATGGCTCAGGTAATCCCAGCTTGAGTTGGAAACAAAGGCTTGAGATATGTGTTGGAGCTGCTAGAGGACTTCATTACCTTCATACTGGCGATGCTAAAGCAGTCATTCATCGTGATGTGAAGTCTGCAAATATTTTGCTTGATGAGAATCTCATGGCCAAAGTTGCTGATTTTGGGCTTTCAAAGGCAGGACCTGAAATTGATCAAACCCATGTGAGTACAGCAGTGAAGGGGAGTTTTGGATACCTTGATCCTGAATATTTCAGAAGACAACAATTGACAGAGAAATCAGATGTGTATTCATTTGGAGTTGTTTTGTTTGAGGTTCTTTGTGCAAGACCAGTTATAGATCCTACCCTTCCGAGGGAAATGGTGAACTTAGCAGAATGGGCAATGAAATGGCAAAAGAAAGGTCAGTTAGATCAAATAATAGATCCTACACTTGTAGGAAAAATAAGACCAGATTCACTAAGGAAGTTTGGAGAAACTGCAGAGAAATGCTTAGCGGACCTTGGCGTTGACAGGCCTTCTATGGGAGATGTCTTATGGAATCTAGAGTATGCTCTTCAACTTCAAGAAGTAGTTGTTCCAGGTGGTCCTGAAGAAAACAGTACTAATATGATCGGTGAGCTCTCTCCACAAATCAACAATTTCAGTCAATTAGATGACAGTGTTTCTACTGCTCAATTCGAAGCATCAAGTGTGGATGATCTATCTGGGGTTTCAATGAGTAAAGTATTCTCGCAGCTGTTAAAGTCCGAGGGGAGATAACTTGTTGGAGGGGATTTGACGTTCAATTCTTTGTTTTGTTCGCTCACCATCTGAATATTGTCTCTAGTAAAATCAAGCGAGCGACTTTCGCGATCATGGCCATGACTTGTCTAGTTAGCGATCGGAGAAAACAAAGAGGAGGTCTAAACAACAAATTGATTCGGGAATTTGATTTTCACTCTTTTTGTACAGGAGGGATTATGTTTCAAGTGATTTTAAAGGAAGTTTAGAGTATATTGCTTTATGTAGCTTGTTTTGTGTCTATTTAATATTTACACCTATATGAAGCAGCAGCTGTTATACCGTTTTTTGTTTGCTGGTAGGTCAAATATTTTTGTCTGATTTGTTATTATCCTTTGAACCATTCTTGCTTGCTGTATCTTTTTATGTTCATGGTATTGATTGTCTGTATCTTTTTATGTTCATGGTATTGATTGTCTGAATTATGGATTAAAAAATTTGACAAATAGTCGGAAAATGTTTGGATGTTATTTGGATTGATCCATCGACAAATAATCACCCTCAGTTTTTTTCTTTTGCTAGCTGAATTATGGATTAAAGAACTTGTTTTACTAGCTTTTTACGAAATGATAAAGGGACGATATTTTATAATTCGTTTTCTCCGACTCAAAACACTAATAAACAAAATGTTTTATTATCTAACGTTATAATTAAATAATAAAAATAATATTTTAATCTTAATATTTTAATCTTAATTAAGACGAGAAACGCCATATGAAAAAATTAAAAAACAAAATAAAACATGCAATATCTGGTGGGGGAGGAGCAGCCACTACATCATGTTGTTGACATGATCAAATTTAGAACTTTTTAGTTAATCAAAGTAAAGTATCCTGGATATCTCTTAATTTCAGTGATTAGTGCTTGTTCCCTTTATTAGCTTGTAACAACAGATTGAATTTTAGTAGAACGAATGCTTGTAGAATCGGGCATATTGCTTGGGAAAATCCTCCAACAGTTTCAGTTAAATTCAATATTGATAGTTCAATAAGAGGTAAGGCGAGCCCTGCAGGAATAGGGGAGTGTTGCGAAACTCTCAAGGTATGGTACTTTGCATCTTTTTTAAGTTTATTGGCATTTTACATTCTAATGCAGTGAATTGTTAGTCATTTTTAATGTAGTTCAAATTTTTTGGGAATCGGATTATAAATTAAAAGGCTTGGTGATTGAGTTAGATTCAAGAAATACTTTGTGTTGGATTCTTCAAAAGCAGAAACGCCCACGGAAATGGTGGAAAAGTTTTAATTAATTTGATTCGACCATTGACCAATTGAGTCATATTGAGTTCTGGCATGTTAACAAAAATAGCAATCATTTTGCAGATTGCTTAGAAAAAAAGGTGTTGAGACTGATGTACCTTTTTTTGGTTTGGATATAACAACTAAGAGTTATATTATTTTGATATTTGCAGGTTTTTTTGTAACTTATCTTTTCTTAATAAAAAAGGATATCTACTTCTATTTTGTACTGTTGTATGAAGTTTTAGTGATCAGGCTTGTTCACTTATCAAACTCAAGTGTAATTTTGAGTGTACAAGATAATCTTATTGGCTTGGGTTTAATTTCTTAAATTTAATAATTTTTTTTTATTTTTTAATTTAATAAAATAAAATATGAATAGCCGATTAAAAAAAAAATATTTTGATACATGAGCTGGAGTTCCGGCTGGTGAGCAACGTACCCTACTGATTAGTTGTGCATTATATTATTATTACTCTGCACATGGTCACATCTTACCTGGATTAATTAAAGTACAGAAATGCATATAAATTAGGGAAGGAAAAAGGTCACTCCATTACGATCGATGACCCCAACATAATTTCTTAAATTAACAAATAAATATACAAAAGACAGAATGATTATTTATTATTATTAGTATATTTATGTAATTTCATGCCTTTTGATGATTTCTTTTGGATTACTTCTCCGATTAATAATTAATAACAGGAAATTGAAAATTCACTTCACTGGTGGTGGCGGTGGTGGTGCTAACTGTTTCTGCCCATCACTATCTGTGAAATTAAGTCAAAAAGGTTAATGGAGAGACGTGAAAGCCAACATCCATATTCTTCTTTTTCTTTTAATATATATATATATATATATATATATTCAAGCAGAGGCATTTTAGAACTTAGAATTCCACCTCATGCACGCCATTATGCTACCTAGAGTATGGTGGGACTTTTTTTTTAGAGAGTAGTGAATAAATACCAAATTTTCACATTTCATTAGTTTATAGACTAGAGAAATTACAATAATGCTCTGTTGATATAAATAAATACAAATTGTGAAATTCATTTATAAATAAATTTAAATTTTCATGCTTGGAATAAATTTAAAATTTAAAATTTTATTTATTTTTATTCCTAAAATACCATTGGTATAATAATTTTAGAAGACTAAGAGAATAGAGAGTTTTGTCATAACCTTCTAATTGTTTAAATTTGTGGAATTTATTTACAAATTTAACATTTTGTAATAGAATTTGATTCAATTACATTTAAATCTATAGAATTGAATTTTTTATTTTTTATATTTAAATTTAAATTTATAAATAAATTTCACAAAATTATATAGGATTCGATTATTCCAATTAAGTGCTAAGGGTAAGGAACACATATAGTTAATAGTACTCTTGTGTAATGCTATCGGAGTATTGATGATTGGCTCTACTTGGTGGGAATTCGGAATATAATAAATCTTTTTTTTTTCTGCAATAGAATATTCAGAAAACCATGTGGGGTTTTCAAGGTTTAATTAGTAACGTGGATCGAGTCTTAAGGTTTTTCCCATAACATGGATACCAATTAGTACTAATTAACACCAAAAATAATATTGGTAAATTCAAGAATCCCAAAGTGTACGTAGGGTTACCATCTTCCACTCAAAGAAGAATGAATGAATAAAAGGAGAAGCTACTAATTTGTCTCTTTATATTATTGGAATACACTCTATCCCCAGCACAAAATGGGTGACAACATTTTCAATTGGAATGGTTTTCTTTTTGTTCACACATGTGTTTCCATGTAATGTTCACATATTGCAATAAATACTTTTACTAAAATATTTTCATCAACCAACGATAGCATTATTAATAATGCCAAATAAACCCTTATAGAAGCTCCAGTGTAGGGTGTAAAACTCGTTACAATGAACCGTCAAAATTGTATAATCATGCGAATTCCTTCCCGAATGTCTAAGAAAAATATTTGCCTACATCGAGTTTATATAAATTAAAGAAAAAATTAACAAGAAGAAGAAGCTTATGATGAGTTATAGGTTCCCATGTTCTGCCACATCAACTTCGGTTGTGCAAGACAGTAATCTTTTAAACACAGACAGTAAAGCAGCACATGAAACCTCTCTTAAAGATTTTCCATTACCCAAGCTTCTTTTATTGCTATTACTATAATTACAACCCTTTGAATTTGATGATGGTCTTTTTCTTGATCTTCTATTCTTGATTCTTTCTCTAATTTTGCCAAAACACTTCTTGGTCTTCTCCTGCATACTTTCTTTTCTTGAAAACGTGTAACTTCTTAAATATATTTGCCTACATGATCGGCAGTCCACAACCCTAGGATGCCCATGCACGCCTGCCGGTGGCCGGCTGCCCTTATAGCTCACTGGCCTACCAAACTCCGCAGCGGATTGCGGCAATTGGTGGGGGTTCTCCTTGGCCGGCCGGCCGATTGGGTTGCAAGTATCAATGTTGCTATAAGCCATGCACTAGCTATAGAGTGGTGGGTTTGGCTTATGGATGCTATTTATATATATAGAGAAAGCAGTGAATGCTTAGTTTTCAAGAAAGAAGAGTGGGGTTTGGTTTTGGAGGCTACGATGGGATAAGTTTAATTTTGTAGAGTAGAATTATGCATTTTCAACTTTCAAGAAGTGGAGTAGTACGTATGTAAATGATTTGGCAGCAAGTGGAAAATATTATATATATATATATATATATGAAAATAAAAAAAAAAAAAATTGTTAGTGTTAGCTAGGACACCATGATAAGGACCTAATGCCATTAGATTGTTCTATGCAGTTAGGCAAGAATTAGATAAGATAGACTGCTTAACCTTGAGCAGAAACATTAATTAAAATTAAGCTTGCTTAATTGATGTTTTATTAGGTATAGTCGGCTCATATAAGCCTTCTTTTTTTTAAAAAAAAAAAAAACTAAAACACTAAATATTGTTGAAGGACAAAAGTAGAATATATTAAATATTAATTAAAATATGGATCTAACAAAGTAGAAAATTATTTTTTTTAAAAAAAAAAAAAACTAAAACACTAAATATTGTTGAAGGACAAAAGTAGAATATATTAAATATTAATTAAAATATGGATCTAATTTTTTTTTTAAAATTACTGTTAGAATGCTCCCAAGTTATTTATTATTTTATAAAAATTCTTTCTAATTGTTGATTCAAAATTAATTACTAATGTTAGCAAGAGCGTTAAACATATTTTTACTGAAGTAAACCAACAAGTATTGGATGAGACTCTATTGCCTTATAAGTGAAGTTGAAGATTCGAAATAAAGTAAATATTCGTTGGGAGTATTTTACTTTTTAATGGACCGATCATATACGAGTACAATTTAATCCTAACCCGATAAACTGGAATATCTGTAATTAATACTTAAAAGAAAAATAACAAACGTAACATCAACAGCAATATAGCATGGGAATCATCGTACATTAACTTAGTAACTTCAGTCATCTAAATCTATTTGCCAAACTGTTTGTTAATAATGTAATAAGTAAACAAAAACATTTATTAATTAAAAAATGAAATGTAAAGAAAATGTTGTCTTATCTGATAAATGTATTTATTATTGGGATAATCGATACAGAAGTGGAGTCAAAGATAAAATAAAATAAATAAAGGCTTCGAAGGATGTGCCTTTGGGGCAAAGTCATCTCCTGGCTTCATAAACCAGAGGGCAGGCTAAGGTATTATCTATCTATCCAACACAATAATGAACGCTACACTTATTTTTCACGCTTATAGATTCTAATCTAGTCTAGGGATGGATGATGCTATTTCCACGCCTAAATAGCTAATGCCACGCCCTAAACACTACTGCTAAGGATATTTGAATAGGATGGAATATTGGCCCCAGAATGGGATTAAAATTAGCTCAAAAAATTAGATTCGAATGTGGTCCAGAAGTTCCAATTCCAAAACTAAAATCATACTATTAGAAGTAAAATCAATATTTTATATATAAAATAAAAAAAATATTATTATTAGCGTGGAGGAATATATTATGTTATCAAAATTCATAATTTTAAAAACATAATAACTTCCTGTAAAGTTTAAATTTATAATTGTAGCAATATTTACATTTCACAAGTTTTATTATATTGCTTTTGAAAATCTTAAATTATTATTGGTTACCGTTATGCTAATAATTTGATTAATTGTTAGTATTACATATGAATAATAAATTTCAGTTTTAACAACTTATTTTCATTTAGGTAATAACAATGTAAGAAAAACAAAGCAAGGCAATGAAAGGCCCAAAGAACATAGCCCATGTATATAAATTTGGGCCAGTTAATGCAATAAGAGACAAATAATTTCATTCTTTCCACAAAAATTCAAAGTGGTTTCCACTAGGAAGAAAATAATGGCCCATGTGCAAATGAAAATTGAAACCTATGACTTAGCAAGCGCCTAACCTTCGGTTAAACATGGCAAGAAGCAGGAAAAGAAAAATATTTAATTTTACGAATTCAATTCTATAGATTTGAAAATAATTAAATTAAATTCTACTAATAAATGTGGAACTTCTATATGAATTTCATAAACTTTAATAACTCAAAATTTTATGACAAAAATTCTCTTAGCATTCTAAAATTATTATGACAAGGGTATCTTAGAAATAAAAGTAAATGAATTTTTAATTTTTAAATTTATTTTAAATATGAAAAATTTATTTACAAATAAATTCTATATAGAATTTATTTATAAATAATTTCACATGGTACCAAAGGATGAAGTATTTTTGTTTAAAAAAAAAAAAAAACCATTCTTGCTTGCTGTATCTATTTATGTTTGGATCATGATTCATGGCCTGAGTTTTGTTATTAAAAAAATTGACAAATATTTGTCAAATGCTTTATGTTATTTGGATTGATCCATCGAAAAATAATCACCCTCAGTTTTTTCATTTGCTAGCTGATGCTATATATGCTTAGAAGGAGTTGACCATTCTCTTCAATGTACATTGATAATTTTTTTTCTTTTTTGAGTATTATAAGACGAGGGTTCGAACTTGAATTTATTGTCAGATGATACATGTAGTTACTACTAGACTATATCTTAGTGTGCTACATTGACATTTTTGGACTAGTGGTAAAATTAAAATTATATGAGATTATTTAATTATTGGTACTAACATACGATGTTGGTTGATGTATATAAAAAAATGGTTATGTTGACATTTTATTATGTAAACTGCTCCAGATGAGCATTAACTTAAACGGGCAAGGAGATGAGTGATGAAAACTAAAAATGTGGTTTCGTTGACAAAATATTTGGTTTGGATCAAAAGAAAGTCCATAGAATTAAAAAGCTATTCCACTGGACTGCATATATATGAATATATAAAAAATGCTTTTATACTAGCTTCCCGAAAACTGGAAAGCAAATGTTTTTAGTTATTGACTGGTATTGTTTCTTTTGCTGGGTCAATAAAAGAGGGTAGTTAAAGAAAATGGTTTTGAGGGGGAAAATTGGCCAAATAAATAAAAATGCATTACTGCTGGCTTAATTACCGTGTTGCAGGGCAGTTGAAGAAAATTAAGGTTTGATGGGATGGGAGCAGGTGCAATAAAGTATGGTATAATGAGGTAAGATATGGTATATTTGGAGTTAATTAAGATAAAGTAAATGAAAGTTTAATTAATACTTTGTATATTCTCTTTATTCAGAGAAAAATGATTTTGTACAGAGATTAAGATGATGGTTTAACAAAATCATTTTTAAAATTTTTGCTTAATTTATCCTTGAACGGCATTAGTTAGTCTGTTTATTATGAGGGAGCTAACTCACACAATCAAAGTTCCAAAGGTGTGTATTAAGTCATGAATTAACGCCCGAAAATGGAGAGAAATTGTGAGATAATAACGTTAGAATCTTCAAAATTTAAAATTTTTCAAATTCAACTAACTGTTCGAAAATTTTAATTGCCCTTATTTATATCGAAACTTAGCATTTTCAAAAATATGCGTGCAAATATAATGAAAATGTGGAGCCAAAGTTGTTGGTTCTTGAAACTGTCTCCTCAACTTCTATAATATGTCCGTATATAAATTTCGAACACAAACATGAATTATGTTTGCATTCATAGACCGTTCCAAAAAACAAAAATAAGGACAATAGAGAGAGGACATATTGTTTACAATAATAGTTTTTTTTATCGTGAATCCACCATTTTTATTTGATTTCAATAATATTCTAATCAATTCATTTACAGATTCTCAAGATATAGCCACTACTTCCCAACTGACATATTTTAACTCCTTACCTGATAAGAACAAGGCATTGTGGTTGTTCTCGACATAAGTCAATCCCAAAATTGTTGCAGGCAACAGAAAAGTAGGAAACAAAAAGAAAAATATACCTGGTGACATAAAAAATAATGTAAGCACCATGTTTTTTTCTTAGTTGCCATAAAGTACCTAAATGTGCATAGTTATAGAAAAGTTAGAGCCACATTTAGCATATATGTAATCGAAATACGATATAAGCGATTCAGATAAAGTGTTGCCATTTTGTTCAAGTTTGTAGCGCATACGTCTTATTCGAAGAACATGAGTATAAAATTTTCATTAGTGCTCAATTCAATTATAGAATTACATTCAGTTAGTCTAAGTTAACAAAATCTATGCATATGTTTATAAGGTGTAATATTAACATGAAGGGCTCTTTTAAAACTAGAATGCAACCATTCAATTGTGTGTCATATTATGGATAATTATACAAAATATTACTCATGTTAGTAGTCATATGCATAAAGTCGAGGATACTTTGAAAAACTACATAGAAAAATAGTCGTCTAGTCACACTTTGAAAACACAAGGGTATTAACTGCCCGATCTTTTTTTGCCACTTTTCTTATTCATCGAGCAAAAATAACACCCATAACAAAGACGATACAAGGGCATCTTAAACTATTTCATCTGACATCCTTCCCAAATTTTTTTAATGAAATACTAATTCATGAATATTTTAGATATATATGAAAAAAAAAAATAGAAGAAATAGAGTAGGATGTAATTTTGAGTTTTTAAAAATAATTGTGGATAATAGAGAAAATCAATTATTTAAAATGTTTTTACTCTTATTATAGAAAATCAAATATGTACCCATCCTCTCAATTATTTAATTTATATATATCAAGAAAAACTTTTATTGAGAAAAAAAATTGAAGAAATAGAGTAGGGCATAACTTTGAGTTTTTAAAAATAATTATAGATAAAATCAATAATTTTAAACTTTTTTTCAACTTCTATTATGGAAAACCAGATATGTATCCACTCTCTCAATTATTTAATTTATATATATCAGTAAAAAATTTTATTGAGAAAAAAGATTGAAGAAATTGGGTAGGCGTAATTTTTTAAGTTTTTAAAAATAAATGTGAATAATATGAAAAATCAACAATTTTAAAATTTTTTGACTTTTTATTATGGAAAATCAGATATGTACCCACCTTCTCAATTATTTGATTTACATCTATCAACAAAACTTTTGTTCTAATGAAGAAATAGAGTAGGGCGAAGTTTTAATTTTTTAAAAATAATTGTGGATGATATGGAAAATCAATAATTTTAATTCTTTTCGACTCTTGTTATAGAAAATCAGATATGTACGAACTCTCTCAATTATTTGATTTATATATCAATAAAGATTTTATTTAAAAAAATTGAAGAAACAGAGTGGGGGCATACTTTGATTTTTAAAAATAATTATGTATATTATGAAAATCAATAATTTTAAACTTTCGATCATAAGTTGGTCCACACCAAAGAACAAGAGTCGGCTTTCTAAAGGGAGTTCTCCCTCGGTAGCTCAGTAGTAAAGCAGTCGTTTCGACTTTTATTATAGGAAATCAGATATGTACCCACTTTTTCAATTATTTAATTTTTATGTGAAACCAATTTAATAATTCACAGCGGAAAATACAATTCTTTATAAATTTGTGGAATAAGAAAGTACCTAAATAGTATAATATAGTATAAAGAATTATATCAAAAGACACGATATATTATCTGCAGTTTGACAAGATCTTCTGCCTTAAGTTAAATCCATGATTTTTCTATAATTGAAACAAAAGGGATGGGTAATAGAGTAAAAGTATCGGTAGAGAATTAAAAAATTTTCTATCAATAAAGAAGTCTTTATAATCATTACATTTTAAAATAATTTTTATATAAATCTTGGATTTAATTCTAATAAAAATACTTACTACTTGATAAGTTAGGTTAACAACATATCAACAACATTATTATTTTTAAATACAGAATTAGTTTTATAAATTAAAAAAAAGTTTTCAATTCCATATGTTTTAAAAATAAAAATCTTCCATGTAAAAAAATATATTTAATTCTTTTTTCTCTACAATATTGTGAATATTATCCCTATTAAAATTTATATATATATAGTTGAGAACCCATTTTTTTCAATATTTGGAAACATATTATCTAAACATGCATAAGCAATCATGTTAATTAAATGATTTATTTAATACCTATTTACATTAGATATATACTTTCAATAAATTCAAGAATAACGTATGAACAAATAGAACCATAAATGTCTTTTTATTTAAAAAATGATAATAATAATAATAATAATAAAATTCTTATTGATGTCAACTAATGAAAAGAAAATTTTTATTTTAAAAATTGCATTGAATTATTAATTATTTCAAAGTTTAAACAAACTACACAAAATTACAGTTTGGTATTAATTAGCACATTGAAAAATGTCATGTCTTAAAAATTTTATTTTAGTTTGAAATAATTTAACTTTTGGAGAGGAAACAATTAAACCAATTTGCTTAACTATATTATAAAATTTTTTCAAATGAGAAAAGTGTCGATCAATATCATTTGTTTTTGATAAATAAGCACATCATAAAAAAAACTATTGAAAACTCATGATAATTGTTAAAAATGTCGCTCATAATATTTTGAAATTCAGAAGGGGCATTTTTCAAATCAAATGACATGACATTCTACTCATAGTAACCAAATGGAACATTAAAACCAGTGTTGTATCTATCAGATTTATGTATTTGTATTTGTTAAAAACTTGATTTCATATCAAATTTAGAAAAATATATTCGCACTATGTAATATTTTTAATAAATCTCTTTCATTTGGTATAGGTACCTAATCCATTGTAATACTTTATTTAAAGGTTTATAATTAATAACTAACCTGGGTGCTCATCTGTCTATTTCTGTCGCATTCTGGACATAAAAAGCTGAACAGCTCTAAGGGGACATAGATTTTCTAATCAATCCTTTATCTAATAAATCATTTATCTCTTTGTAAAAATATTCTTATAATTGTTTATTCATTTGTATAACTCTAGATCTAGTTGAGATATTTTTCTCATCAAAATCTTTATATAAGGTAAATGGATTATATGTTGTTTTCTAGACCAAAAGGCATTAGGAATATTTGAATGTGCTTTTTTATTTAAAAGTTCTTAAAAATCTTTAATTTTCTGTTGTATGTGGGTTTGTTATAGTTGATTTTCAATCCTAATGTTATTGATTTCTTGTTTCAAATAGCTAATATGTTTTGTTTTTGTTCAATAAGATTTATTTCTTTATATATAGAAATATCTTGTATAGCACTTAAAAAAGTTCTTAAAAATATTTAATTTTCTGTTGTATGTGGTTTGTTATAGTTGATTTTTCAAAATCCTAATGTATTGATTTCTTGTTTCAAATAAGGCTAATATGTTTTTGTTTTTGTTCAATAAGATTTCAATAAGATTTATTTCTTTATATATAGAAATATCTTGTATAGCACTTAAATCATTTTGTCTAATTGGTTGCATAAATTTAAAACATATTTGGTTATTTAAGATATTTGTTTTTAATCCTTCATTATCTACTTTAAAAGGATAAATAGTAGCTAAAAAGGGTGTTTCTAGTATGACTCATGTAGTAAGATTTTTAACTAAAATAAATGGTGTTTTAAAACAAAAATCATCACTACATTTTTTTGCTTTTGTTAATTTGTATTCTACTCTTAACTTGCTACCATCAGTTGTGTATAACCTTTATTTAGTTTTTTCATAATATATAGTTGGGAATTAATCCTTCTTGCAAACAATTTTGATCTGTACCAGAATCAACTAATGCAGTCGTCGTTAAATGAAAATCACTCTTAACTACTATTTTAACTAAAACTGTCCATTTCTGAAAGCTTATTCTAGATATTACATTAATAAACTCATCATAAGATAATGTTTCAGTTAAATTATTAATTTTCTTATTTTTTGAGGGTTCTGTTTGAACATCTATAATTTTATTAACTTGTAATGAACGATATCTTGTTTAATTTTATGATGTTCTTGTTTTAATTCTTCTATTTTTCTTTTAACTGTCTTAATTTCTCCTTGTAGACCAGCTAAAGAAGGGAAAAGTTTCTCTTTATTACTATTGAACCTATTAAATATTTCTTTTAACTCATATGGCTCATATTGTTTTTTGTGTTTGTGTAATATCACATCTTTTAATTTTGATAAATATTGTTTTTTAACGTCCTTATCTTCAATCTTATATATACAATCTAAAAGAAAATTTGTCTCTCTAGTAACTACATTTATATTATTTATCTTACAAATACAAAGACCATCGCATTCACATTTATCTATATCACTTGAACTATTTTCTGAATAACTAGATCTATTTTTATATAAATCTTCAGGGTTATCACTTCTTTCTAAATCTGTATCTGTATCGGTGAGAAATAAACTCATCATTTGTTGTTTTAACTTATCTGATATATCTATATTATTTATTTTTTCTCTCATCTTGCACTGTGACTTATAGTGTCCTACTTTTTCACACTTTTAACACACTATTTTTCTTTTACTTTTTCTTTTAACTATATTCTTTTTAGCAATCTGATGGGGTTTGTTATCTTTAAGGGCCTTATCTTGAAAAGTTTTAGTTTTAAAAGGTCTTTTATAGGGATTTTTCTTATGTTTTCTCTTATTTCTAGCAGAAGGAGTGTAACAGTCTGATTTTCTTTTAGTGTCGGTAAGAGTGATTTACCGGTCTGTGAATAGTACCATCGGTCTGGGACTTGGTGTTATTTTAGTCCGAAAAAATTACTATGCATATTTAATGTTTTCTTTACTATTTTTGGAGCATGTTTGCATGATTTAGGCGGGTAGAAAATATTTCATGAATATTATTGGAGAGTTTATGTATTAAATGAATATTATTGATTTAGGCGGGTAGAAAAATATTTCATGAATATTATTGGAGAGTTTATGTATTAAATGAATATTATTGTCTAGTGTGGTATATTAAGAAATAAATTGAGGAATTATTTGTAGTGGAGTTAATTTAATTAATTGGTGGAGTGAAATCATAAGTAGAAAGCAGAATTATTTGAGGAATATTTAGAGAACATTGGATAGATTACTTATCTTAGCCACACATTTGGCATTAAATGAGGAAGTAAAATTTGACTTTGTCATCTTAAAGTTAGCTTTCTTTTTCTTCTCTTCTCCTTCTCCAACACCATTTTCATCTTCTTCCTCTTCCTTCATTTTCTTCATTTTCTTCATTTTCTTACCACCAATCTACCTAATTAAACCATGAAATAGTATTTAATTCTTAAGAATTAAGGACTAGAAGTTGAGATTGGTGATTAAAAGCAAAGAGAATTGAAGTTACCATTGAAGCAAGTAAGTTGTGGTTTTTGAGTTTTGTGAATTACTAAGTAGAATTCATGGTTTAGATTTTTGAGTTTTGTGAATTACTAAGTAGAATTCATGGTTTAGATATGTTATTGATGCATTAAATCATGCTCTAACTATTTCTTTTGTCAATTTTTGCTTTTAATGTTGATTTCTCATAATTTGAAGAGGTTGGAGAACCATCCTCAAAAGGTAAAGAAAAAGCCAATGAGTAAGGCTTTCCAAGCTTATTCAAGCTTGGTAATAAGGTTAGTGCAATCATATTCTCTTTCCCATTTCTCTTGTTTAAGTTGTTTTTACATGGTTAGGTTTTTGAATGTATTTTGGGAACTTTGTATGTTTTGGTTAAATTGATGAATTTTAATGTTAGATAATGTTTAGATATGTTCTTAAGTGGGATTGGAATAATCATTTTTCGACCCCTTTATCACTTCCCATCTGTTTCCTGACTTCTTGCCATGAAAAAGTTGTAGGCTCTATTTTCTTTCTCAGCTTTCCAAAAACATATTCTTATGTTCTAAATTCCAAATACTTGTAGCCATCTTATGAAAATATTTTTTGTGTATGAATATTTTTTGTGTATGATGATTATATCTTCCTTGAAAAGAATGTGTTTAGAATATTGTGATGGAACCTACGTATATTGATGGATATTTAGAAGTGCTTGTGGCTTGTTGTGTTGATTTGGAGTTTTGGGGTTTGGAGAAAATTGAAAGTGTGCATATTTTCTTTGTGTGGCAAGTTAATTTTTAGGAGAAAGTCTTACGAAATTTTCGTAGGAATTTCCTTAAATATATTTTTTTTTTGTTTAAAAAAAAATCTTAAGTACTTGCCTCCTTATGAAACTCTAACCACTTCTAATTTGTGATCTAGCTTTAATAAGTGATATAAGACGGTGCTCCGGCACCGATTGTGGCATCCATCGTCTGGTTCTATCCATCGTCTGGTTCTCCGGGATTGGCCGATGGGTGTTACAAGGAGGATTTAACCTTTCATAACCATACTGACTATAGAAACTTCCTAATTTTTTTCAACTTTAATGGAATTCACTTTTCATTTTTGCCTTTAACTTAAGATCTGTACATAAAGCTAAACCTTCATTATTAACATGATTAATAATGTCTCCATATGTGAGGGTATCATAAGGTATAAATCCATCATATATCCCTTGTATTCTCGAGTGTACATTTTTAGCAAATAACTTAGGTAATCCACTAATAAATCTTTCTTTCCAAAAGGCATGGATACAATCTTACCCGGTGAATACTTTTGTAAGAAATACATCCTTATACTCTTTCCAAAAGGCATGGATACAATCTTACCCGGTGAATACTTTTGTAAGAAATACATCCTTATACCATCTAAAATCTGGTAACTTTGGACAAGTCAAATTAGTTAATAATTTAGAGGCTCTAGCTTGATATTCTCTTGGTTCACCTATAAAGGTTTTAGTAATTGCAAAAATTAATGTATTAACTGCATCTTGTACAGTTGCATGTATTTATTATTGACCTTCTTGTTTAACTATAATTTTAGTAGTATTTAATATTTTCTGTCTTTCTTCTAGAGAAAGATAATTATTCCACCATTCTTTTCATTGACCAGTAAATCATGAGATTAATATATGAGCTACAGCTTGATCAATGTTACCTTTAGACTTATGGACTGATGAGTTCGTAATCATTTCTTGTAGCATATTTGTTATTTGATACTCTGATAATCCATCTATATTTCATTCATTATTGATTCTCCATCATATCTAAGCCCGAGTCATTGCAGATTTATTTTCATATTGTATACCTAGGGGTGTCAACCTAGGATAAAAATTTCTAATTTTTGGTAATGGTGCATTATGAATTTTTTGAACAATAAAATTTTCACTTGTTCTTTTAATTGACTAATATCTATATCTATATCTGACTCTTTTTCTTCTTTAAATTGTTTATCTTTACTTAATACCTTAATACTAGAAGAAGAGAAAATATTCAAATATTTTAATATATTTTGTATTTTTTTCTAACATATTTTATGTTTTATCTAACTTAACTATTTGTTCTGCATGTATTTCATGGGGCTTAAATATTGAAACTTGAGGTTTAGTAATTGGCAAAGGTCTTTAAATAGAAGAAGTATAAAATATTGGAGTTTGAACCTCTAATCTATTTAATTGTAACATTATTGTATTTCATGAGGCTTAAATATTGAAACTTTTTTAAATAGAAGAAGTATAAAATATTGGAGTTTGAACCTCTAATCTATTTAATTGTAACATTATTGTATTTCATGAGGCTTAAATATTGAAACTTTCAGATTTAGTAATTGGCAATGGTATTTAAATAGAAGAAGTATAAAATATTGGAGTTTGAACCTCTAATCTATTTAATTGTAACATTATTGTATTAAGTATTTGATTTGTATAATGGTTTTGAAATTGAACATTTTTAATATCTTTTAATGTATGATTTTTCTTATTATCATCTACTGTATTTATCATCTTAAAAGGAGAACCTATAACTATCTGATGTTGATGACCAAATTTAATTTCTTCTAGGGAGGATGAACGGATGTAACAACATTATTAAATGTAGTTATATATTCCTTAGTTACCTTTTGATTAACTAAGACTTCTTGAAAAATGTATTATATATTGTTCTCAATAGAATAAATAGAAAACCACTGAAAGAAAGGAATAAATAGACTTCCTTAGTTACCTTTTTCTTTGTGCTTCAAAATAGCTTGAGGTGAAAATAATTGAATATTTTCATGCATTAGACTTAATGGAACAGATTGTTCGGTTTGTTTAATTGAATAATTAGAAAAAAATCAAAAGAACCAAGTTTACAAATAGTATTAACGCCATGTTTTGGGACAGACCAATTATGTAGTTGATTCTCTACATGTGCGATATTCATCTCTTGGGTATTCAGATTAGTAACACGAGAACTAGGGTTATTAATATTCAAAGACTTATTATTAGAAAGAAGATTTGGTAATCTACTCATTTTGCCAATTAATAATCGTAATTAGAGACTATTGATTATTGGGACCACCTTTGCCGGACCACCTATCACACGATTGACCAACGCTTACACCGGCTGACCAACAATAATCCAATAATTTCCTAATCATAATTAGTAATAGCTTAACTCGTAGATTTCTATATCTTATTCCTAATAAGTAATCCGTAAATAATTAATAACCTTATTCCTACAATATAAAAAGATTAGGCTCTGATACCAGAAGGGACTGATACCAGAAGGGACTTGACCGGAAATGTGTAGACATGGATGAAGAGATATATGTTTAGTTTTAATTATAGAGTAAGAATAATTGCTAAATTGAATTCCAAATTTTCAGTTTTTCAACTTTTAGAAACTGAATCAAAATTAATAATTTTTCAAAAATACGTCTTCCAATTGATTTTAATTAATTTAGGCAAATGGCAATTATGGAACCCTTATTAAGTATTTGATTTATTATATAAAAGTAGTTTTCAGGCTAATTTAATAAATGAGTTGAATTTGAGCTAATTGACTCGTTTAAATTCGTAATCAAAATTTGAGGTAATTTGTGAATAATTTAATTATATATAGATATTTGCATTTTGATTTTCAATTTTTAAGCATAACTACACATTTTTTAAACAAATTGTTTAAAAAAAAAAATCAACAGTGAAAATAATTATAAAATTTTGTAGGCCATTGATTGAAAGGGTAGTGGCCTGTGAGAATTTCAAGCATTGGGATTGGGTTATATGACGTGATTGGAAGAGTACCTTTCAACAGCAACTAAAAGAAAAGTAGATTCAAATAATTAGAATGGTCAAGGTCTAACTTAATGAAAGATCAAAAGAACGTCAGTTGAATTGAACTAAAAGGTCTGCCACTTGACCGCACTTTGATATAAAAATGCATATATGCAGCTTCCTGGAAAGCACATATTTAGTTAGTGCTAGTGTAGCAGTGTTGTTTCTTTTCCTTGGTCAACAACAAAAGATTGCAGTTGGGAAGGGAAAAAAAAAAAAAAAAAAAAGCCGCTTCCTGGCAAGCACATGATTTAGTTAGTGGGGGCTTATGCTGAGTGCAGTGTTGTTTCTTTTTTCCGTTGGTCAAACTTAATCATGAAAGATTGCAGTTGGGAAGTGGAATAGAAAGAAAATAAAAAAAGAAAAAAGCAAACCGGTAAGGAAGCATTTTACGATTGTTTTAATTAGGGTAAATTCAATATATACGGGGAATTTCTCTTTTTTCAAAATCAAAAAAAGATGATGAGCATTTCGTATGTAAACTTTGGTCGCCAATCCTTTAAAAATAATCCAAACATAGATATTTTGGTCCCTAACTTCTGTCTTTTCTGTTTCCTATTGTGTTTGGGGGTGTGTCATAATCTCGGTGTCTTTTTTTATTTTTGTGATCAAAAAAAAAAAAAAAAAAAAAGCCAAACGGTAAGAGCATTTACGATTTTAATTATAAATTCATATTTGAATTTCTCTTTTCAAAATAAAAAAAAATGAGCATTCGTAGTAACTTGTCGCCATCTCAAAAATAATCCAAAATAGATATTTTTCCCAACTTCTGTACTTGTTTCCTATGTGCTTGGTCATACCTCTTTTTTTATTTGTACAAAGAAGACAATTTTCATTATGAGAAAGAAAACTACAAGCTATTTGTTATCCTACAATCATTATAAGTTGTTTTTTTAATGACGGTTTACTTTCGCTAATCCATATGATTCTTAGTAATCATATTTCTGATTTAATTAAAAACTAACTATTTTATAAATAATATTGAACTTATAAATTTAAATTCTGAGTTTGAATCTCAATTAGAGCCGAATTTTATTCAAAATGATATTTATATCAAGACAAAAAAAATTTAAAAAAAAAAAAAGCTTGGAAGTATAATTTTAATTATTAAATTACTCAATAAATAATTAGTGACTATTAATGGTTGACTTAAAAGCTTGGAAGTATTGTTTAACAAGAGGTTGTGTATAGAGTCTAAATTCAATAAATGTTCTTTGCATGTCGCTTTATAAGTATGAAAAATCTAAAGACAAGACTTGTAAATCTGAAAATTCTAACAATCAAAAAGCTTTTATTTTCAAACTAATGATGTGACATATAATATAATCATTAAATTCAATTATAGTATCCTTTTATAAAATTTAAATTTTTTTTGATCATCGACGTCAATTCTTACTCTCTTTAAGAGTTCAGGAACAAGACTTTGGACTTGAATTTTATAATTTATAAACTTCACTAATTTAATATGGCAAAAGAGTTTATTTCTACTTTGCAACTCATTATAATTTATAAAATTTTAACTAATTAAATGAGAAATATGGAAGAAATATTTGAAAAATTATTGTAAAAAATGAGGATCCCATAAAATTAAAGTGATAAACCGATGTATTTCGCCATTTAAATTCATAAATTTAAAACAAGGCGTTTAAATTTGTTAGAAAATAACATCTCAAGTTGCAAATCAATTTTTTAAAATAATAATTTCCATTAAAAATTCTTTTAAAATAATTAACGGTTAAGTAATATTTATAAGCCCACATATATCTCAAATATAATAATGGTAATTGAACTTTAATTTCAAAATAATTAGGTCGGCTATTTGAATTATTTGCCTTCTTTCTAATCTCTTATAACTAAATTCAGATAAATATCAAAATATTGTAAATATTTTATGAAAAAAACTCTCTATACACATATAATATCTCTAATTTAAATAATATTTTAATAGATGATAAAGCAATTAAAAAATCATGTGATCATTACTAAATCTTTCGAATTTAATTAAAAGTATACAAAATGTATTTGGAAGAAAAAAAATGCCACGTATTATTATTATAAATTATAAAATATGAAAACCTTGAATGGAGTAGAGTAGTGAACAATCTTTCCTTCTTTTGCCAATATTATCCAATTCCAACTATTACCATACAAATAATAGAAATTCTACATTTTTTTAATCAAAACTCCATCAACTTAACATACTCAACTAAGTAAAGGCACAAAACACAGAATATGCCACATTAAATTAGATTCCACCATTTTCATAATTATTTTAATTATTTTAATTTAATTAATGAAATCCTGGATTTAATTAATTTAATTTAATTAGAGGCAATACGGAGGAAATTTCGTACACAAATAACATAATCATTAGTTTACCGTATAAGGAGATCCACTGTTGGCTGACACATATTTCCTTCCGTAAAGGTCACCTCTACGTGCTTCCCATTTCTGATAAAGCCACAAAATAATGCACAGTGTGACGGTTGTGTCTTTACGTGGCGGAATGTGATTCGCTTTGCTTATGCGGAGTGTGGTTATTGTGTTGTCTCACAAAAAGGAAAAAGAAAAAGAAAAAGAAAAATCCAAAGGGCGAGAGAGAGAGAGAGAGACAGAGAAAGGTATGAGCAGTTGAATCGCTCTGTCCTCCTCTTTATTTATACCACTATTCAATTAGTAGATCTGATTGCTAATTAGTTTCTGATAAATCCCTAAAATCGAACGCTGATTTTCATTTCTATTAACAGAAATAAACAGATAGATAAACAGATCGCTGGTCTGGAAGTAGGTGAGAAACTGAGAGAGTGTGAGATTGATAAAGAGGATCGCTTTCTCTCGAGTACTCTCTCAAATCACTGGTAAGTGAAACCCTAATTTAATGGTTTTGATTAATTTCGTTCCTTTTTGTTTTGTTTTTTTCAATTTCAGAAAATGAAAGGAAATCAAATCAATTTGTTTTGAATTGGTTAATTTTCTCTCTTCCAGAAGGAGATTATAGTTTTTTTTTTTTTTTTTTTTTTTTTTTCTTATTTTTTTTTGTTTTTAAAGTGTTTCTTTATACAGTTCTGTGAATTTCCGAAGCCAGAATCGTGGATTCTGTTTTGTGTGATTCGTTCCAGGCTTGCTCCAATTAAATCGGAGAATTTTGTTTAATTGAGATTGGAGTTCGAATGGGGAAAGGAGAGCGCCGAGGATATGGTAAAAGGGGAAAAATTGGTGTAAGAATAGCACAGGATAAGAAATCTTTTTTTTTTTTTTTTTTTTTTTAAAGTGTTATCTTTTATAAGTTCTGTGAATTTCCGAAGCCAGATCGTGATTCTGTTTTGTGTGATTCGTTTCAGGCTTGCTCCAATTATCGGAGAATTTTGTTTAATTGAGATTGAGTTCGATGGGGAAAGGAGGCGAGGATTATGGTAAAAGGGAAAAAATTGGTGTAGAATCGCAAGATAAAGAATTGTTCCCTGCTTGGTCGAGAGATGCTAGAGAATGTGAAGAGCACTACCAAGTGAGACGTGAGTTTGGATTATCGGTTGCAGAAGTAGAGAAGAGGAGACAGATCTATGGATATAATGAATTGGAGAAGCATGAGGGTGTATCGATTTTTAAGCTAATATTGGAGCAATTTAGTGACACCTTAGTAAGGATTTTATTAGCTGCTGCTATAATATCATTTGTTTTGGCTTGGTATGATGGTGATGAAGGAGGGGAGATGGGGATTACAGCGTTTGTGGAACCATTGGTCATTTTCTTGATCTTGATTGTGAATGCTGTCGTGGGTATTTGGCAAGAGAGCAATGCTGAGAAAGCATTAGAAGCCTTGAAGGAAATCCAATCGGAGCAAGCTAAAGTGATAAGAGATGGCAAGTTGTTGTCAAATTTGCCTGCAAAAGAACTTGTTCCTGGAGATATCGTGGAGTTAACAGTGGGTGATAAAGTGCCTGCTGATATGCGAGTTTTGAGCTTGATTAGCTCCACAGTTAGGGTTGAGCAAGGTTCTTTGACAGGTGAGAGTGAAGCTGTTAGCAAGACTGCTAAGGCTGTTGCTGAAAATACAGATATACAAGGAAAAAAATGTATGGTTTTTGCAGGAACTACAGTGGTGAATGGACATTGCATATGCTTGGTTACACAAACGGGAATGAACACTGAGATTGGAAAGGTGCACTCACAGATTCAAGAAGCCTCGCAAAACGAGGATGATACCCCATTGAAGAAGAAATTAAATGAGTTTGGAGAGCTTCTAACTTTGATAATTGGAGTTATTTGTGCATTGGTTTGGCTGATTAATGTGAAATACTTCCTTACATGGGAATATGTTGATGGTTGGCCAAAGAATTTCAAGTTCTCATTTGAGAAGTGCACATATTACTTTGAGATTGCTGTGGCATTGGCTGTGGCTGCTATACCAGAAGGGTTGCCTGCAGTCATTACTACGTGTTTGGCACTTGGAACTCGAAAGATGGCTCAAAAGAATGCACTGGTTAGAAAGTTGCCCAGTGTCGAGACTCTAGGGTGTACAACAGTGATCTGTTCTGATAAAACAGGGACTCTAACTACCAATCAGATGGCTGTCTCGAAGCTAGTGGCTATGGGTTCCAGGATTGGTACTCTTCGATCTTTCAATGTGGAAGGGACTACCTACAACCCTTTTGATGGGAAAATAGAAGACTGGCCAGTGGGTCGAATGGACTCCAACCTTCAGATGATTGCAAAGGTTGCTGCAGTTTGCAATGATGCAGGTGTTGAGCAATCTGGTAATCATTATATTGCCAATGGAATTCCTACTGAAGCTGCATTAAAGGTAACATGACGTTCAACTTTTTCCTCTGAATTATAGTGCCAGAAGTTAAGTAGAGCAGTGCTGAAACTTGAGCATAGTAAGATGTCTGGAATGCTAATTTCTTGGTTTCCAGTAGCATTTTTTGCATTTCAATTTTGTCCTAATAGATGTTTGGAATGCTGAGTGATTTCTATATTTCCTTCCTCTTCTACTCTGTCTCCATGTTTGAGTTTTTTTATTTTGAAGGTTCTGTATATGAGTTTTTGTATGCATATTGTTTCTTACGAACATTTTCTGGCAACTACTGTTTGCTCATGAGATATGGCTTGACAACTTGTTTGCTAAAGAAGTTATGTGACATAAATTTCTCATTGATAGCCACCCTTTTCTGTGCCAGGTTCTTGTTGAAAAAATGGGATTTCCTGGTGGACTTGATGAATCATCTTCAGGTCATGGGGATATTATGCGTAAGACCAGATTCTTACAACTTGTTTTACCTTTTTCTTTCATTGACCTTTTAGCAAGCTCTAAAAGGTTTGTCCCCATGTTTTTCTGCCGCTTTAGGTTGCTGTCAATTATGGAATAAAATGGAACAGCGCATTGCAACTCTTGAGTTTGATCGAGATCGGAAATCCATGGGGGTTATTGTTAATTCCAGTTCAGGCAAAAAAGCACTGCTAGTGAAGGTAACCTGTGCCACTTTCTCTTACTTATCTCAATGTTGCAGGCTATTCATATGGTTCACCCAGATGGTCAAAAATTGCATTTACCAATAACATAAACTAAATCACCTTACCTTCCTCTGCCCTCTCTACCTCTTTGTCTCTGTGCCTGTATATTGTTCTTGCGAATTATAACCTTTTCTAGGAAAACCTGGCATAGTTAGGAACTTTTTGCTTTTAACCTCAATGTTCCTCTTCTAAAATTATCTTCAAGAAAGATACTTTATGTATTGTGCTTGAAAAAATTATAAAAGGATCTAAAGACTGCTAGACACATGGATGGTTTCCTAAAATCATAAAAAGATGACATGGACTTTTTTTTTTTTTGTGCAGTAGCACATCCTATTACCTCATTTCTTGTCATTTTTGTATTTTTCTAACAGTTATTCTCTCCATTTCCTACTCAAAGTTCATTCAGAGGGTCAACAGTGCACTTCTGGATGCTATTCATCATACTACTTTTGGTGTCCTGTGCTCAATAATATTCTATTGTAACGCAAGATTCGCGCTGAATCTGTTGTGTCTATAAACTTTCCAATTAATTTTTCTTGCCCTTTTACTTTCCTGTAAGGGAAGTCTGCCCATTTCGATTTGTTGTTGTTGTAACTTGTGGCAATTTAACATGGATGGCCTTCTACTGCTTTCAGATTTTCTGCCTCTTCTTTTGATGTTGTTTTGGTTTGTTATGGTCATGGGACTGAGAAATGGTTTTATTAATGTGTCAGGGTGCAGTAGAAAACATATTGGAGAGAAGCTCACACGTTCAGTTGCTTGATGGCTCAGTTGTGGAATTGGATCAATATTCAAGAGAGCTTATTTTACAAAGCCTTCATGACATGTCAACGAGTGCATTACGTTGTTTAGGCTTTGCTTACAAAGCAGACCTTCCAAGATTTGAAACATATAATGGTGATGAGGACCACCCAGCTCATGAGCTTTTACTTAATCCATCAAATTATGCTTCAATTGAGAGTGAACTCATTTTTGTTGGCTTAGTTGGGCTGAGGGTAAGTTGGTCCTGCAATTTTCTTTATTTCTTTATGTTTGTTTATTTGTTTAGCTTCATGGGAAGTTCATCTTTTTCATTCTCATGGCATTTATCCTTGTTATTTTCATATCTTGAAAGGATCCTCCTCGAAAAGAGGTTCGACAAGCCATTGAGGACTGCAAAGAAGCTGGAATCCGTGTCATTGTCATCACAGGAGACAACAAGGGTACAGCAGAAGCTATTTGCCGTGAAATAGGTGTATTCGGACCTTATGATGATATCAGTTCAAGAAGCATGACCGGAAAAGAATTCATGGAGCATCCTGATCAAAAAAGTCATTTAAAACAAGATGCAGGGCTTTTGTTCTCTAGGGCTGAACCAAGGCATAAACAAGAGATAGTGAGGCTGCTTAAAGAGGAGGGTGAAGTTGTGGCTATGACAGGAGATGGAGTGAATGATGCTCCTGCCTTGAAATTGGCTGATATTGGAATAGCTATGGGCATTGCTGGGACAGAGGTATGTTGAATTTCATGTATAGATTGTAATCCATTTTTTATTCAGTTAATAAATATGTATGCAATACATATTGGTATTTGCATTTTTGTTCTTGAGCTACTACTCGGTGTTGCAAAGAAGGTAACGCATGGTGTATAATTATCAAATTTTTACTCTACAGGTGCATGCATACATTGCATGACTAAGCCATTTCAGTTGACTTTTCTAAAGTATGTCAATTAATAACGCATTCTTTCTCATTCTACATGCTGAACATTATTGAACTTAATTCTTATTGCAGGTTGCAAAAGAAGCATCTGACATGGTGCTAGCCGATGATAATTTTAGCACTATAGTTGCTGCTGTTGGTGAAGGCAGGTCCATCTACAACAACATGAAGGCATTTATCAGGTTTGATAATTTTTCACTTGGACCAATTGGCATTTGGTATGGTTATTTATCTGCACTGGCATGCCTGATGTATGTGGAATGACAAAAAGTTGGGGAATTAAAAAGGATTGGCCATTAGGTTGCCCAAACCTTGATTTTCTGATGCATGTGATGGGGCTTACGACAGTTGAATTGAGATTTAAGAATGATCATAATACCAGAATGAGGCTCCAATTTGGTTAAAAACCTGAGGGATTATAAAATAAGAATATTATTTACATTTTAAGATTTTTGAACTTTGCTGCATGCAGTATAACTTGCTTGGGTGAAATTATGGCTAGCAATAGTCGGGTTTCCCAATTAATTTCATTATCCCTTGTTAATTAGCCAACATAGGCCTTGTGCAGTCTTGCATTCAAATTTATATTTAAACAGAAATGTTGTTTTGCCTTTTGATGTGCACATGCAACATATATCATGGTTTTGTTTTATGTCTTATTGGTGGATTTTGTGACTTGATGTGTATCTTTCGTTGGATATGTTTGTGGTGTGATGGTGTACTGAATTGGCAACTTGTTTATGCGTTTAGTTCCAAGTACCATTTTAGATTCCTTTCTCAAGTTTTTCTCTTTAAATGATGATTCTAGGTACATGATCTCCTCAAACATTGGCGAGGTTGCCTCTATATTTTTGACAGCTGCTTTGGGTATTCCAGAAGGGATGATTCCTGTTCAGCTTCTCTGGGTTAATCTTGTAACTGATGGACCACCAGCAACAGCTTTAGGATTCAATCCTCCAGACAAAGATGTAATGAAGAAACGTCCCAGAAAGAGTGACGACTCATTGATAACTCCTTGGATTTTATTCCGCTACCTGGTAAAAGAACTTAAACTGTTTCTTTTTATAAAACAAAAGTATTTTCTTGGTAGTTGGATTTGATGTGATCTGCCAAAATTTTTTGTTAAGCTTGATCTTTATTCTATGTTAGGTAATTGGATCCTATGTTGGGCTAGCAACAGTTGGTGTATTTATCATATGGTACACACACCACTCCTTCATGTTCATTGACCTCAGCCAGGATGGTCATACACTGGTCACTTACTCTCAACTCGCCAACTGGGATCAATGCGGTACCTGGGAACGTTTTTCAGTGTCACCCTTTACTGCTGGGGCTCAAACATTCAATTTTGATGATAATCCTTGTGATTACTTCCGCAGTGGAAAAATTAAGGCTTCAACTCTTTCACTCTCTGTGTTGGTTGCTATTGAGATGTTCAATTCCCTGAATGCTCTCTCTGAGGATGGTAGCCTCCTTAGCATGCCACCATGGGTCAATCCATGGCTTCTACTGGCAATGTTCATTTCATTCGGATTGCACTTTTTGATCCTTTATGTACCATTCCTCGCTCAAGTATTCGGAATTGTTCCTCTCAGCCTGAATGAGTGGCTTCTGGTGCTGGCTGTTGCTTTCCCTGTTATTCTAATCGATGAGGTTCTCAAATTAATTGGTAGATGTACTAGTGGAGTCCGGAGTTCTGGATCAAGGAGACATTCGAAGCGCAAGGAAGAATAAGCCCCATACTAAGAAGGCACGGGATGATAAAAAGTATCTGACGGTTGTTTGGTTGGACTTTTTTAATTTTAGTCCTGCCCTCTAATCTGGCCAAGCCTCCTAATTTTCGAAAATGAGGAGTTGTTTTGGACATTGAAGATTTTGCATTAGATTTATTAGACAAACTGTATTTACACTGAAACACAGAAATTTATTGTTTCAAATAGTTTGTCCAACTTTCTCATTTTCCGTATTTCAATTCCATTCATTGTTGTCAATTAGTATCTTATATAGGGTGAAGAATTGGAAAACAGAAGAGGAAATTTCTGCATTCTTTCACTTCACTTCACTTCACTGGGACTTGTTTATTGTTTCCTTCCTAGTGGGATTACCTAAATGCTAACGATAACATTTAATGAAATTTCTATCCAATTCCCTTAATCAATAATTAAGGTTTAAAGTTGATAATGGAGTTAAGGAATTTACATTTTAATCACCCCTTTAATTTCCATTTCATATGATTATATTTTACATATCATATTTATCCTTATCTTTTATCATTTAGTTATTCTATTTTTCTCTTTCCTTTAATAAAAAAAAAAAAACAGTTATGTTAGTCTTTCACTAATTATTCATTTTATTGCTTTATATTGGATTTTGTACATTAAATAAACAAATAAAAATTTTAGCCTGCTGCCCTATTCCATTGTTTGCATAAACTTTAAACCATAGATAAAAATCAACAAAATAACAATTAACAACCACCAGGTCCACTACCACCACAGAAACCTTAGAAAGCAAAGAATAAAGAAAATGGAAATAGGAATAAGGATTTTTTTTTTGTCTTTTCCTTTTTTGTTTGGAAAGAAAATTGTTACAAGCTAGATGTTATCATGTTACAAGCTTCATTCATTTCCCTTTCAAGTTATAAGAGAGAAAGTTTTGAGGATAGATTCAGAGAAATGATGATAAATATTTGTTAATGCAAATACTCATTTAAAATAATCTGTTGATGGCTAAAGTCCTGTTTGTTTTAACTTAAAATTGAACCCAAAAACAAAATTCAGAAAATAATGCAACTAATTTCAGTAAAATTGCAATTCATAGAATGAATTACAAAGACAGATACTCCATAGTACTGACATAAACTCAGATTCCCAAACACACCAATCTAATTACATAGAAACAACATTCAAATTAACAATTACAAAAACCTAACCCTAACCCTAAACACCTTAACAACCACCGTCGTCTCCACCGCCACTGCCACCACCATTGTCACTTCTAATTCTTGACAGCAAGACTTCTCCGATCTCCAACACCACAAACCAAGACTCCCTTCTTACCCTCCAAATCCATAAAGAGTCCTTCCTTGCCTCTTCAAAGCATAGACCACATCCATGGCGGTCACCGTCTTTCTCCTAGCATGCTCAGTGTATGTCACAGCATCACGAATCACATTCTCCAAGAAGATCTTGAGTACTCCACGAGTTTCTTCGTAGATCAATCCACTGATTCTTTTCACTCCACCTCTTCGAGCCAACCGGCGAATCGCCGGCTTTGTGATTCCCTGAATGTTATCACGGAGAACTTTCCGATGACGCTTTGCTCCTCCTTTGCCCAGCCCCTTTCCGCCCTTTCCACGGCCTGACATCTTTTAACCGATCGAGATTTACACTGCAACCTGTGAATAAAGCTAAAGAGAGATCGAATAGTGTGAGTTTCGTTTTGATGATTTGGGTTTTCAGGATATTTATAGACAGAGAGATGGGAAATTAGTGTCAGTATTGATCCTTGTGATTGATCTAAAGAATGGTTTGGATCGTTGATTAAGTTGATTGGACGGTTTAAGATTGGAGAGGTTGGTGTGTTGAGGATCGATAACGTGGATGGTGCATGCCGTGAGGTCCTTTTGATTTTTTGGAACGGGGAAAAACACGCGCGGGCTGGTTTGTGGGATTTGGCGGTACTGAAAATTTTAGCAAATTTTACAAAATTCGAATTATTATTCAGTAAGATGGTTTTGATTTTTGGAGCGTGTTGTTTTGTGGGCTGGGCCCCGGGCCTAAAGCATAATATAATGGGTCCAATCAATGGAATGTAAAAACTTTCTCCAAACTCAAATCAACTCTTTCCTTTTCTTTTCTTTTTTTTTTTTTTTCTTCTTTTCGGTGCACTCGTTGAAATATAAATCTTCCTATTTGAAGGATTTTAAATACGTTTTTTTTCACCTCCAAAAATATAAAAAATATTACCAATAAGATGTTTTAAATTCAAATCTTTAAGTTTTCACCAATTTAATATACTAGCAGAAAAACTATTATCTTTATATATTTACTATATTATTAAGATATGGGCTCAATTTACATTAAATACAAGCCGATTTTGTAATGTGAATTTCAAATATTGAAACAAATATCAAACTATGTTACATAAATTTAGAATATATTTAGCATTGAAGTTAAAATTTAATTTTTCTTTTAAATTGTTTGCAGTCCCTGAGGTTTGATCTTTTTCTACTTTATCCTTTTTTTTTTAGAAATATATTATAATGTTTTATATTTTTGACCTTTTAAATTATTTAATCTGCGAGTTAGAAAAATGTCATTTTTTAGCTAAATTTTTTATAAAAATAGAAAAATTGTCCATTGACATGTATCTTAATTAAAGCAAAAATAAATAAATAAATAAATAAATAAAAGACAACGGTAACCAAGCAAAAAATTTCGTCCATGGATTCTCCATCCACCTTCCATAATGCCTCATTTTACCTTTGAAATTAACCCATCTTATGAACCGTTTTTTCTTTTTGGGACATTGGAAGAGGGAGATTCGAAACATGTATAATAACGCTTCAAATGAATTATTAGATTTGGAACCGTCACCAAACTTGCTTACTCGAGCCAAGCGACGTAGTAGAAAAGAAACAAAGAAGGAATTTGAGAATCAAAGTATGATTCACTTTGTTGTTGAGCTAAATTGAAGAAAGCAAATGAATGAATATATCTCCCTTCTCTTATCTCTAAATGCTTGATTCTTATATTCAAAGAGCTTATTTATTTATTTATTTATTTATTAATTTGTATCTTATTTAATTTTCAGTATAGGGAGACCGAGTTTCGGTTATAGGAGGTGCCATTGATCTTGTGAAGATGATGATATTGTAGTGGTTGTTAAGTAGATTTCAAGCATTTCGAATCTCAAAAAGAAGATGACGATGATGATGATGAACTCATTTGATAACATTGAGATAAAAAAAGAATCTTACAGATAAATAGTTTTGAGATCATAATCAGAAAAATTAAATTCTTTTTTATTGGTTAGCAAAACCAATACAGGTAATAACCAAATTGAGCGGCTTTTTCCATGTTCCATAACTTTACCTTTTAAGCCAAAGTTCATCCATTCTACCAGCAATCTGAGCTTCTTCAACTCGCGGAAAGGACGGAATAAAAAGACAAACCAGAACTAAGTGACAATTCTCCCTTCTTTTTTTTTTTTTTTTTTTGAAGTTTGTTTGAAGTACAATTATATCTATTGAAACAGAACATTAGCTCAACTCCTCTCTGGTTTAATCTGTTTGAAAAGAGTTAATTTAAAATCGAAAACCCAAAAGAAAAATTCAGAAAAAAACGAACCAAATTTCATTTAAAAAATTGGCAATTCCACAGAATTGAATTACAAAAGACAGATACTTCTCGGTATCTCTAAAATAAAAAACTCAGATTCCCAAAAACCAATTCTAATTACAAGGATAAAACACCCATTCAAATTAACCAATTTTGATAAGCCTAAACACCTAACCTAACCCTAAAAAACAGTTTAACAACCTTTCGTTCTTTTTTTTTTTTTTTTGTTGAAGTACAATTATATCTATTGAACAGAACATAGCTCAACTCCTCTCTGTTTAATCTGTGAAAAGAGTTAATTTAAATCGAAAACAAAAGAAAAATTCAGAAAAAAACGAACCAAATTTCATTAAAAAATGCAATTCACAGAATGAATTACAAAGACAGATACTTCTCGGTATCTCTAAAATAAACTCAGATTCCCAAACCAATCTAATTACAGATAACACCATTCAAATTAACAATTTGATAAGCCTAACACCTAACCCTAACCCTAAAACAGTTTAACAACCTTCGTCTCCACCGCCACCGCTATCGCTATCATCACTTCTTTAATTCTTGACAGCAAGACTTGTCCGATCTCCAACGAACAAACCAAAATCACCTTCTTAACCTCCAAATCCATAAAGAGTCCTTCCTTGCCTCTTCAAAGCATAAACCACATCCATGGCAGTCACCGTCTTTCTCCTAGCATGCTCAGTGTATGTCACAGCATCACGAATCACATTCTCCAAGAAGATCTTGAGTACTCCACGAGTTTCTTCGTAGATCAATCCACTGATTCTCTTCACCCCACCTCTTCGAGCCAATCGACGAATCGCCGGCTTCGTGATTCCCTGAATGTTATCACGGAGAACTTTCCGATGACGCTTTGCTCCTCCTTTGCCCAGCCCCTTTCCGCCCTTTCCACGGCCTGACATCCTCTACCGATCGAAATTTAACACTGAAATCCGTAAATAAGGGGAAACGGAGAAAGAGAGAGAACTTGTGTGATTGCTGGTGATTTGGGTTTTTAGGAGATTTATAGAACAGAGATGGGAAATTAGTGTCAGTGTCGATCCTGGCGACTGGTATAAAAACTGATTTTGGATCGTCGATTATTCAATGGACGGTATAAGATTAGACATGTTGGTGCGTTGAGGATCGATGACGTGGATGATGCGAGCAATGTGGTGGTTTTGAGTCTTGGAACGGGGCAAAACACGCGCGGGCTGGTTTGTGGGATTTGGCGGTACTGAAAATTTTAGCAAATTTTCCAAAATTGGAATAATTATTTTAGTAACATCGCGCTTTTGTTTTATTCCCCCTTAACCTAAGTAGAATAAAAATGTTAAAAGTAGATTAAACCATAACATTGAAAGTACTCAAATTAATTTAATTTATGAGTGTGATTTAGTTTGATATGAGAAAAAAAAAAGATTTTAATCTGAATTTTTTTCCGGCTGCAATAAAATTAAAAAATATATTTACGTAATTTTTCAATTTTATATTTAATTTTCATTTTCCAATTCTTCATTAGGGTATTAATTAAATATTTTGTTTTTTTTTATAAATTAATTAAATAATTTGTAATCAAATATTAATACTATTATCCATATTCTTTTTATATTTGTCAAACTAATCATATTTTCATAATATGTGAGGTCCTATTAGCTTGGATTAGTACTTTGATAAAATAAAATTTTCCTAGACGTTATAAATTAATGAAACAAATTTATTTATTGATAGAACAAAATAAAGAAAATATATAAAAGATCATGACTTAACCCATATATAATTTATAAGTAATGTGTATTTTTCATACAACATTTGGACTTTTTATGTAATAATAATATAATTTACTTAAATAATTTGAAACTATGGTTTAATTGTCATCTGATATATACTAACCATTGTAAAGAAAAATTTTATCCAAATTGAATTGTGAATTATTTTAAACTCCAATATATATATATAGGTGATTTTGATCTCAAAACGCTAAACCAAATCAATAATTTCATTTTTCAAAATTTATAAACCGAACTAAATCATCAACTTTTTTTAAATTACTTCACTCAAAAAAAAAAAAATTTTAAATTACAAATTTAGATTAGATAAACATCCAACTTAAGCAAAGTTTAATGGCTCCAATCAACTCTTCTTTTTTGTAGTATTTTTAGTCTAAGTTATTATTGAAATTTCAAAATTTTAATATTATTATTTGAAAGGTCTTAAAAATATATGTGCTTTTGCTTCACTTAAAAAAGTTTAAAGTATTATTTCACATCCTCTAATACATTATTTAAATGAACTTCTCTTTGCGATAAATTAAGAAATGAATTCACATAATGGAATTTTTTATTAGACTTATATTTAAAATTACTATAAAAAAGGTGATTGTTTATACTAATTATAATTTATAACTTATAAGACATGGGCTCTCTTTACATTAAGAACAAGCTGATTTTTATGATATGCATATCATTCTTTGAAATAAGTACCAAATTATATTATATAAATTTGAAATGTATTTACTATTTAGCATTGAAATTAAAATTTAATTTAATTATTCTAAGTTGGGAACTAAGTTGAGGTCCTAGTTGCATATTGAGGACTGGATTGGACATTGGGTCCATAAACCAGAGTTGTCCTTTCAACCCTAACTCCAGGCCTGGCCCGAAACCAAAAGATCTTAAAGTTTGGGAAAGCCCGGTCCATCAACCCCTATAACTGCAAGCTAGGAAGGTTGCAGAAACCAGTTAAGAAAACGGCGCCATGACTTCAAATTTCCATTCCGTTAAAATTTAACTACACTTCTTAAACCCTAGAAAATCCCCTTTCTCACTTTCTCTGCCCAATTATGGGGTTCTTCGACCTCAACATCCCGTATGAGGCCTCCAATTCCTCAAAAGACACGCGCGAAAAGATAGTAAGAAAAACCATGGAGCTAGGCTATACTGGAATCGCTTACAATCGCACGATCAAGGGCGTGATGTCCGATCGGGACAGTTGCTCTATTTCGCCTTTCTCTTTTAATACTCTCTTAAATGTTCCTCCTTCACTTGCATACAACATCTTCTCCGTTAATTTTCACCGCGACCTTCTCGGTATTCCACGCTCCTCACCTTTTCGTCAGTACACGCGCTTGACTGTCTGTGTTGATAGTCCCGCTCAGTGTCAGGCGCTTAATGGTGGCAATCCAATTTTGAAGAGTTATGATTTGATTGCTGTTAGGCCTCTTAATCAGAGCGCTTTTGATATTGCTTGTGAGAAATTAGAGGTTTATAGTTATTTGTTTATGGATTTGAATTAATTTAATTAAAGCTTAATTTGTCATTTGTTTAATAAATTATGATTATGCAGGTCGATATAATTGCTATTGATTTCTCAAAGAAGTTGCCATTTAGATTGAAGCTGCCAATGGTTAAAGCTGCTATGGAAGTTTGTTTTGATATCCATCTTCATTTTGATTTTGAATTTTCTTTTTAGTGGTTTTGTTATTAAGTTTTTTGGCTTTGTTGATTTGCAGCGTGGGGTTTACTTTGAAATTACATACTCTGATCTTATTGTGAGTGTTGAAATCAGAAGCCAAATGATATCAAATGCTAAGGTCAGATTTGAGATAGTTAGATCTGTGAAATCATCTATACATGTTCTGCTAATAATTGCATTGAGGGCTTCGATGTCCTTGCTATTTGCTAGTTTTGAAAAGTTGTGACTTTGTAATTTCTAATATCTCTCTTTCTATTTTTTGGTTTCAAAGAATTGGCTTGGGATTTTAATTATTCATATACCTAGCTTTAAAACAACTGTTTATTGTGTGAGAACTTTGTAGAGGACTCTTAGATAAGTATGAACTTGCAATGGTTGTTGTTTATAAAAAGTAAACTTGCAAATCTTATTTGCTGGTTTTTATGGAGAAATTAGAAAGAATTTTAGGAAAATAATTATAGCAAAGTTTGACTTAAAATTCTTAATAGTATAATGTTTTAAATGTGACTGCTTTAGGCCTTTTTTCCAGCTTCTAAATATTCCTTTGTTTTTAAGGGGTTTGGGTTAAATTTATGGTGAAGGTGTATATTGGGAACAGTTCTTTGGTAAGTGTAAACCAGAAAAGTGAATATCTGACTTCTCGCCTTATATGCTAGAAATGGTCACGTTGTTCGTCTTGATTCTTGAAGTACATTGCTATACATATTTTTTGGATGAGATAGGGTGGAGTAAAGTGTACTAAAAGATTACATTGAAAGGCTAGGTGATGCCTGTCTTAATATATAATCCAAACGTGGATAGGTTGCAGGATGCAGCTTGTAAAACTAATTACCATGCACATTGCAGCATGTAGAGCATTGTAAAATGTTGGTTTGTTTAGCATTAGTTTATTTTTGTTTATTTATTGCTTGAAAGATGTAATGAATAAATAGAGTTTGTAGCCAGGAGATTAAACATCTCTTGGTGAGCTTTTGTCAGGGATGTTAATTTTATTGAGCCAGAAGGCTTCCATGTGTTACATTGTGGTTTAATGCGTCTAAAAAACTAAAGGAGGTGTATGCTTTAAAACTTTGGTCTATTTACTAGATTCTATCCTTCAAATTTGAGGCATGACCTACCGTTGAAGGATCTTGAATTTAAACAAATAGTTTTGGATGGGAGATCTTAAATCTTTACCTTTTATGCTTGTTGGCTTTTGCAGTTGATCTTGTATAACATGGTAATAGGGATTGTTAAAGTCAGGAAAATATAAATTTTGATCTATTTATCTATTTCGCAAATATAAATATATGGATTGTGCTAAACATTCGAAATTCATTTTCATCTTTAGAAAAAAAGATGAAAATTAATATAAATCCAATGGATTTATATTTTATTCTTTCGTAAACCAATTGCGAAATCCTGAGTCTCAATAGAATTTTACGGATTCTCTCAAGAAGGCATCCTTTCTTTCTTCATTTTATTTCTTATCGTAACTTGTCTCAGATGAGCATTTGAAAGCGTTTCCTTTTCCTAGAATAACATTGAAGATAAAGTTGAATTCCCTTTGTCAGTGTAACTAAAGTACTGCTTGCTTACCCTAAAACTGTTTCCAAATGGATTCTCCCTTATATATTGCCCATCATTTAATTTAGGTGTGACTTCCTGGTAACTTACACTTGGTCCAATTTGTTTTTTTTATTTGCAGAAAAACAGTACATGTTAGTTACCAAGTGTATTCTTCATTCTTTATGGAGAAATTGAACTGGTCTTATTTTGGAGATTTAAGATAGAGGCCTCAAATATATTTTCTTGAAGGAGGAATGTGATAGTAAAGAACCACAGATAAGGATTTTTAATAAAGAGCAGAAATAAGGAGAATGAAACAGGGAAATTTATTGAATAACAAAATACTGAAAGAAAACTAAAAATCACAGATAAAGGAAATCTCTCACTCTAACCCTTAGTTTTCAGTTTTAACAAACATCTTCTTAGTTCTGGCCCTAGTCATATTCTTTTGCAATTGGTCATCAAGTTGGAGTGCCTGAAACCTTGATGTTCGGAAATTGAGTGAATGTTAATTGGTCTTTCCAATTCAGAGACTAGAAACGCAAATTGTTATAATGGTCTCACAGGACCCATCTTGCAGATGCAAAAAATGAAGATCCTTGTATGATTATGAATTGATTTATTTTTACCTTTGACTGAATTACGAATCCATCCTCTTGACTTATTAATTACCTGACCTATACTGTGACTTCCAGTTACTGGTGGATTGGACTCGAGGAAGGAATCTTATTTTATCAAGTGCGGCTCCTTCTGTGTATGAAATTAGAGGGCCATATGATGTCATGAATTTAACATCTTTGCTTGGGCTCTCTGTTGAACGAGCTAAAGCAGCTCTTTCCAAGAACTGTAGGTATAGCAACTTGCATAAGGCAAAAACTCTTGCAGTTGTATAAGCAAGCTGAACTGATTAGGATCTTTTTGCCCCTAAATTTCTTGCAGGAATCTTATAGTTAATGCTTTAAAGAAAAAGCACTTCTACAAGGAAGCTATTAGGGTTGAACTAATATCATCTGATGAAAAATCTGACTCCAAGGGACCTTTATCTGCAGCCTGGCTTAAATGGGATCCCATCTCTAGTGGTGAAGGGGATTTGCAGCTAGAGGATATAGAAAAGTCTTTCACTGCCACCACTAGAGTATCCAATTCTGTTAAACCCATTGATTTTGTTTCAATTATTAACAGCATCCCATCTCATGGTGGAAATTTTTTGACTGCTGCTAAGACAGTTGAGGTACCTGCTAATGAGGCAGCTGAGATGCCATTTATGGCAACTGGAGTGTCTGAAAAACTTGGCAGCAATTCTCCGTCAAAGAGTAAGGCTTTTGATCGTGGAACCTCCCAAGAGTTACTTGTGCCTAGTGATGATTCAAAAACCTCAATTAATTCGGAGGATATTAGATTCCCTACAAACAACACTGATGAAGTGCCAAAAAATTTGAACAACTCAAATGCATTGCTTCCCCCTATTTTAACTCCAAAGCATGATTTGCAATCACAAAAGAACATCATTAGTTGTGAATTAAACACTGTGATGCCAAATGAGGATGTAATGCGTCAGACACCTTTAGAAATTGGGTTAGCAACTATTTGTGCTGCTGATAATGAAATGGAAAATATTTCTGAGAACAGAGACTTTCTTTCTCTTCATGTCGAAAAGTCTAGGAGTTCACAAGGTTCCGATGCAGTTTTAGGAGCACAAAATGTTGTGATGGGCAAAAACATGTCAGAGATGAGTGTGAGAGATCAGGAAGGTACATCTGTAACTGAAAATATATTGGGTAGAGAAGAACTCATGGAATCAGCTGATGATATGATAATATTTGACGGCAATGTTCCTTTTCTGTTTACCTCTGGTGATATGAAAGTTAAAGATAGCAAGGAGACTATGAAGGAGGCAGCAATGGAAGAGCAAGAGCATGGAGATGTAAATCTCGAGACATGCAAGGAGGTGGCAGTGGAAGAGCAAGAGCATGGAGATGTAAATCTCGAGACTTGCAAGGAGGTGGCAGTGGAAGAGCAAGAGCATCGGGATGCAGACCTAGATACCCCCAAGGAGGTGGCACTGGAAGAGCAAGAGCATGGAGATGTGGATATTCAAGGTGTTCTTGGTCAGGACAGTGGTTTTGATGTTAAACGTAGTTCTTCAGGTGCAAATTTTATGCTCTTGCAGGAGGTGCCAATAGAGGAACAAAAGCATGAAGAAGCTGATTCTGAAAGTAATTGTCCAACTTTGGTCTCATCCTTATCAGGTACCAGTTAATGTTTTAGCAAGAATGCTATGCTGCAGATAGGTTTTTCAATTGAATTTTAATTATCTTGACCGACAAGATAAAAAGCTCATTGTTTTTCTTTTTCTAGTAACTCATCCATAACTTTACCTTGGTATCAACTAATAGCCATTTTGTTCAATGTTTTATTTCTTCTCAACAATGTTTTGTATAAATAAACCTGAAGATATTATCCATGTTTAATTAGTGTTGCAAGTCATATACCACACTAATGCTACTCAAACTAAGCTTTCCTTGAAAAATAATTTGAGGTTTGTTTCTATCCTGAAGTTCATTGGTCTTGACAATATCCGCCAACTAATTGCTTATGAGAAGCGTCCGTCTCGTAAGCAATTAGCATTATTTGCAGGATATTTCTACACGCCTTCTGTTTAAATTTTCTTTCTCATCAATGCCTTGTCTGGAAACCTTAAAACAACGTATTCCAAACTGCAAGACTGGGCTTGTAGATGAATTTTCTCAACCTTGCTTTGTCTTTTTGTCTATTTAATAATTTTTCAGATATCATTCTATTCAATTTGAATTATGACTATTATCTTTTCTAAATGCAGGGAAAAACAATGGAAAGCACAGAGCAACTCGTCAACCTCTTTTATTTCCTCTGAAGCGTTTATTGAATCCCATCTCTTTCAAAAAGAAATCTAAGAAGTTTAGACATAAGAGGAAGGTGTGACAAAGTTTGGTTTTCTCCCTCCAAAATTTTTAGTCTTGGTTGGCTGTATAAAATGTAAAGCGAGTGCGCTTTAATGCTAATTGGAAGAATTCCATTATTCACCCATCATTCATGTCGATTGGTGGTGAAATTTTTGTCAACAGATTTTTCAGATTCATCTGCATTTGAAATTTTGGTCCCCATTATCAAATTTTACTTATTAGGTATAAAAAGAAATTTTAAGTTCGTTTTTAGTCATGGAAATGACCATATTGCGATGTTGACATGAGTTTTTTTATTTTATGATTTTTTTTTTTTTTTTTTTTTTTGTCTTCCCTCCAAAATTTTTAGTCTTGGTTGGCTGTATAAAATGTAAAGCGAGTGCGCTTTAATTGGCTAATTGGGAAGGAAATCCAATTATTCCAACCCATTTCATATCATTGTCGATTGGTTGGTGAAATTTTTTTGTTCAACAGATTTTTTCAGATTCATTCTGCATTTGAATTTTGGTTTCCCCATTAATCAAAACTTTTACCTTATAGGTATAAAAAGAAATTTTAAGTTCGTTTTTAGGGTCATGGAAAATACCATATTTGCGATTGTTGACATGGAGTATTTTTTATTTTATGATTTTTTTTTTTTTTTTTGAGTTAATTTAGACTTTCCCAACTGGAAAGATCGAACTTTTGACATTTCCAATCTTAAGATATGTCCACTAATCAAAGGCAAGTTTATTTTGGGGATTTCTTCTTCAAATTTAAAACATGAAATAGTTAATTTAAAAATTAACAGGAATTAAATTTTTTTTTTTTTTTTTTTGAGTTAATTAGACTTCCACTGAAGATCGAACTTTTGACATTTCAATCTTAGATATGTCCACTAAATCAAAGCAAGTGGTTATTTTAGGATTTCTCTCAATAACTATTTGAAATAGTAATTTAAAAATACAGAATTTAAAAATTTTAAAAAAATTTTATATAGATAGAAACTCCCTTTGGATGCCATTTGGACATGCTAACTTAATAGGCAGGTACTAAAATTATGATTTTTTTTTCCCCTTTTTTTCCTTTTCTTTTTTTAAGCTTTTAGAAAATCTTTTTTCCCCCTAAAATACAATGAACTTTTTTAAGATTTTTTTTTTTTTTTTTTGCATAACATTAAACCAATATGAGATATTAAAAAAATTTATAGTATGGATCATATAATTTATAATTAATTCCGTATATGAAACTAAGATTTGAAGTTATATTTTTTAAGCAATTGATTATGTCTTTTATGGATTTGACAATAAAATTTTAAAAAGCACAAATATGAAATTTTGATATTAAAAATTAAGGTAAGCGCTATAAATTCAACTATCAATCATTATATTAATGTGTTGGATTAGTTGTTTTGAAATCTAATAGATGATAATAACTAAATTCAAAAAAATTAAGTTTGATTTGTAATCTAATAGATCACAAATAAAATTAAAATTCAACTATTACAATTACATAAATTATAAAATAATTTTAGTTAAAAAAGTTGAGTTATGGATATTTTATAACTAATAATGTAGGAGTATAAAAATTAAATTATGAATATATTATGATAAGCAACACAATAAATTTAAAATATTATTTACATAATGATTTTATAAGGTAAATATATTTTTTTTAATTTCATTTTAGAAGCTTTAAATTTAATATTTTAATTATTTATGAAAAGAATATATCGATGAACTTCTAGCATTGATTTCTTTTAGATTAGATTGGCAAAATAAATTTTTTATTATAATAAGAAATATAATTAAATAATATATGAATAAGAAATTACCGATTTTATAGGTAACAAATTAGTAAATATTTTTAGATTTAATGGCCCACATTAATTAGTTTAAATTTAACGAAAGATAATTATTTCTGAATCTATACAGAATTTCTAGTCTTATCCATGCGAAACAAATATATAGAAACATTATCATTCTTGATATAGGCATAGCCTCTTAAGTAATTGGCCCTACAGCTTACTGCGTCTCATGTGCTAGCTTTTGTATTCCTTTCTAATTATATTTTTTTTAGAGCACTTGTGCTCTTCTGTTTTTATTATAATACTACTTTCTTTGTAGTGTGTCCATATTGCGATGAAGCAGAGCGGCTGCTGCGGTCCCCTTTTTGGCTTGATTTACCACCGCCACCAATCATCACTAGCAAGAAATGCCCTTTCCATATTGGTATGGCTTCCTTAGACTTCGCAACATTCACATAGCATCTAGTCAAAGGAATCAATTTCTATATAATATATAGTACCATTCATGAAATCCTGAAGCAAGTGGAAAACGTAAATTTATTCAATGATCCAACTGCAATACCAAACAGGGACTTAATGGGTGACCCTGCATGACATGACAATCATTATATTTCAAGTAGGTTAACTCAAAAAAAACCTTAACTTTGATGTTTTTTTTTGATAAATTTATCCAATATTTTTAATTTTGTTAATTATTACTTCAGATTTATTTTTCTTTATCGATTATAAGTCTTCATCCAGAGTCCGCTAATTTGTCGCTCATTTGACTGTTAATTGGGCCTATATTATGCCAACTCACATTCATGTGGTCATTCTTTGATCGTTCATCCTTGCTTTTAGAATCTCTAAATTGAAAAATTGCATTGTTCAGACAATCTCCATCTTATTTCTTCGTATGCTTGAAAATTTGGTACAACTTTATAATTAATAGACTTTGATAGATCCTTGGCGAGCAACTCGTAATGTTAGTAATTTCAAGATCCGCCAAGTAGGCTTTTTTACTCCCGAAGCTACGTTATTCGACCACAACCAATCGTACTTTGGACAAAAGCCAAAATTGACAATAAAAATAGATATGGTATTGATCAACGAAATTAAAAATATTGTATCAAATTTATAAAACGGGCAAAAGAGTTCTAACTTTTTTGGTGATTAAGCCTTTCAAGAATGCATGTTTTTTTCTCGGTTAAAAAGTAATAGCAAAACCCCATTCTACTTGTTGATTCTACTAATCTTCTAGTCTTTATGAAAATTATGAAACAATTTTTAAAATATCCTATTTTAGTTCATTCACTTGGTAAGTTATTTGTCTAAATCTTTCACTTGACGGATAGTTGTGCACACATTTGCTCTTATAAGACAAGTAGTGTTAAGGATTAATGCATCTATCCATAATCACATAATTAGAGTCTTGAAAGTGATTAAAAGATGATTATTTGTTTAATAAGGGAGGGGCCATGCAAAAACTTAGTGGGCAACCCACCGCCGGCCGACAAAAATCAGAAGCGCCGCCCTTCCCACCTCTATGGGTTCCCTCAAGAGACATAGCCTTTATCTAAAGACTAAAGTACCTGATTTAATTAATTAATTAATCATTTTAAAGTAAGTTTATAACTAGCATGAGCAATCAAATGATTAATTAATTAAATATTATTTGTTCTTTTCTTGCACAAAAACGGCCAAAGGAACACTTTAAAAGGAGCCTCATGAAAAATGAGATGCTGTTTAGCTTTTGTAGATACTAATAGATGGTAATAAATGGCCTTTATAATGTCTAAATTGTGATTATCTCATATATATAATACATGCATGTTTTCTATTCTCAAAGTTTGCTTAAGCAACAATAGAGCTTAATTAATAAATACTTTCATCCAAAATACATATTAGAGTAACGATGGACTCGTATTTAGTTTAGAGAACAGAAATATACACTTAACTTTATTATAATATTTTGAGTAACAAATAAAAGAGTTTACGAAATAATTTCATATTTAATTATCATAATTTTATAGAAGAGTTTATTAATTTTGAGTGTCGGTGCTCGTGTACGTCATTGGTTGGAATTAGTTTTTCTAGATGGAAGAAGTACAGTACGGTACCTATGATTCGTGAAATAAAATTAATTCGTCTTTGTTTTTTAGAAAATAGACTAAAATTTTCTTGTTGTTTACTTCCGTCGGATTATAAGTTACTTCTATCTAATTTTTACATTTTTTTCATTAAGTACGTTATGAAATGATGAAATGATGAAAGTACCTTGATATTTTCGTCAACACATAACACAAGCAAAAAGCCTTTGACAATGGCATACACTCCCAACCCATATAAGCATAAAATGTGCAATGACTTGCAAGTTAATTGCAAGAGTGCAATACATGATAGTGACTATTACCTTAACCATTTAGCTTTCCTTCTTTCTTTCTTTCTTTCTTTCTTTTAGATAATGACTTTGTTTCCATCTTTTTGAGCTATATTGCTGTTCAATCACAATAAAGTAGGTATCTCTTCATTTCAAAATCTTAGTGAGTCTCGGATATAAAGATTAAGCATGCAATCAAAATTTTTGCATATGCTTTCCAGATGTCTAAGTTTATTTAGTCCGATAGACAGTTAGCCATAGTGATTCACGAATCATAATTTTAATATCAATTGTGGAGAATTTATCTCTTTGGTTCAAACTCGTGAATTCGCAAGAATTATTTATGGAATTGAGACATATTTTATTAGTCTGAATCACTTCATAGTAGATAAAAATTTAATATTAATAGAAATTAAATCATTGTTTTTAATATTAAATAACAAATGGTGTTAAACGAATGCGATTAAATCTAAATACTTTTTGGGATTGATCCAATATTATTGGACTAAAACTTAGACAATACAATTGTCATCATAATCAACTCAACTATATAAGAATCAGAAACAAACAAACTATATTTACATCTCCTACTTCCAAGCTAAATAACACTTCAAATTGCATGATAATAATAATTATTATTATAATTATAATATAATAGCTAGCTAGAATTAGAAAAATATACTAGGAAACTAAAAAAAAGGATTTAGCACATGTAGCTACAACCATCCAGCTAACCCTTTTTACAAGATTAATTATGGAATTGAATTTGCTGAAAATGCATCCAGAAAATCACTCCAATTATCATCATAATCCTCATCTTCTTCCCCACTTATATTGCTCCATTGAGCTTGAGGATTTTTCTCAATTTCATCATTTCTGGCAAATCGACCTCTGATTCGAGGCCTGCTATCCGCCAACGTTTTCCGACACGCGTACTGAAATGAAAAATAAAAATCAATAATAATAATCTTAATATTCTAACCTAATAATGAAGAGAAGACTGAATAAAAGCAATAATATCATAATCATTTTCATTTGGTGGTAGTTCCAAATCAATATATTCTTAGACATGATTATATTGGGAGAAAGAAATATTTATTATTTTACATTTGAGTAATATCAGAAAAGCCAAGATTATATAATTAATTAATTAATCTATGGACTTTATTAAACATATTATTAGTCACTTATTGAGGAGCTTCAGTCCATAAAATTCAAACAACTATCAAATTGTGTCACTTACATTTTCTATATCTTCACAAAAGTTGGATTTGACATAAAGCATCTTCTACTGCAGGAAATTACACCAACTTGTTCTTACACACTACTAATTATACTAATAACCAGTTAATTACATATTAAAGAAATATTAGTAAGTACTAATTTTATTTTCCAAGTTTTTTTACGTACACTCGATTATTAAATTATTAGCGTAATGATATATTTTCGAAGTTTATTAATTTGAGATTTTAAATTGATGACCTTAATTTTCTTGTTGAAGTTCCTTTGAGTCCTCTTGCTTCTGTACCTCTCAATTCTCTCTTTCTTCTCTTCTGGACTGTATTTGCAAGCTTTGCTCATACTTTCAATTATCACACTGCTCTCACTTGATAATGGACTGTCTGCCTTATGCCCATGCTGCACCACATTAAACCCAAATCTTTTAAATATATATATATATATAAATTCAGATATTTTTCTGAGCCTACAAATTTACCCAAAAAAAAAAAAATGCAATAATGAAATTTCTTTCTTATAATACAAAAATAAAGTTCTTAACTTTCTTTTTTCTTCATTTGAGAAAGAAAAATAAATGAGATATTAAATGTCTCGAGAGACAATAAAATTCGATTCTTTCTCGTCACAAGAGTTTTCGTGAGTTTGACGAATCAATTGGGAAAATCACATCAAATATTTTAGAATAATGTTTTCAACAAATTATAATTTAAATTGATAAGTTTAACTGGTAAAAAAAATAAATAATTAATTAAGTGAAAATATTAGAATTACCTGCAAATCACCGGTGCTAAAAACTCTTCTAACAGGGCAGGTGTCCAAGTCGAGGAAATCCTGAGGACAGGTGAAATGACAATGGTACCCGTTCTTTTGAAGAGAATGACTACTAATACTCCTCTGGATCAAACTCGTTTGCTGATTCGTTCCACAACTAGCGAGCGAACTCGGCGAACTGTAGCTACTGCACCCACTGTTAGTACTGCTACCAAAGTCGAAGCCTCCTCCTGCCAGCTGGTCCGGTACGATTAAGTGAGCTGGCGGCAGAAACTGGCCCGATATCAGTGGGGATGGGGCAGCACCTTCTGGAGACGGTGGATAGTGGCCGAGAACGAAGTCGGCGCGTGAAAATGTTGTGTTACTATGACCGTACATGGCGCGTAGAGCTTTTTTTTTTTTTGAAAAGAAGAGAGAAGAAGGTTTTTAAGAGCGAAGACACTGAAGCTAAAGGGCCTGCAGAGCTAAAGTACTTATAACCGTGGAAGCTCCAGAGGAAAAGCGCAAACGAGCTGGATGCTGACGTGGACATGACGTCATGTTTCAGAGTGCGTTGACTTGCCTATTTTTCATTTTTTGTTTTTTTGCCTCCATTCCACTTCCGTTTCACACTCAATGAAAATTTTAATTTTAATTCTTTATTTTGCCTAATTTAAATTTGGGTAGTGTCAAGTTGTAATGATGTGGTAAATGACAAAGCCAATTGATGCTAATTAATTATAATGACTTCTTGAAAAGAACTTGGTCATGACAAAATAACGAGTCCAAATGTTGATCCTGTACAAGTAGAATTATAAATAAATTCACATTATTTTTAGAATAAATTATATATAAGATTAATTTTTTAAAAACTCCATTAATGTTAATATAAATAATTTATTTATTTTTAATTAAAATGTACAAGTCAATTGATTGGGTTTTGACAATATTGACGTATATCTTCATAAAATTAACTCTAGTTCATTCTAAAATATGTAATTCCTTTATCCCATTTTATTTGCATGGTTGGACAAAATACACATATTAAATATTCAATAAATAAAAGTTATTTTATCCTTTTTTATCCTTAACTCATTAAAGATATTAATGAAAGTCTTTTATTTAACGAAAAATCATAAAGGTTATCATGGAAAAAATAATTATTTACATATTTAAATTTAGAAATCTTACAAATATTTTGGAATATCAAAAAAATAATAATAAGCAAACAAAACGAGACGGAATGAATATTTTTTTAGAAGATTATAAAATATATTAGCTAGCAAGTAAAAAACCATAAAAAAATTATTTTTCAATTTTCTTTTCTTTTTCATTTATTTTTCAGTAATAAATGATGGATTTTGAATTTAAATTTATATTTAAATTTTATATGTATTTATTGTCATACTATATCTATGAGTGTAGTTATATGAGCCGTTTGAGATTCAATTCGATAAAAGTTAACTTAAGCTCAATCAATAAATTTATTAAAGAGTTTGTTTAATAAATGAATCAAACTCAATTTCGGTTTATAGTTCATGAGCCGACTCAAGTGTCCCTTTTATCCAATTGAGTCCAACTCGTAAAGTTAGTTCAAAAAGTTAAAATTAATTAAATTAATATTAAAATGAGCTCGTTTTGTTCTGATACATGTGGAACTCGAACTCAATCTACGGAAATTGGATTGATTTACGACAAAAAGTGCGACTTTATCACTTTAAAAAAACGCAACGAGAGGAGAATACATTAGCCGCTACAAAAGTTTTAATCGAGAAATGAGGTTACATACGGCTAGAATCAAGCCATTGAATATATATATATATAATATACTTGCAACCATTAGTTTTGGGGAACAGTCCGATTTGGATTGAAATTAGACCAAGAAATGTTTCGGCTGAAATTAATTTGTATATTTCGATTTTGAATCGAACCGAAATAGAAGAATCCATTCAGATCCCAGTCTCTGATCCCTTTTTTAGTCCGGGGATATCAAATCGATTTCCGTTCCAAATTATATATATATATATATATATAGAATATATTATATATTAATATACTTGCAACCATAGTTTTGGGAAACAGTCCGATTTTGGATGAAATTAGACCAAGAAATTGTTCGGCTGGAAAATTAATTTGTATATTCACGTTTTGAATCGAACCGACAATAGAAAGAAATCCATTCAAAATCCCAGTTCTCTGATCGCCTTTTTAGTCCGGGCGATATCAAATCGATTTCCGCAAATTATATATATATATATATATATAAAATAAAAAAAATAAAAAATAAAAACAAAAAAAGACAGAAGATAGAAAAGGAGAGGAAAGAGCCGGGGCAAAACTGGCAGGCGTTTGTCAAGCTTGAAATCCTGGTCCAAAATCATCTGAAACGAATTAAGACTTGACTTTGAAATTGCTAAGTTCTTTTAAGCCTTCTGTCAGGAGTGTTAGGTTTAAATCTTTCAATGACAGTTAAAAAAAAAAAAAAAAAAAAAAAAAAAAAAAAAAAAAAAAAAAATCAAACCGAACTACATCATCAACTGTAATTAAACCAACCAAATAATCGACATGATTTGGTTCAGTTTAGACTGTTTGTAATTGTTCATATATCCTGTAAACACATTTTATATATGAAAAAAAAAAAAAGTTAATTTGCATCTGTATTTTTTTTTTAACCTTGCCAACAAATATAAAGAAATAAATTTGTACATGATATATACTAATATAATTTCTATAGATAACATTTATATAATTTGCCTAACTATAATTTATTTGCTATCCGATATATACAATTCAATACAATGGATTCTATTTTAAAAACACTGTAATTTATATTTATTCTAGTCTAAAACATTCAAAAAGAAAACTTCAGATTTTATGTTTTATAATAATTACATCTTAAATCCAACTTAACCCTTCAGACTCGAATTTTCTTCTTCCTCTCCTTCTTCACGTGCATCATACAATAGAGGCTTACTGTCTCTCCTTCTCCAATTGAACTTCGACCATCATTTGACAAGAATAAGGTAGTAAAATACTCCTCTTGTTGTGGTAATTGTATTTTCAGTCATCATTTGGTTGATTGAATTCTTATTTTTGCTGACTAAAAAATTCAAAATTTGTTCTTTTAAAGTTTTTTGATTGGGTTTTGTAATTCTGACGATAATCCTTCTCAAAATAAGTTTGAATTCATAGTTTTTTTATGAACAAAATTTATTTTATGTTGACTTAACGATTTGATGGAAGAATTTTATAAAATTCTGATAGTACAACTGGGGTTCTCACGAAATTCCGATTGTTTTGATATATAATAAACAAATTTCTAGGTTGGTTCAATTTTTCGATCGCCATCCACGATAGCAGCCCTTACAAAATCCAGTTAAAATTTTAAACTTATACATTGACATCACAAGCAATAAAAGTGCATTTAAATTTTGACTCTATGACATCAATAAAATTAAAATTTTTTAATAGTTATTATAGTTCTTTCACTTCATATGCACTGTGATTGTGCCTGATACAAATTATGCAAAAATTTTTTTGAGAATAATTAATTATATTAAATTAATTAAATTAAAATCCGTTGATGAGACTATATGGTGGCATGAATTTAAATTATTCCTTTCGAAAGCCATATGTTTAATTAAAAATAAACCCATGTGCAAATATTTATTAATTATTTGATCAATACATAAATTTATGGTTCCTACGACCAGCATATGTGATACATATAGGGCTTTATTTGCCTTTAGGGGCTTATGATCCCAACGTCCATAGACAAAAGTGAAGAGATTCTTATAGAATAATCTCAACTTTGGAGACAAACTTGCTTTGTGAAATTGTTATTCTAATATCATTGCAATGATTTTGTGAACCAATTGGCAACTTCACTTGCAAATTCAGTCAAACGATATTGAAATATCTAATGCACTTTTCAATATGCTCTCGTGTGTGCATATATATATATATATATGCTCCATTAAAAATTATACATTTTTAAGTTTCAAATTAGTTTAAAAAATATATTTTTTAAACTAAAATATATTTTTAAACTAATTAAGTGGTGATCTGATTAGTCTTTTTATTTTATGAGGTTTGAGAAATCTTAAGTTCGAGTTCTTCTTCGGACTGCAATTTGTTTTCCAACCAACATGGTAGTCAAGGAGAGAAGCCTCCAATGTGAATTAAAAAATAACTTCTTTAATTTTTATAAGTACATTCAATCTCGATAATGAATTATATATTATATTATATATATATATATAACTTATATATAACTTGTTTGAAAAATACCTTTTTTTTTTTTTGCACACCAAGACATAGCCTATTAGTAAATGTATATATGGTCTGGTAAAAGATCCAGATTCAAATCCTCCTCCATGTTACTAAAAAAAATACATTTTTGATGTTATATTATGACTCATCAAACCTATTTTAATTATTAAAATCAGAAGATATGAAAAAGAAATATGATGCCCAACTTGCATAAGTTTGACAACAAATAGAAGGATACCCCACCACTTTGGTGAGTTTACAGCAAGAGAGTATTATATAGTACATACCCATGTGGAGAGCATTTTTGTTTCAATCATACACAATAGGTTAGGGATGATTGTATTATAGTTAGGATTTTCTTTAAAAACATCATTAATTATAATCTCATAACTATAATTAATACAATAATTAACATAGTGGAGTAATATCTCTCAAATAAGGGAAGCATACAAAGGAGTAAGATCTTACTATAATTAATAGTAATCATCACCATAATCATGATTAGAGTGATACGATGGAAACTAATTTGCTGATTTGGATTAAATCCCACAATTACTTGGATATTTCCCAAAAGTAAATTACTCCTTACACCAAGCTAATCAACCAAAGGTTTTTTTTTTATTACCAATAAAAATAAAGTATTTTTTTTAAGTTGCTTTTGTGTCATTGAAATAAGATAGTAAGTATTTTTTATTTTATGTTTATGATTTATTATAAATGATTGTTTATTTATTTGAAATATTAATGTATTACTTTACTATGTCCTAAGCATGTCGATGTCCTACATTTTTTAAAATTTATCTTATCCCATTTCCATGCAATATAACTCTTGATATATGAAACTACTCTATACACCGACCTTATCAACCAAGATTTTTTTATTACCAATAAAAAATGAAGTGTTTTTTTTTTAATTTATTTTTGTGTCATTGAAATAAGAAATTAATTTTTTAATTTTGTGTTTATAATTTATTATAAATGATTGTTTATTTATTTGAAATATTAATGTATTAATTATTTAGTTTACTGTGTCCTAAGCGTGTGGATATCTTACCTTTTTTAAATTTAAAAATTATCGTATCTCGTATGTTCTTTTATCTCGTTGTTCTATGTCTTGTACAACCTAACTTCCTGGTATATGAGGCTTACTCCAATTACACAAGCCTAATCGATTAAGCTTTTTTTATTTACCAATAGAAAATGAAGTGTTTTTTTTTAATTTATTTTGTGTCATTGAAATAAGAAATTTAGTATTTTTTTATTTTATGTTTATTATAAATAATTGTTTATTTATTTGAAATATTAATGTATTACTTAGTGTAATGTGTTTTAAGCGCGTAAATATCCTATCTTTTTTAAAAATTATCATATCACGTACATTCCATATCTTGTATCTCATTTTTGTGCAACTCAACTCTTAGTATATGAAACTACTCTATACACCAAGCTAATCAATTAAGGTTTTTTTTATTACCAATAAAATGAAGTATTTTTATATATTTATTGTGTCATTGAAATAAGAAATTATTTTTTTATGTTTTTAATGTATTATAAATTGTTGTTTATTTATTTGAAATATTAATATATTACTTATTTAATGTAGTGTGTTCTAAACGTGTGGATATTCTACTTTTTTTAAAATTGTCATCTCTCGTACGCTTCGATTTATATTTTTTAAATTGCTTATATATTGTTTATTTAATAGTAATATAAAACAAGTGATTTTTTTACAATTTTTACAATTGTGCTAAATTATGTGAATTCTAACATCCGTCAGTCTATAATCCAAAATAATGCCAAGTGGCAAACTGTGCAACTTACACTTGGCTTCCATATAAAACAAATTATCCTGCTTTTATATATTATTTAGATGATATATATAGATAGATATAGATTTTTCAATAGTGATACTAATTTTGAGAATTTGACTAATTATATTGAAATGAGAAATTAAGTATTTTTTAATTTTATATTTTTATTATATAAATAATTATTTATTTTATTATCTATTCCAATACATAAATAATTATTTATTTATTATCATATTCCATACGTTTCCGTATCTCGCGTCTCGTGCAATCTAACTTCTGGTATATAAGACTACCCCATACATCAAGGTAGTCATTAAAATAAGAAATTAAATATTTTTTATTTTATAATTTGAGTTATATGTATTTTATGTATTTTAATTTAAACTAATTATATTTAAAATAAATAATTAAGTGTTTTTTAGTTTATGTTTTTTATTTATTGTGAATGATTGTTTATTTATTATCATATATCCCATACATTCCGTATCTCATATCATGTGTCCGTGCAGTTTAGCTCATGGTATAAATTAAGTATTTCTTATTTTATGGCTTGAGCTATTTATATTTTAATTAAATATAATTTAATTTAATGCATTATCCTTATGAAATATAACTAATAGAGATTATCATAATAAAGACATTATCTAAAAATACAAAATAATTTATCTTTTTACAACCGTGCTAAATAATTATTGTCCTCTTCATACTTGGCAATTTCAAAGGCTTACACTTAACTTTCATATAATGTAAACTGCTCTGTTTATATATATATATTAATTTCATAGACTACGTGCTTAAAAGTTCGATTAATAATAGACTTCATGTTTTTAGAGTAAATTTTTTATTGATAATTTAATGTTTGAAATAAGGAAATATAATTATTTTACCATTTTACATTTTGCTAGACACATTTTACCCTTATTATAAAAACTTGTTTAATTTAAAAAAAAAAAAAAAGACCTCTCAGGTTTTATGGTGGATTCCATTTAAATGAATAAATTATTCAAAATCATATCAAAATTCTTTCAACTATTTTCTAAATTTTAAAATTAAATTCTATGAAGTTTGTCTTTTCGAACATGAAATTTGACTTAAGTAAGTTGAATTATCTTAAATTTTGAAATGTGGACAAAAGGTTTATGCTTGTCTATACTTTATATGAAATGATTGAGGTATAATAAACTTTACCTTACAAGAATATATTTGGTGATCATTAGATTCAAAATTGTATTGGGATAAATTAAATGTATCCACAAAAATTTCATTTATCCTAATATAATTTTAAAACTAATCATCCATAAATTCATTCTCATATAAGGTTAAATTTATAGTAGCTAAACTGCACCATGATAGGAGATATTCTTTGACTCCAGCCTATAAGTTATATATATCTATATATTTATAATATATATATATATATAAGCTTATATATAAGCTTTTAAATATGAATGAGATTATCAAAATATAAATAATTAACATTTCAAATTTATAAGACAAACATTTAACTATTTAACTATTAGCTAGTGACAGTCTAATAAATAAATAATAATCTAACTCTCAGCAATATTATCTTTGAGTTTTATTCCACAATTATTTTTTATATATATTTTAATGTTTTGAAGGAACGGATTATGAAATATTACTCTACTTTTGATGAAATGATAATTAAATATTTAATAATTACTAAAACAGTTAATTAGTTTGTTTCAAATGTTGATTCTGACTTGGTATTTTATATATATGTTTTTTTGGGGACTCTTGTTGAAACCAGTTGAAATCAGCTTGTCCCTCCACAGATTCCAATCTAGTTTGAAACCAAGCTGGTTCAACTAATTCTAACCAAGCTGGTTCAACTAATTCTAGTTCTAAATTGGCTATTCCTCCATTGATTCTCACGTGTTTAAAGAAGTAAACTTTAACGGTAATGGTTGGAAAATTGGATTTTGAAGTAAAGCAAACGACAAATACTTATATATCGCAAACTCCTCCTTCGAATATTTCTCTCTTTAATCAACTATAATGTTAATAGCATACTAATAAAGTGTCGGCTGGAATGGTAAATAATCTCAATCGTTATAAGAGTGATGATACTATTTTGCTGGAAGTTATATTCTATGTTATTTTCAACTGTATTTTTATTATTTAGAGTAATTTTCTTTGAGCTTTTTGCTTTCCCTGTTTCTTTTTTTTTTCCTATCCTCATAGGATAGCACTGGTGGCCAGTATTAATCCTTAGGAAAAGAACCATAGTTCAAAGGCAGTCTAGAAGAACAAATAAGAATTAATGGAGTTACTATCCTTCAATCTAGACCACATAAAGCCTGACCATTTAAAAAGCTTACAAGGGAGGTTGATGGATGAATAATTTCAGAGAATCTAGGGCATAGATGCTTGACTCAAATCTTTGATGATGATGATGTACATCTTGAAAAAGATGATATATATATATCTCAATTCTCAAAGCTTGAAAACAAGTAAATGGACATATGAATTGTCCATGAAAAAGGACAAGGTGGGAGCCTTGAAAGCAACTTCTATCAATTTGTAGGTCCAAGAGAATCATCGATATCACTTCAAAAAGGGGTATCTGTCTCTTGATGAGAAAGCTCTTTCACTATATAAATCCATACCCGTCAAGACTTTTTCTTCATTTTGGTTCCACAATGTGCAACTAACTAGCAACACCCAATTTACAAAAGTTTCACCCTTGGTTCGTCAATAACCAGGACTAGCTCAATGCAGACCAGTCACCAATCTCTCTCCTTCTCTATGACCTAAACTCAGGATTCACCGGGTGTAGGCAAATCTTATTCACATATCTATATATAGAGGTCTTGAAGATGTGTTCAACAACAATTTTTTCAGTAGCTTGTCAAAATGCTAAATGCTATTTTTAATATTCGATAATATAATGTTTGAATTAATTTTTAAAGATTAAGGTAGCGTTTTACAAAAAGTTAACCAATATAACGTATAGCTTTTAACGTTTTATGAAAAGTTATTCAAATAACTAATAACAAACGTTACTAAAACTATTAATTTTGTCAAACAGGTCCTGAGTGTGAATATATGCATTGTATATTTTTAAAAATTTTTATAGATTTCGTATAGCAGTATAAAATTTTATTTTATTTTCGATAAAATAGTATCACGAGTCATTCGATTAGTATTTTCTAGATTCTTAATCGATATGATATGAGTGTGAATATATGCATTGTATATTTTTAAAAATTTTTATAGATTTCGTATAGCAGTATAAAATTTTATTTTATTTTCGATAAAATAATTTTATGATTCCGGAATAAATAAACAGAAATTTAACAAATAGTAAAAAGCATATAAATTTATTTTATTTCATTCGAAAAATAGAGTATCAACGCATCATTCTCGAAATTCAGTATATTTTTCTGAGATACATTAAAATCAATAGTCAGAAGTTTGATCAATATTCACACCCTATTTCTTCCTCTTGTGGGCGTTTGATAAAAAACGAGGGACTATAATTTATATGTGGTTTCAGAATAGAAAATCACTCTTAGATTTGATGACCATACACAGACTATTAACTCTACCAACTTGACTTCCGACCATTTTGTAACTACTAACGAACACTTGTTTTCAACTATCTGTTTATACCTCGCATATATAGAACGAATTCCGTGCAATGCCATTATCTTCTCTTTCAAAATTCAATCTATTATCATATATTTGCTCCAAAGTTGAACAGAATACTTGTCTAAGAATCATCTATCAACCATATTTACGCACCCACAAAAAAAGCCAGATATCGGAAGAAATTTTTCATCTGTCTATGATAACCGATGGAAATAATAGAACTTCTTCTTGAATGTAAGCCGAGTCCCATAGGAATCCTTAGAATTATGCTATATGGACAGTTTCTACATAAAAAAGACATGCTAACCTAATTATATTCAGATGACTACCTCATTATCACAAGGTACTATTTGCTGAAATATGATACTAATTATATACGAATATATAGTAGTCTTATCTCATCTTGATCTTTTAATTACTCTCGCGAACCTTCAGTGTTAATTGATTTAGCTTAGTCCTGAAAAGAATCTGTAATTGTTACCAAATTAAATAATAGACAATAGAATATACGTCGCCGCTCTATAACATGTTCAACTTGTCTATAAATTCTACAATTCTTACTCATATAGAATTTAAAATAATATAAATCAATTATTCACTAAAATAAAGAAATTACTTCTCAATCAAGATATTCACTAAATTATACAATAAACGAAAGAGTTCTAGGCAATTCGAATCAAAACGGGTGTTAGTATGAACCAAGTGCTTTCTCTGTTATAGGCCAAATAATATATTGTTATCTCAAAATATATGAGTATATAGTAGTAATATTTATTTATTATATCAGTCAGTCAGTGAACTTTAGCTTGTAAATAGTTTAGTGCAAAGGTGTTCTTAATGAACGATATTGGGAGTTGATATCATAAGAGCGACATAATATATTATTGAGGGGAATGATTATTTACTCTAATCATTTATATAAAAAAAAACGCTTGAATCTATGATAAGTTTTTCTTTGATATTTGTTCAATAAATTTTCAATAGATTAATTATAATGAGCTATAATTAGGAACACACACTCACGCATCACTCGAATTCAGAAATATTCATCTATAATAATATAAACAATTATAATTTAATTCTCACCACACTATAAAAACAAATATTAGTAATTGGTCATCAAATGTTATATATATATATATATATATATTTCCAACACTAAAATAAATTTAGTTTGGTCACTCAATGTTTTATGAGACGAATTCCAACAACACATATATATGTGTTTATAAGTTAGCACATATGTATTTGTGTGGAGAGAGTGACAAAAGAATAATGGCAAACCACTAGTAATTTTGGCAGAAGACAATATGGAGTGGAGATTGATAGATTAAGATTTGAGAGAGAAAGAAGAAGGAAAATCACCATGAAAACTACAAAAGCCAAAGCTATGAAATCAAAATCTTGTTTCAGGCAATGAGAGAAAAATAGCATTTCTATTGGGAATAACCTTGAATTTGTACTCCATATCTAATTTGTCCAGGATGGGATATCAGGTGCAAGTTATGTTGATATTGTTAGAAATTGTCCATAGTTTGTTGTCCATGAGAAGTTGTCTTTTCATTTTTGTTAAGGAAAAACAACCCCCCGTTGTATAACTTCTAATATTATTACGATCAATTGAGCAGGAGTTCAACATTCTATTGTCTGCAACTCCGCCTTACGGAATTTTTTAACTTCTTTGTTTATTTCATATTCATAATAGGTAAAACATTTATTTATGCATTTTTAATTCATAATAAATAAAATATAAATTTATATTATAAAATAAATAGTCCAAAATTTTTATTATAAATTCTAAAAGTTATATTATAATTTTTAAAATCGCGTAATACTTAATAAATAATAGAACTTAACAAAAATAACACTATTACTAAAAATACGCAAACGTAAATATTAATAAAATATAGAAAATTACAAACAAAAACACATAATTAATATATATAAATTAATATATATTAAACTATAATTAGATTGTATCATGTTGTAAAATCAATACCAGTGATAGCACATAATTTATCTTATTTAGTAATATTTAGATATTCTGATACTAGAAAGAGTCTCATTAGTCTTCAAACGACTTGACCTCTTAACTATCTCTAGTACCCTCAATCACACCCGTTAATTTATATTTACACTATATATATATATATATATATAAACTTTAATTAGTGTATATTGTTGATAAATAATTAAGTGTAGCCATAAATTTTCATTACTTATTAGTAATATTTAGAATATGATATAGAAGAGTCTCATTTAGTTCAACGACTTGACCTTTAACTTTAGTAAGCTCAATCGTTAATTTTATTTTCCTCATAAAAACATGAGTTTTATAAGCGATTCATTTACACTTTAATTTTAATTTAATTTGCTTTCCTTATAAATATTTTTAAGAATAAGCATCATTTAAATTGTTAAAGTATATTATTTATTGTTTTAAAGTTCTATACATGTTCAAGTTTCAATTTCTCGTTATAAACTAAATTCTCTATTGTTAAATAAACTTGAAATTTATTTTTAATAAATAAAAAGTAAAGTAAAATATTGAATCCCAATTAAACATTAAAAGTTACTAAAACTACACCTATTAATAAACATAAATCACAAATACTTGAAAATATAAACAAATGCTTCAAAATCTTGGGTTTCATAGGTGTGACACCTAGGCGAAACACAAGATAGAAGTGAAGTACATAAAAATGAGCAAATCTTCAATTAGCAAGAGATCTTTTGGGCTATTGAGTTGGTTCTAGTCCAGAAATAAAACTATGCGAGCCTGAGAGCGGATAATATCTTGCTAAGCCTGTGCTGTCATAATAAATCTCATCGGAGAAGTCCATTTTTTTTGGTAAATTTAAACCCTTGAAATTTGTGTTCAAAATTATTTTTTAGTGCTTTTAGGGCAATTAATTTTGGGATTAACCGGTTTAAATTATATTAAATATGACAAAATGACTTAAAAAATAATTGAGAAATGACCTTATTTAAAGGTTGGCTTAACTACAGAATTTTGGACGCAGTCATAGGCTCATGCATTATGTCACTTCATAATTACTAAAGTTAATTATGCGTTAATCATACATGACATTATATAATTTTGTAATATTGTCTATATTGCACGAGCTAAGCATTACTAAGTCATAACAAACAAAGGGAATCCTTTCAAAAAAACAATGGAAAGAAAATAAAAAAATATATTAAAAAAAAAAAACACTTTTGGGATGCTGTGATCCAGAACATGCATGAATGACGAAAAAGGGATTATGGTACTAATTTGATGTGATTTGTTTTGAATAATTGGTTGAATCTCTGAGTTATGGCCATGCATGGTTTGATATGTATATTTATGGCCATGAAATGATGTGAATTGTTGAGTAAAGTGTATTAATTAATAAAGATTACATGGATGAGGAAGTATGAATTTGAATTGCTTGTTAAAATAGTTAAGTGTGTGCTTGGTTGATTCAAACGCCCTCCTTTCTTTAAGGATTCAAGCAATATAATTTTTCATGAACTCACGTCATTGTTGCTGGACAAGAGTATGCTATGTGAATCAAACTTGCCTATTACAACAACGATCAAACTTTAGTTTTAAATTAATTGGATTTGCTATATGAATTTTTTATTTTAATTATCCACTCTCATCGAATAAATGTCTATACAAAGTAAAGTATTGTGTTAGAAAAAAATTTAAAAATATTTGTTATAACAAAAAATTTTTGAAGAAGAATTTTAAAATCATTTGATCTATTAATTTAAAAAATATTTTAGAGAGCACCCTCCCGAACTGGATGATTGGTTATTACATAATTCTATTAATGTAACATATTCTAGATTGTGTTTGTCTTTTTAAAGTTGTGCTTTCTTTATTTTACCAAAAAAATATGTTAGCCATTAACTTTGAAATATGTATATTGAATACATGATCATAGTTATCCTCAATATGTATCTAAATAAATAAGAGTCAAATATATTTGAATTTTTAAATTATATCACAAATAATTCTATTTTTTAAAATTATTATGATGTCTTTATCATCTATTTAATTAATTACTTACTATTTGGGTCCTTGCGTTCAAAGAGTGGAAACTTTACAATAGTCAATCATACTTTTTGAATGGAATATACAGATTTTTTATACAGAAAGTGAAAATTTTTTAAACGAAAGGATATGATAGTGAGTTTAAGCAAATATTAAAAACATCATAATAATTTTAAAAAATAGAAGGACAAAAGTGCTAATTAAGGTCATTGAAGGACCTAAATAATAATTTTACCTAAATAATGACTTTCTACTTACATCTAAGTATTTGATAATCACCCATGTATTATCAAACACCAAACTAATATTGTGTGTCTCTTCAAATATGTTATTGTAAGATTTGGAGACTTACTATAAATAAAACTTAAGATTGTTTTAGGAGAATATAGAAGCTTTATTAAGGAATAGAATCATTGCTTCTATAATTGAAGGAACAAAGTTCTAAATACGAAAGCTAGCATAAAAAATAGCCTCCTTAACCAAAGCATCAATAGACATATTTGATTGTCTTCTAATCCATGTCAAGGTCACATTTAGAAATTATGCAAAGAGAAACTTACAATTCCGGCTACTCAAATCCCACTCTTAAAAGAAACTTAAGATATTATTCAAATTGAGAAATTGTTGAAATATAGATTTACTATGGGGTGAGAGGGATTTACATATGCTTCCCTAAGTTCTATTCTCTATCCAACATGAGATGTAGAACAAATTACAATAAGTATCATACTTAAATATCAATAATTAGGGGGAAAAAGAAAAGAAAAGAAAAGAAAAGAAAAGAAACGAAAAGAAAAGAAAGGCATCTTGGTTCTTAAGTATCCAACAACATCTACCTATAAAGGCTATAAAGAAAGGCCTAGGCTATATAATCCTACAAGAAAATTAATAATGATGGTCTCTTTTCTGTGAGGAGGAACATGGGAAAGAAATGGAGGGGCTTCTTCCGAATGGAAAAAGGTGGTAAAATAATGAAATTGGCTGTGACCAAACGCACACTCATAAGGGTCAACAATGAGGAAACAGTTTTCTCCACTAAAATGAAATGATATGATAATGGAGAAATTGTAATGAAATAAGCTCTTCACTCCTTTGGTAGATGTCAGTAATCTATCGCCTTCAAGAGTCTTGAGATGTGAAATGGCATTATTAAATCAATCAATTTATAAAATTAAAATACAACGTATAAAAAGACAAGGGGGGGAAATTGCCAATTGGATTTGGCTTCAAAAAGCCCTAATATTCCGCTCCTTTTGGATAGTCAACGGACAAGTGTCTTTTAGTCTTTGGTAATTAATTGTTGTGATGTATTATTAATTATCATTTTATCAGTAAATATGTTTATTATGCTACCAATCAATTTGAAATATAAATTTATGGAAGTAATCGATGATTTTGAAATTCTATTGAGAGGTCATTGACCACTATTAGTTGGTTGAATCTTGTTCCACAATGCTGAACATCATAAATTCAAACTCATCTATACTTTCTTTTCTTCTCTTACATTACAATGATGAAATCCACACCTTTTTTTCTTTTTTCTTTCTTTTCTAATTTTTTCTTATATTTTATTATAGATACACAATCATAATTTTTGAAATCATACTTTATGGAAAAAGTAAACGACGACTGATTTTTGAAATATCTATTGAGAGGGTCATTGACCACTATTTTTGGTTTTGAAAAATAATCTACTAGTATACCACAAATTGACTGACTTCATTTAAATTCCAAAACTCATTCTATACTTCTTTTCTTCTAATTACATCATACAATGATGAAATCCACCTTTATTTATCTTTTTCTTTTATTTATCTACTTTTTATATAATAACAAAAATACTAATAATTAAAATAATATATAACTATAATATACTATACTATAATATCTAAATATATTAGTTTCTCTCTTTAACATATCTGACATTTATATTGTCTATAGAATATAGACATATAAAACACCAATAAGGTCAACTGTGTTCTGTTAATTCAGAGCATCATCTGACTTATTATTAAAAATATACTTGAAGATTTGAAGCATCCGTGTTGAGCTGCTATTTGAGTTTAGTTTTATACTTTGCTTTTAGTTTTAAAGTTTAAAACCACACAAAATTTACCCTCTTACTGGATTTGAATAATCGTTTGCACGTGGCTATATTAACCGCAATTGAGTTGAATCCTTGTACCACTTATAAAAATAAGCTTTTATTTTTTTTATTTTATTACTCTGAATAAAATTTCAAGCAGCTCACGAGTGGACTTAAATTTCATATCCCTACAGCTCTAAGGCATAGAATTTGTTCATTACTTTTACTATTAATGTTTTTTTTCCCTCTATTAATAGGGTTCTTATTTACTGATTTCGATTATTTTTTTTTTTTTTTTTTTTGAATAAAATCTCAAGCAGCTCACGAGTGACTTAATTTCTTTACAGCTCTAGGCATAGATTTAGTATTACTTTTATTTACTTTAAATGTTTTTTTTTCCTCTTTAATAGGGTTCTTTTTACTGAATTTTCGTTTATCTATGAAATATTTTCAAGTATGGATTCAATATTAATTTAAGCAAGTTGTACTCACTTAAAAACATAAAAAATAATTGTATTTTCGAATACTATCCGAAATTTTATATGCAAATTGATCGGTAATTCAATTTTTAAAATAATTATTGAATTTAATCAAAATGAATTGATTTGATTCGATTTTCGATTAATGGATATTGCGTGCCCTGCAATATTTTTCCAACACAATTGGAAGATATAAAAAAAATTATTTATTGAAAAAAAAAAAAAGGAATTCTTGCTATTGCTAAAATGGCATGTTCTTTTTTTAACCAAAGAAATATATGAAACAATCGTTTTTTATCTGAATTTTTAGAGCTGAAGTACGAAACTATGAAATTAAAATTAATATTTGTGGCTTTCATCTAAAGATTTATGAGTAAAATAGAAAATCCTAGCTTAGGTTAAAAGAAAATCAGATAAAAATATAATCGGTGACACGATTAGTTGTCAAGGATGTTGACTTAAAGGAGGGAAGTATTATGCACATGAGCAAAAAAAACAACAACAAAAAAAAGTCAACAAGTCGGTTGAGTTGAAAATTGAATCATATTTTTTTCAGATCCAAGCAAAATTGAGCCATGTATAGAATGGAATTGAACTAATCTAAATGGATTTAGTTTTCAATTTTCAATGAATTATTTTTTACACCCAACTAAAAACTGAAAAATCAAAATTGTCTAAAAAACATAAATTTTATTTGTTAATTAGTAAAATTGAGAATTGAGTGTGATTGAGAAGATTTTGCACATGAGATCTTCAGAATTAGTTTATAGGTGCATCATGATTCGGAAAGTTGCTAAATGATTTGGGGGGTCATGGATCCGTCATAGGGTTGGAAATTTGATATTTTGAATTTTGGTGGAAATGGTGCTCTCAAGGAATTGAGTCGACAGAGGTGAGTCTTCTCTAAGATCATAATCTCCTACGTCTTTTATTTCCCTGTAGTTTCTCAACAGCTCTTTGACAACATTTCGAAACTTGGCGTTGTCTATAACCGGCTGTGTGTGGCTCAGCCCTTGAATACACGGTGCCACCACATTGATGTTCGCCTCTGCTTACTAAGAGATACATTATCATTACATTATTGCAATTAAAGCGAGTTGTACGCAGCAACATGAGACACGTAAATTATATAAATACAAGTTAAATCTATTAAAAGAACAAAAAATTACAATTTACAATTAAAAATTAAAGAATCAATATGTGAAATTTTCGAATCTAGCCATCCAAAATATCATTTATCTACACCTTTGGACTATAAAATCTAAAGATTTTTTTATACTTTACCTACGCGCTCTCTATATATCAAATTTGTGTTGCCATTGAAACTAAAAATTAAAGTAATATATATATAAACTCAGATGATGAAGAAATTTTATTAATTTCACACATCAATCTTATTAGGGCATATTCGATAAAATTAATTATTTTTGTAGTTATTAATTGTTTTAATAGCGTTTAGTCGTTAGTGACTAGCTTTTCATGAAACGCTAAAAAATAAACGTTACATAAATTAACTTTTCACATAACGCTATATTAATTTTTAAAAACTAATTCAAACGCTATATTATGAATAATATAACACTAAAAATTACTTAAAAATTTATTGTTCGGCGCAGTCTTAATATCACACGTCAGCGGTCACTTCTGAATGAAAGAGCATTGGAGTTGGACGTTTAGCCTATTGTTAAAGTTAAATTTGGTGGGAGGTTGACAAACAGGGGAAAGGCATGCAAAGATAAGGCACAAAGCATTACCGTCTTTTTCACGCATATGCATTTTCATGTCAGAAGATAGAAGTGTTTTTTTTTTTTTTTTTTTTTTTTTTTTTTTTTTTTTTTTTTTTTTTTTTTTTTTTTGCATCAAAGTAAATTTGTATATATACAGAATTATATTACCAAATATGCACAACGCACAGTGCTATGGATTTTTTTTTTTTTTTTTTTTTTTTTTTTTTTTTTTTTTGCATCAAGTAAATTTGTATATATACAGAATATATTACAAATATGCACAACACAGTGCTATGATTCAAATAGACTTCAAGTATAATATTTTAAACACATTAAAGGGGATCCATTTAAGGACAGCTCAGTCTAATTTATACAAAAAAAAAAATCATTTTAAAGAGAGAAATTATATATTAATGAAAAAATTTGAAGGGGAGAGAAGTTCTCATTTCTCATTGTCTTAATCAACTTCAATGTTGATTGATGTAAATTAAGACTATATCTGTTGTTGATTTGTATTTTTTATTTTATCCTATCAAAGACAAGTCAACTTATTTATATTTAAATAAAAAATATTACAACGCTGCATGCGGCTACGAATCTACATTGTAAAAAGAGATCAATTGATCTTTTTTTTTTTATTTTCTTTTGATGCACATATATTTTTTTCAATTGACCCCTTTTAAAATTTCGAACAAATTGTTTTTATTATAGTTTATTATATATTGAGCAGAAAAATTTTATCTTGGATCCGCCACTGAATGCATATATCTGGAGGGATAAAAATCATTTTCAACTGTAGCTCCGTTTCCTTCCTTTCATCCATTCTTCAAACCAAACATAGCCTTAAAAGAAACATATGGCAAGTGTTGAATGCTATATATATGCAAAGGTCAACTTTAGTTTACTCTGTTATAGTTGGTTGGGTTTCTAATCATCAATTATAGGGACAAAGAAAAAAAAAAAGGAAACGAAAACGAAAATGAAAATGAAAATGAAAATGATTTGCTAAGATTTCACCGAAAGCAAGATTATCCAACTAGCTATGTCCAGGCTTGTAGCTACTCGTGCTGCACATATACAATGATGGAAAATAACCCTAATTTTGCTTTTCTTCTTTCCCTTTTATAAATCATGATCTCTTTTCTCAGTTTCACCTTCTATCTATTCAAGAAATAGGACTTCAAAATTAAATATCTCATCACTTGTACAATGAGATATGCCAATATTGTGCATCTATTGGGTCATTAATCTACTAATTCAGCAACTCTATCTTTTGTTTATTGGACGAAATCAAATTTTATATCACTAATATTGACTTTGGTAATAAGTTTTTTCTATTCTTATTAATATTATTATGTTAATATTAATAACAAATCTCAAGTTAATAACAAATATTTTTTCTTTTATCAAAACCTAGTTATTAAATATATGTTTTCACAAGCTTTTCATCCAATATTCTCAGTATTTCTTATAAAATTATCAAATTTTATTCTGCTATTTTACTTATTACAGTTAGACGGATTCGATTGACAAATTAAGTCTAACAGTTTAAGCTCAAATCAAAATCTTTAACTAAAAACTGTTAAACATGAAAAAAGAATTAAACTTTTAGGGTCCCAAAGACAACAATATTAATAGTTTAATACGAGGACAAACCCAGCTTGTCAACTAGTTATTATTATCCAAATAAGATACCCAAATACATAAGATACCCTCAAAAGCCATTCAAGAAGCTAAAAAGGCCTGTGACTCTTTTTCACGTTCGAACCCATGTTTCTTGGAATCATCAGCACTCCATATGAATATACCTCCTAACTTTTCTTCATTTTTGAGTTCCTTGCATGCTTCAAAAAACCCATTTTCAGGGCTTAAACCTCCATTGCTACCATCAGAACTGAAGCTAGCAAGGATTTGACCCCCTCCATAATGTTTAGCTTGTTTATTAAAATACTTAACAAATTGAGATGTACTAATTTTTTCATAGGCATAAAATTGAAAATTCACATAATCTATTAAATTCCCATAATTTCTCCACAACTCCAAGTAATTGCTCTGGACTTCTCCATCGTCATCATAGGGTGCAATTGAAGCAATTGATATTATCCCACTTTTCTGAAGACTGGTTATCAACTGTCCGATGCACTCGGAGAATGTACTAGGATCTGATTTGAAGTGCTCATAATCAATATCGATCCCATCCAAGTTGTAATCTTTGATCATATTAGTTAATGAAGAAATGGCATTTTGCACCCAAGATTTTATAGACTTAGGTGCAAAAAATGCCTTGTGATCTTTACCAATACTATCTCCGCCCAAGCTTACAACAACCTTGACATTAGGGTATTTATCTTTTATTGAAGCAATTTCTTGAGGAGTGATATGGGTTGATGCCCAAAAAGGATTGAATTTTCCATCGGTGGGTGAAGGTTTTTCCAGGTTTGTGTAGTCAATTGCAAACGCAAGAATGAAATGGAATTCCACATTGGAATTTATAGGCACATGGGATAGCTTGATTGAGTCAGATTCTGCTCCAATGTACTCCCTGAATAGCTTGGAATTGGCAGCTACAATCAATCAAATGATTAAATCAAAAGCCATCAAGTCTTTAATTAAATCAGGAGGGACAGTACCCCACTCCTGGAAATAAGACATAAAACCTGCTGCCCTAACTGGAACATGAGCAGCCTGATTGGCTGATCTCTTGACAGAAACAACAGAGCACTTATTTAATTGTTTAGAAAATAAATTTGGAATTGAATTTTTCAACTTAATCATTAATTTCTATTGCTTGGAAACCAAACAAGCTATGAAATGTAAGATCTATGGCTTGGAAACCAAATTACCTTTGCATGTTGTGAGGAAAAGGATTACGAGGGTGGCCAAGAGAGCGTTGCAGAGCTCCATTAATTATCTTGAATTAATAAACAAGAATATTCAGTACATTACTGAGGCAAATATATGTGTCATGCGTCGACTTGTATATATAGTTGTTTTCTATAGTTAAAACCGCTCTGTAAATTAAATTATCCCTTTTGACTGCTAGTCACTGTTCTTAGTTTTAATTAATGGATGCAGGTCTGCAATATTCAAATTTGTCCATTATTAAGTTTTATCTTCTTCTAATTTAAACAAAAAAAAATTTGCAAAGATGGTCTGTAAGATTTGTATTTATTTGTTGTGATTGAGTGTCCCTTAGCTGTCTCAGTTTTTGGAATCTCTGAAAGTGGCAAGGGATCCCTTATCTGATATTCCAAGAATCATGGGATACTTGTCTTACGTTTTCTTCTTTATTATCAATTTTTTTCTATATTTGTGGTTTGTCAGCTATAAAACAGCAGTACTTTATGTTGGGGATAATATGAGTTTATTCATATGAAGAATCATCGAACATAACAGAACAAAGGAAGCTACGACACAGCTCCCAAACAATGCAGCTAGCATGTGAAAGAGATGCTCTTGATCTTGCTAATTGTAAGAGGTGAGCATCACTATATGCTTGCCGACTGATCTAACACAAGGACTCATGAAATTACCTGCATTTACAGTCAGAAAATAGTACTCACTTCGTTTCATTTGATACTCTTTTGCTGTACTTATATAATTAATGAAGGGGTAATTTAATCCAATTATTTTTATTTTATTTTTAAATTTCATGTAAAGTCGAAAAATATCAAATTTAACGAAGTGTCAAATTTAATCAAATTTGAGTTATTCTTGAAAAATGTTAAGAATTATTACAAATTTAATTTTCAATATTTTTAATTATAAAAATTTGAAAACGGATAACAGTCTTGAATATAACATTCATGAAATAAAGTTCAGTTTGTCCCGTGAAATTGTGATTTATGGGAAAAGAACTATAAAATTAATTTTTTATTCAATTCACTCTCTGAATTTGTAATTATGCGCAATTTTTCCAAAAATCCTAAATTCTAGCATAATTTGCCTTAATTCTTGTGTGAATTTAGGCTTTTTAGAGTATATTTCATGTGATTACAAATTCAGTATATAAGTTGAGCTAAAAAAAGTATACTTTATAGCTTTTTTTCACGAATAAAAAGTTCAAAAGACAAACTGGATTAAACTCCTAATATATACAAGTACTACTTTCTAGAAATTACAATCCTAATGCCAACATATCAAGATAGAGCAATCTAAATAAGGACAAATAGAGCTTGGAACAACTTGTAAGGCAGGGCAGGGCAAGGCAGGACAAATCAATTATATCGTAGGAATCACTTTAGACTAATTCTTTGTTCCCATAGGAAGATTTGTTTTTCTCAGAGTATTATTTTGTTTCCTTTCAAATTTTTTTTTAATCCCTCCATTTTGTCATCTTCTATCCTTTTCAATTAACTAAGTGCAATTCTTTGTCATTAATGTTTATTGCTGAAACAGTCACTGTGCATACAACTTGGCAAGTGAAATAAAATATTATCTTTTGACTCAAAAATGCATAATACCCATAAAATTTATGAACTATGTTTTGTGAGTATAGAAGGTAATGTAATTATATATATAATATTATCTTTTGACTCAAAAATGCATAAACCATAAAAAATTTATGAACTATGTTTTTGTGAGTATAAGATTAATCGTATATTATTATTATATATATATATATATATATATATATATATATATATATATATGATTTATTGAAAGTTTCAATTGTTGGAAATACTGTTATGAGCTATATAATAAAAATAATTTCCTTTTGATTCATTAAATTAGTGAAATTTAGTGAATTCAGATATTTCAAATCTCAGGTATTACACCTTTTTATATTAGTAAAAATATCAATTAAACTACATTTATTTTACAATATATGTCGGATTTGTTATCATATAGTGATATAGTATTAATTTATTAATCAAAGTCAAACAAAAAATAACGATAATATAGTAAGAAGTTAATGAATTCACATGGTTTTGCATTGAGAATTAGCTACCTCTAAAAAATTAAATTCCATGGAAGAACAACTGGACCACTGAGACAACGTATATCCAATCCCAGTATAAAAATTAATTAATGTCTTTGTCAAAATTAAAAGAACGTTTATTCAAAATAAAGGTCTAACATTTATCGGTAGCCCTTACACCATTATATAATAAGAAAAAGAGCTAAGAATGTTCATCTCACACCAAGCTACACAAATCTTTCATTTCTTAGGAAAAAAAAAAATGGAACTCTCCAAAATTCTTATCACTCTTCTTCTACTCCAAGCACTAGTCCCTTCCCACACCTCATTGATCGAAGCAGCTCCAAAAAGCTCCAATCTTTTTCGAGAATACATAGGAGCAGAGTTCAACAATGTCAAATTCACAGACGTTCCTATTAATCCAAACGTAGATTTCCACTTCATACTCTCATTCGCCATAGACTACGATACCTCAAGTTCTCCATCTCCAACTAATGGAAAATTCAACATTTTCTGGGATTCTGATAATCTATCCCCTTCTCAAGTTTCTTCAATCAAAAACCAGTATTCCAATGTCAAAGTAGCTTTAAGTCTCGGAGGCGATAGCGTACAAGGCGGATATGCATACTTCAAACCTTCATCCATCAATTCTTGGGTGTCTAATGCAGTTTCTACACTCTCAAGCATCATCAAACAATACAATTTAGATGGTATCGATATCGATTATGAACATTTTGAGGCTGACCCAAATACATTCGCAGAATGCATAGGTCAACTTATTACAACACTTAAAAGAAATGGTGTAATCTCTTTTGCTTCTATTGCTCCATTTGACGATGATCAAGTTCAAACCCATTACAAAGCTTTATGGAAAAAGTATGGAAATGTAATTGACTATGTCAATTTCCAATTTTACGCGTACGATAAAGGAACCACAGTAGATCAGTTCATAAGCTATTTTAAGACTCAAAGTGAGAATTACGATGGCGGTAAGGTGTTGGTGAGTTTTATCAGTGATGGAAGTGGTGGATTAACACCAGAAGAAGGGTTTTTCACAGCTTGCAATAGGCTTAAGAGTGAAAAGCAATTGCATGGTATTTTTGTTTGGTCTGCAGATGATTCTAAGGCTAATGGTTTTCGTTATGAGAAGCAGTCACAGGCATTATTAGCAATACCTCACTGATCTTGTGCATGTATTATTATATATTTCTCTATGTTTAGTATTCTACTGTTATGTATCAATATATATATATTATTCTACTGTTATGTTCAAATTAATATATATATATATATTATATATATATGATTGAATTATGAATTCATTAAAGCTCTGCCTATATATTCTCGTTTTCTTATGCTAACTACTAAGAATTTTAAGAAATATTTTGGCTATATGAATGAATTATGATATCATTAAAGCTCTGCTATATATTCTCAGTTTTTCTTATCTAACTACTAAGAATTTTAAGAAAATATTTGCAAATATTCTTATAAGCGAAACTGAATCATCAAAATAAAGGATTAACCAAAAAAGAAAAAAAGAAAAATCACAACAAGAAAATAAAACAAAATAAAGTACTAACCTTTTTTATAAATCATCATGGTTCAATGCTCCTAAGTAGTCACTATCCTCATAAAAAAAATGCTACTAAGTGGTCACACAATCTGTAATTAGCCAAAAGAATACCTTTTACTTGGTAGAGATTGTCTTGAATTTTTCAAAGTTGGATGTGTGTTTGCCCAAAAAGGTCAAACTCTGGTTCGTGGATTGAGCTTCTAACACCCAGCTTATGGTGTGATAAAATTTTTAAACATATTTTATAAATCAGTAACAGCCTGTTTGATTTTCTTAAGTTCTACTTTTTGTAAAATATATAGAAAATGAAAGTTATCGAATTCGAATCTCTGTTCATCATAAATGTTATCACAAAAAGTAACTAACTAATAAGAAAAATAAATAATATTTTTAATTAACTGAATTATATGCTTATGTTACCCGTCCTTTATTATAGGGAGTAAAATCCACCAATCCGAATAAAAAAATTATTTTTAAATATAATTTTGTTAATATATAAATTTAATTGAGTTATTTTTACTGATTTTAATATTTTCCTCTTATTTTTAATTTTTATATATTTTATATATTATGTATAAATAAGTTACGATAAAAAAGTAATTAATTAGAAAAGAAACATGGATTGTCGCTCAGTTAGCAGCGTAGACTGAGCATGTGAGAAGAGCTCTTGAATTCGATCATTACTAAACGCATATGTAAAAATAGGCAAAAAACTTTAATTATAGCTAAACTCCTAACCGAATTAAACGGTCCAACTAGAAAAAAAAATAATTATAATAGAAAAATATAGTAATTATATTCCTAATTAGTTGAATTAAATGCTTATTTTATACATCATTTATAATAGGGAGTAACAGCCAGGAATCCAAATAAAAAATAAATAAATAAACATTATTCAGGCTTTTCTAAAAAAGAAAAAGAAAAAGGAAAATCATGTCGGTAAGTACGGCGTCTATGATATATCGCCAGCAAAAGTAGTTAAAGAAATACATTTGCACAGTTTTAATTGAAATAAAAAGAGAGATGTCGTTGGGTTTGTAAAATATATGATCCATATATTTGAAGTAGGCAATTGTTTTGTTATTTTATTAATAATTCTTAAACTTTTATTTGAGTTTTTAAAATTTTATTTGTATTATATTGTTTTTATGACAAAGTATAATAAAAATATTCAAATAATTTTTATTCCAATGTATTAGAAAGTATTAAAACAAATATACATTTATTTTAATTGTTATAAAGTACCAAACCTGTTAAAATAAAAACACACAAAAGCATTGTTTAATGGTGAGTGCATTACGACCTCGCAATAAATTCAGGTTCAAATTCATTTCTTGATATTAAAAAAAATTGTAAAAAAAAGAAAAGAAAAGAATATTTATTTCTGTGTTCCAAAAATTTTCAAAGATATATACATATTTTCATTATTGCTAATAATTATTTTTTTAATAATTTCTTCATTATTGCTAATGAATTTCTTACTTGTGGAAAGAATATTTTCATTTAGCTATTATGACAGTTAAGCTGTTTGTTTTATTTATTTTTTTTTTTTTTAAGAAGATGAAATTTTAGCCGTTTATTAATAATTATTAGTTATTACCCGTTTAAATTATATGGATATTCACATTATCTACACTCCAAAATTAATAAATATAAAGCAAATTATTGTTTTGTTTTATTTTCCAATGTCCAAACCTAAGCGGTGGATAAAAATGAAGAACTCGAAGCATTCACACTCACGAACCGACGCCTATTCCTCTAACTAACGGTCAAAATCTTCATCTCTAAGTAAAATTCCTTCCTTTTTCGTCAGGTTTCCTTATTTTCTTTGCCTCTATAAATTCAGCACAGATCATTTGATTCAGAACAGAGTTTCGAAAGATGGTTTATGAAATATGGCTAATTCCATTTTTTGGGCAAGGTCATCTTCTTCCCACCATAGAACTCTGCAAGCAAATTTTATCAAGAAATTTCAAAACCACGCTTATCATTTCATCTGATCTCTCCTCCAATATTCCTTCCTCTTTAACCCAATACCCACTCTTTCAAGTAGCCGAATTACCCTCATCGCCGCCGCCGCCGCCGCCGCCACATTCGGCCCCCGATCCTTTCCATCGACACCTTCACCACCATTCAGAGATGGCCCAAGGCATTGAAGACCTCATAGCGAAACGATCTGAAAATCCGGATTCGACCCTGCCGATTTGTGCTGTCGTTGATGTTATGATGAGCTGGACTAATGAAATCATCAAGAAATTTCAGATTCCAACAATTGGGTTCTTCACTTCTGGCGCTTGCTCTGCGGCTATGGAGTATGCTATTTGGAAGAACCACGCGGTAGATCTGAAACCTGGAGAGATCCGTTTGCTTCCCGGGTTACCCGAAGATATGGCTCTAACGGATTCGGATCTTAAAACAAGACCTCATGGTCCTCCTCCGGCAGGAAATGGTGGCGGGCCACCACCTCCAGCAGGTCCTCCTCCGGGTGGAATTGGCGGACAGCAACCACCTCCACCTGGACCACCGCCTGGTTTTGGACGACGAAAAATGGGTCCGCCGCAGCCCGGTGCTCCACCGCCGTGGTTGGAAGATACCGAAGCGTCCATTGCGTTGATGATGAATACGTGTAACTTTCTAGAGCGTCCATTTATCGAGTACCTAACTAACGAAATTGGAAAACCAGTTTGGGGTGTAGGTCCGTTATTACCCGAGCAATTCTGGAAATCGACCGGTTCAATTTTACAAGACAACCAAATTAGAGCCAACCGGCGGTCCAATGTAACTCAAGAAGAAGTTCTCACTTGGTTAGATGCAAAAGCACCCGGTTCGGTTTTATACATAGCATTTGGTACTGAAGTAGGACCTACAATAGATGAATACACCCAATTAGCAGATGCATTAGAAGCATCAAACCGACCATTTATCTGGGCAATTCAACTCAATTCAGGTCGAGTCGGTCCACCTAGTCAAACTGGTTCAGACCAAGGTTATTTTCCTCATGGTTTACAAGAAAGAGTCGGAAAAAGAGGTTTGATAATACATGGATGGGCACCCCAATTGTTGATACTGAGCCACCCATCAATAGGTGGATTTTTATCACATTGTGGATGGAATTCTAGTGTGGAAGCAATTGGAGGTGGAAAAGCAATCTTGGGATGGCCAATTAGAGGTGATCAATATTATAATGCCCAATTGATAGTTAAACATCTCAAAATTGGATTTATGATTTCTAATGATTTTTCAAGACTGATTAGTAAAGATGATATAATTAAAGGAATCGAGAGGTTGATAGGAGATGAACAAATCAAGAACCAAGCAAGATTGCTTAGTGCTCAATTTGAAAATGGGTTTCCAATTAGTTCAATTAGTTCTTTAGATGCTTTTAGGGATTTTATTATCTACAAGAAATATAAATTGTAAAGTTTAGTTGCTTAATTTTTAATTTTAAATTTGGGTGCTAGTATGGAAAAATATGATGTAATGCAATTATGTATGAATTATTACTAAGATGTTATTAATTAGTTTCTAATAATTTTTTATTATAGTGTAATTTATATTTTTTTTTCTAAAAGGTAAAATAAAAACTTCATTGCATAATGAATAAGTTTAAGTTGAATGATATTAAATTTATTAGTTTACAATTTAATAGTTTTGAAATTGTAAATTTGAATATATTCAAAAAAAAAATGTAAATTTGAACATTAATCATAATTTCAATGATCAAGAAAGATTCCATCAGCCTACTGATATATTCAAATACATTATAAAATAAAGTGAAATAATGAGATAACATAGTACATTTTGACATCCCGGCAAAAATTTCGACAAAAATATTTAATTATGAAAATTTTTCACATTTTATTGATTAAAGATAAAGTTGAAATACCAAACAGAAAAATTAATAAAATTGAGGCACTAACTTTATAATTATACTTAGATTATTAAACATATTTATATAAAAATAATTATTATTTTTATAAATTTTTTTTAAAAAAATTTTATTTTCTCACCTTAATATTATTTTCATTTTTTTCCATTAATAATTTACTATTTATATATACACTATATGTTCCAAGTGTTTTCGTTACCATAAACATAAAACCTTAATGTTCCATAAACCCAAATAAATAAGTAATGGCTTTGAACTTCATTGTTAAAACAATTTTGGATATCTGAAAATTGGACCCAATTTTGTAGAAACGCACTTTTCTTCTTTAATATGATCTTTGAACCAAACCAAGGCCCAATTTGAAACTAGTGTTTTTAAGCCTCTTTTCATGTTTGTATTGAAAACTTTCCTATTTTCTTATTTTTATTTTTTCAAAATATAAACACTCCACCCTTAATATTTCAAAATATAAATAACAATCACATTGCTTTTCAATGAGCTAATAATAATTTAATTAGTAATTAAGTAATTAAGTAATCTATATTATTTTCATAATATAAAAGAAGTAATAGTTTAATTTTCTAGTACGTTTCTCATAATAAAAGAGAAGATAGTAACTGATCAATAACAATTTATGGTCTTATACCACTACAATATTAAAAATTGGTCCATTAATCTAGTATCCGCCTCACGATATATAAATAGCTCATAACCTAATTATATTCTAATTATTATATAGATTTCAAGAATTCTGCTAATTTTACCAATTCCTTTTCTTGTGGAGGGTTCTATTATAACACAAAATGGCAACCTTTTGTATGGTGAAAGACGGGCTACCAAAGCACATGAGGATTGATTAGAATAGATTACATTTCGATAAAAACATGTGGGAGATCATGTCCTACTACTACCAATTTCAATAGGAAAATGAAAATGGAAGTTGTTTTTACAAGTGGTTTTCAACAACCACAATTAGGTGATGAGTTAGTGTCAACACAATTTAGATAATACATTTACTCTCACTTTAATTATCATAATTTAAACCTCCCCTTATGTTTCTATGTATGTACAATCAAGTCATTCTACTAAACTTCCATGTGTAATTGACAAATTAGCAAAATTTAGATTTATGTTTTTATCTACCCTCTCTCCTTTTTTTTATATTGGAGATGAAACGATTGAAATAGTATTTGGGTTGTATTTATAACAGAGGATAACTCTTCCATTTTATTTTTGTAACGGAGATGATTCAAATTCGAGACCTTTTACTGCTCATTTTCAAACAAATATTAGAAGAATAACCAGTCTATATTTGATAGGCTATATAGCTTTTTTATTAATACTGTCTCTGTTACATAATACTTAGTCACATTTGGAATTTCACGTTCCTTAAAAAACACATTAAACATGTTTAAATTACAATAAATTATTGATTAAATCGACTATATTACCCTTAATTTACCAAAGTTGGAAACACGTAAATGCTTCTTATGAGATTAGACATTGACAGGAGATATAGAGAGCTCCCTCCAACTTTGGAATCCTATGCTTTGGTCACAAATAAATTTATTTATTTATTTATTACATTAGTGTGAATTAGTAATTTTTTTTTTCAAGAATAATAATATCAAGACCAAGCAGTATTATTAATTTATAATATAAAATTTTATCAAGTTGATATAGTACATTTATTGAATTTTTTTTTTTCAAATTACAAGAGTTAATATTTATTTTCTTTTTTATTTTTTATTTTCAAAAAAAACCTTCATATTGGTATAATTTCATTCTTTAACAAAAGCCAAAGTGATATTAGTCCAAACCAGAAGTAATGTACCTAAACTAAGTAACATGCCTATTATGATTGCTATGCCGTGTGCTGTCAAAAGCTAAATCGAGATTTTTTTTTTTAACCTTTCTTTTGGGTTTTTATCTTTTCCCTTGCAAGCAATTACAATGTCACATGCTGAGCTACACAGCAAAATTAGATTACCAAACCCCTTTTTTTTTTCTTTTGGTTACAATCTTTATTTTGTATATTTTGATTGAATATATAGTAATTTTATAAACTCTGTTTTAAATTTATCAAATGAGTCTTCCTACTTCTAAACTATTTTAGGCAAATCCTTCATTATTAGATACTATATTAAATAAAATATTACAAAATAGTATTAGATTTTTTTTTTTTTTTTTATATTAAATAAAATTATTACAAAATAGTATTTAGATTTTTTTTTTTTTTTTAGTACAATGCATGTGATATTATTGGTAGAAAAAAAAAAAAAAAAAGAGGTGGATTGATTAGGAAATAAAAAAAAAAAAAAAAAAAGAGGTGGATTGATTAGGAAATAGAATAAAATTGGGGGATTTCTTATGTATTTTGTTTTAACGTGAAAGTGATAATAGTACGATGCAAAGCCAGCAGATATAGAGCACCTGTCATTTCGGTTCTAGGCAGAATGAGTATGATCCATTAGATCTAATCTTGATGGGCCAGGTTCAGCCCTTTCCTTACTAATTATAAACATGCCATGTGTCCCCACCCCAGACTTTTGGGCAGAATCTTTAACTTATTTTTTTGCAATTTTTAGGGTGAATTATTTAATTTTATAGTTTGGTGAAAATTAAAGGATTTTTATGTTTTAGAAAATAATTAAACCTTTTTTATTTTATTTGTTCAAATAAATAATTTTTTAAAACATTTTGCTGATTTTTATTTAAAAACATTCAATAAAGAGTTATCTTCTATTATATATATATTATTCCACTTCTTCTGGTCTCTTAATAATTAGTGAGATGAGATAGTAGAAATCTTTTATTTTTTGTCTTCCTACCTCTCGTAGTAGATGTAGAGAGTGAGAGCTCACGAGTTTGAATCCTCTTCACCACAAAGTTATCATTAATTTGGTGAATATTATTTAAGAGAAAGGTTGCCCCTGTTGTGCAGACCACAATGTTATATATCGATCAAGTATATACTGAAACTAATTCTTCTTTATGATATCATTTTCTTTTGGTTTAACGATAACTAAAATGAAATTATCGACTAATTTTGGCGCATCATATTGAATTTATGCTTTTTTTTTTTGTCTAACTAAGCTAAAAGCACACTAACAATATTGGAGTTAGAAAATTCATAAATAAAAATAAATTATTTATAATTTGAATCGAAAAATGGAATTTGGTTCGACAAGTTGATGAGCAAATAGATAGCATTAGTAAGTGTAAAGACTGAATTGTAAGTTGATGTTGTAAAGTAAAGAGAAAAGAAAGGAAAGGAGTCCAACTTGAAATACACCCTACCAACTAACAGTTTTCACTCGGAAGCGTTTGGGTACGAATATAGCAAAAGACCGCTTTCTTTCCTTTTCTTTTTTCATGAGATATATGCACATGAAACATTATACAATCTTCAGCACTTATAACAAATATCAAAACTCATTAAAAGCACGACGAAGACCCTGTTCTACAGTTTTAGCTCTTTTAGTAGTTGTAAGTTGTTAGATATTAGCTGTTAACGGTTAGTTATTTATATAGCGATTTAAAATAAAAGTGTTCGGTAGAAATAACCGTTTGATTAACTATTCAATGTAAAACGATAAAAAACGGTATAGACATATATTGCTGCAATGGAGAACAAGACAAAAACAAAGGATCAATATAGGTGTCATAAAAAATTTATAAAACGTTAAATTTAGTGAGTATAACATTTCATGAAACATTGCCTCAAACTCTAAACGTTAAGATTGATATTACATTACCGAATGCCATAACTAATTAAGATAGTATTTTAACCAGTCAAAATACTAAACACTACTCCAAACATTGTTCCCGATTAAAGCCTTAGGAAGAGTGGATATATATATTGTTACTTAGAGCTTTACTAAATGGCACAAGTAGGGGTGGCCACGGAACCGCCGGTTTCAGTTCCAAAAAATGTGTAACCTGAATTGACCGAAAATTGATGGTTCCGGTTACGGTTTGGAACGGTTTCAAAACCAATAGTTCCTAACGGTTCTCCAGTTGAATTTTTGGACGGTTCACATAATTTTAAAATAAAAAACAGGAAACTTTTTTTTTTTTTGACATTTAAAATTTAAATATTTATGAAATAAATTTTAAAAATAACTTTAAGACAAATTAAAAAAAGGGGCTTGAACTTAATTAGAGGTTGAAGAAATTATTTGACAATAGTTTGGACTATAATTATAAATCGAAAAGCTTAGATAGATTGAAGAGTAGAAAAAAATAATTTGATATGAGGAGAATGAAAATAATAGTATATTTTATAATAAATCTAAAAAACATTTAACTTTCACAAATACCTTAAAAACTAGCAGTTATATAGTCCTTTACAGTAGTTAGGAGAGTTAACTTGAAAATTCGATAAAATTTTTGAAAAAAATAAAAAGAAATTATGCTGGAACACAGAAATTGTATCAAAAATATTTTTTGCATAATTTATAGGGTATAAATAGAAGAAGGAAACTTGGAACCTTCTTGTCCCCAAAGATCACCTCTTTAGTGTTAGTAATCCAAGCATATCTTGGAGTGATAGTGGGGATAAACATTAACTACGACCTGTTTCTTTCCAATTTCCAAGCATGTGAAATGTCAGTGAAAAGAAAAGCCTCACGTGTGAATCTGTATAAAAGCAGTGAAGTAAAACTTACGCAGCATATTACATAGAGTATGTCTCAAGTAATAACAAAAATACAAATAATCAATTATTTACTCCTTTCATCTTATAAAATTTTGGTTTTTTTTTTTTTTTTTATCTTTTTAATTATTCTGAATTACTGTCATATTTTTATTTTCAAAAAAAATTATATTTTATTATTTTATCTTTATTTAATGTGGATCTTTGTATATATATTTTTTATAAATTATAAATTATCAAATCTTAAAATAAATGATTAAATACAGTTAAATCGTATTAACTTTATTTTCTTAATTTATATGAAAGTCAAATTAAGCCTATTTTTTTAAAACAGAAAAAGTAATTAATTAATTACTCCTTCCTTCTTCTTCTTCTGTTTTTTTCTCCTTGTTTTTCTTTTTCTTTGGGCCCTTGCAATAATGATATACATAGAAGAACATTTGAGTTCAATATTCCATTGAGTAGGAAGGATTCAATTTGAAAGAATAAACAAAATAAAAGGGGTTCAAATATAACTGTCACTGTCTATCCTTCCACCAAACGTACATATATAGATTACTTACAAATGCATTCTTTTCCCATTTGGGACTTACCATAAAAAAAAAATTCTTGTAGTCTTTTCATAAAAATCAATCCTTTATAGAGTTAAAAGTCTTTTTTTTTTTTTTTTAATTTCTATTAAAGAACCTTGAAATTCACTCATAATTATCATTCTACAACAATACACAAGGAGAAAAAAAATTAATTACATAGGACTAAATATTTACTATAACAAATATTCACAATATATATATATAAATATAAGGAAACTATATAAATTCATTCCTACCCAGTTTGCTTTAATTTGAAAAATCATTTTATTGAACATTTTAGCTCCTAAAAATTAGATCAATTAATATTTACTAATTAGTTGAAAAATATAAAATTATTATTAAAAGTTACACTAATAATATATCAAATCAATATTTTATATATAAAAGCCAAAAACTCTAAAATTTATTATTATTAGTATTGAAAAGTGTACAATATTACCAGAAGTTACAAGTTCGAGAGTATAACAGGTCATTAACAAAGTTCAAGCAGTCATAGAAGTAAATTTGCAAAGTTTTGAAGTGAATTTATGTATTTAGCTAATTCTAATAAATTTTTTTTTTTTCGAAAATTCTAACAGAAAGTTAACAGCACTTTAATGATGCTAACAAATATTTAAAATAATGGTAATAATGAATTTGGTTATAGGAGTTTTAAGCAGCAAGGTTGTATTGCTACTATATATTTATTTTTATTTTTTGCAATATCCAGACACTGTAGTACTGGTTTTTAGCAATTTTGCCGATAACTTGTAAAATTAATATGATTTTCCAAAGTGAAGAAGTTTAAGCAATCTTAGAAGTTAATCAATTTGACTTAAATGTTTAACAGCCAAGTGACAGTCAAGCGTTTGTTGTTTGTAAAGGAGGTTTCAAATAAATAAATATATAGTAATATAATTCCAATTTTAGATATCACTCTATAAAATAATAATAATAATTATTATTATTATTATGTTCTTGCACAATTATTGCCTAATTATATTATATAAAATATAATATAATTATATTTTTTATTAAATCAAAATAATAATTTTGTAATTTTTATTTACTTTTTTATTTTTGACAAAATAAAAATCAAAAATATTTTTAATGCTAAACAAATATTTAAACCGGTAATTGTAATTAGATTTGTGACGGATTCGGATATTAAAAATAAATTTTTAAGTGGGTTCAAAACGGATTAGTATAATTCATTTAAGCAGATTACCATCTTAATTTATAATATTCTTTCAATACATTTAGCTTCGAGATGAATAAACAAAAAATATTTCTAAAATTAATTGAATAACTAGAAATTTAATAGGCGTGGCATAAGAAAATAAAAAATAAAAAGGAAAACTTCACCAGAAGCTTGTTTCAACAAGAAGCTACGAAAAGAGTACAGTAGATATGGTAGAAGAAGAAGAAGGATTTTGAAATCAAAAGGCACCATTGGCATGTGCCTTTCTCACATTACTCTTTATCACGTGGGGCTTTCAACTTTGCCACCACACACTAACCCCACTTTGTCTTCCTTTTCTTTATCATCTTCTTTTATTTTTCTTACCCCAATCTTTTCCAATTTTTACTTAAAATACCCACTTCATATTAATTTTGCTCTCTTTCCCCCAAATTCCAAATTTTACTAAATTAATTAGTTGTAAATTGTAATTAATTTATTCAAAAAGGGTGTCTATATTGTTTTTCTCCTAAATTGAAATGTGGCAGCCCTAATTTAATTAAAAATTTCTTCTTGAATTGTCCAAATGATTATGTTGTCTACAAAGGAACCTACAAAATTCTTAAAATTCAAAATTTAAGATCAATCATGGGACCCAAAAATGAGCCAGCCAACACAAAGTGGGAGGAAGCCTAGCTAGATTAACAAAAAAAAAAAAAAAAAAAAATTTCTTCCTGAATTGTCCAAATGATTATGTTGTCTAAGCAAAGAAACCTACAAAATTCTTAAAATTCAGAACATGTTAACCAAAGATCAATCATGGGACGCCCAAAAATGAGGCCAGCCAACACAAAGTGGGAGGAAAGCCTAGCTAGAGTTAGAGCAAAAAAAAAAAAAAAAAAAAAAAAAAAAAGCTCAAAATCTATTTATGTATATTTATTTTTTATTTAATTGTAAGTTATTCACATTAATATATGTAATAATATAAAAATTCACAGTAATATGGATGGAAATTTCCCATTTTTTTTAAAAAATAAAAATTTATATAATTCTAATTTTGAAGCTTTCTATCTCTTTATATATTAAAAAGCTTATAATTTATTTGATATTTTATGTATATCACAGTTTAAAAGATTAAAATTTTAAATTTAGAAATTAATTTGAATTTATCCTATGCATTAATCCTCCACTTTATATTTGAATTAAATTTTTTATGATTTTGTTTTCTTGATTAACGATTCCTTTATTGACTAAACCCTAATTATTTATTTTGTATTGTTCATTAATCTTCAAAGTTCCAACTTTTCTTTATTATTTTATACTATTATTTTAATATTTCTTAAAGTTTATTTGGAAATATATGGAGATGTTCTTCACCTCCGTTTGATCGAATTGTTGTTGATACAATTCTGTATTTTTTATTTTTTTATCTATAATAATTACATATATTTAGGAAAAATAATTATATTTTTAAATAATAAATTAAAAAAATTCATGATAGAGGAAAGCTCCCACAATATTCTATAAATAAATAAACAAAAAATCGTAATATCAAGTAAAGTGAGGGGCAATTTTCGTAAAACTAATTTAAGATTCAAAAATGTTCAAAAAGTATATTATTTTTTAATTACATAACGGTCGAATACGGGATTCAATAACGGCGTTTAGACTCCAACAATCAAAAATGAGCCATCCTATATTCAACTGTAACGGCTTTACTTCTTCAATTCTATTTTTAGCTCTCAAGTCTCTTTAAACTCAAAAATGTACAGTCTCCTCCTCTCTTTCACTCAATTTTTAGCCTCTTAAAATACTCTAAATAATTTTACATATATATACATTTTTTTAACTCTCTTTGAAAATTGTCGCCATTGTTGCAGAGAATCTCTTGCTCTTAAAACTCTCCAATTTTTCCTTTCCAAAAGGCCGGCTTTTGAATAATCAATCGCTCTAAAGTAAGTTTTCTTAATCTGGAAAAATTTCCCAATTTAGCTTCAGATTTCGGTTCTTGCTTAGCTTAATTGTTTTCGATCCATCGTCGATTATATATTTGTAGCTAAGTTTCGCATTGTACTTCAATAATCACATTTGGCTGTAGTTTTGCTGTTTTTGTTTGAGCGAGTGTTATTGAGTTTGTTGACTCAGTGAGTTGAAATTGAAGGCAGTTAGTTTAGTAATAGCCTTATGAATCGAGATTCTTGGAACAATGTACATTTCTAATTAAAATCAAGAACGATAAAAAAAGAAAAGAAAAATCCTCAATCTTTGTCTAACTGTTTTTCTTTGAATTATTTTTTCAGCTGATTAGGTGAATTATACTAACTGAACCTGAGAAAAATTTGAGATTTGGAATAGATTTTAAAGGTAGAGCTAGATGGATTCTTTGAATTCACAGCAGAGAAGAGGGGCTTTGGTTTCGTTATCACCATCACAGACTCCACGGTCGAGTGATAAAGCAGCTCGAGATCTGCGATCAGGGGATTCAAATTCGAGTAGCAAACATGATAGAGAAAAGGGTGTCAATGTACAAGTCATCGTGCGTTGTAGGTAAGTTGAATCACCGGAAGTGGGTAATTGGTTTATAATTTGTTTGTTTTTAGTGCTTAAAGGATTGTATAACTGTACTTAATTCTCTTTTGGATGTTACTTAATGAATGGTTTTATTTCACTTCTTCTATGAGTTGAAAATTGACAGTATGCCCTTAAATGAAGTCATTTTTCATGTTGCATTTTGGGGTGCTATGTTTGGTAAGTTGGTACTTTTGAGGATCTTTTAAGTGATTGGTATTTGCCTTTTGCAGGCCATTGAGTGAGGAAGAGTTGAGAGTGCATACTCCCGTGGTGATCTCTTGTAATGAGGGTAGAAGGGAAGTTTCAGCTATACAAAATATTGCAAATAAGCAGATTGATAGAACTTTTCTATTTGACAAGGTTTGGCCCTCTAGAAAAATGAATCGCCCATTTTGTGCTTTTAGTAATTTGAATTGCAGATAATGATAACCTGCAACAATGGTAATAACAGCAAATACTGTTTTTAGGTTTTTGGTCCAACATCCCAACAAAAAGACTTGTTTGACCTGGCAGTGTCTCCAATTGTTTATGAAGTTCTTGAAGGTTATAACTGCACCATCTTTGCCTATGGTCAGACAGGGACAGGGAAGACGTACACAATGGAAGGAGGAGGCAGGAAAAAGGTTTGATTTTGGTAGATATGTTGATGTCATTTTTATTATACTTTGTTGTTAGCTTCAAGTATTTCCAATTGCATTTATTCTCTTTTGTAGAATGGAGAATTTCCAAGTGATGCTGGTGTCATCCCTAGAGCAGTTAAACAAATTTTTGACATATTAGAAGCTCAGAATGCTGAGTATAGCATGAAAGTAACATTTTTAGAGCTGTATAATGAGGAAATAACAGATCTTTTGGCCCTGGAGGAAACTTCAAAATTTATAGATGACAAATCTAAGAAACCCATAGCCCTTATGGAAGATGGAAAAGGGGGTGTTTTTGTAAGAGGCCTGGAAGAAGAGATAGTGTGTACTGCAAATGAAATTTATAAAATCTTGGAGAAGGGTTCTGCAAAAAGGCGTACAGCAGAGACTTTACTTAACAAGCAAAGTAGTCGTTCTCACTCAATATTTTCCATTACCATTCACATTAAAGAATGTACTCCTGAAGGGGAAGAGATGATCAAATGTGGAAAGCTGAACCTTGTTGACCTTGCTGGTTCAGAGAATATTTCTCGTTCTGGAGCACGAGAGGTATGCATCACAACTCATATTATTATCACTCTATTCTACGTACATGTTAATTTAACCAAGAGAGAATATGTATGCGATGCACTTTATGAATTAGTCGATCTAAAATTTGTCAAAATTGAAATCTCTTCAAGAATTTATTTTGATTTCTTCTTAGTTTTACCAACCTTTCATAGGAACGTTTACATCCTAAAATATTGATTCTGAAGAAAATTACTCTTGCAGGGAAGAGCAAGGGAGGCAGGAGAGATCAATAAGAGCTTGCTTACACTTGGTCGTGTGATCAATGCCCTCGTCGAGCATTCTGGTCATGTTCCATACAGGTAGTACACATTAAAAGTTTGTTTAACTCTCATTAGCTTCTCTGTTATGCTTCAAACCATATGAGTGATAATACAATATTGGTATGGATGTCCAGGGATAGCAAATTGACAAGGCTATTAAGGGATTCCTTGGGAGGGAAAACAAAAACATGCATAATTGCCACTATATCACCCTCGATTCATTGTCTGGAAGAAACACTTAGCACATTAGATTATGCACATCGTGCCAAGAATATCAAGAACAAGCCAGAGGTCAGTGGTGCCTTTTATACGCACTGTTATGGTTTACTTGCTTATTGGTCAGTGCTATCTTCTCATACAGCATGCTGTAATATTTTATGTTGGTCATAATTTCAGATCAACCAAAAGATGATGAAATCTGCAATGATCAAGGATCTGTACTCTGAAATTGACCGGCTGAAGCAAGGTAGTTTACTATTTCTTACAAAATTCTGCAATGATGCATCTCAAATATATTAATGCAATTGGACTTTGGAAGTAACTTGTATTGAGTTGACATATCTTTTGTGTTCATTCAGAGGTATATGCTGCAAGAGAGAAAAATGGAATCTATATACCACGAGATCGTTATCTACAAGAAGAGGCTGAAAAGAAGGTTTACTTCTTACCATACAGTTGGCTAATAGCTGAAAAAATAGGGTGAATGAAACCGACTTTTACTGTTAATATTGTAATATTGTTAATTCTTTTTGTCTGTCTTGTCACAGGCAATGGCTGAAAAAATGGAGCGAATGGAACTTGAATCAGAATCCAAAGACAAGGTATGTTTCATAAGGAGTTACATTTCATCGCAGCTTTATGCTAGTTGTCAGTGCAAAACCCAGACTAATGCTTATGTTGTCACTTGTTATCAGCAATTGATGGAGCTTCAGGAACTCTACAATTCTCAGCTACATTTGACAGCAGAATTAAGTGAGAAACTTGAAAAAACTGAGGTAACTAATATTTTAAAAGTATTTAACATATAGTCATTCTTGCTCTCAGAAGCAAAAGATTTGAATTTCTGCCTTAAATGTGAATGCAGAAAAAGCTCGAGGAAACTGAAAATTCATTGTTTGATCTAGAAGAAAAACACAGACAGGCGAATGCAACGATAAAAGAGAAGGAATTTTTGATATCTAATCTCCTCAAATCTGGTGAGCTGAGACATCTTGTACTTCAGTTTGATTTGTCTATGATAGCACAAATTTTTCTTGTAGAAGAATAGCGGAAAGAAATATTTTGGATATCACTGAAGGAAGCAATTTCTTCACCCTGTCCTGCTTTCAATTTCTGAGGTGCTCCATAGGCTAAGGCTCCAAAGGGTGTCCAAAAAACTTACGGGATTTGGGTTTAACTTACATTTGTTAATCAGTATAATTTATGTGATAGAAGTTTGAGCTGTTTCTGTCGAATGTTTTGTTTTAGATATAATTTGGATACTTGTTTAACGTATATATGTGATTGGCTTGCCTAAAAATGATAAACTTCAATCTTTCAGAGAAAGCTCTCGTTGAACGTGCATTTGATCTTCGAGCAGAACTAGAAAATGCTGCATCAGATATATCTAGTTTATTTTCCAAAATAGGTTTGTATTAGTTTGGAAGTTGACTTTGTTTGTATCATCTTTAATGAAAATACAGCTGGTCATTTATAGTTGATAATTTTTTCAGAACGGAAAGATAAAATTGAAGATGGAAACAGAGTACTTATCCAGAAATTCCAGTCCCAATTGACCCAGCAACTAGAGGTCTTGCACAAGACTGTGGCAACTTCTGTGACTCAACAGGAACAACAACTGAAAGATATGGAGGAAGATATGCAGTCTTTCGTGTTGACAAAGGCGGATGTAAGTTCTGGACAAGATGTTAACCCGCAACTTGGTCATAGTTATATTTCTGACATGTTTAATTTTGGCATGGATAAAGGCAACAGAAGAACTTCGAGGAAGGGTTGGAAAGCTGAAAACCATGTATGGGTCAGGTATCCAAGCTTTGGATCATATGGCTAAGGAACTTGAGGGAAATTCTCGATCAACTTTTGGCAATCTAAATTCTGAAGTTTCCAAGCATTCACATGCTCTTGAGGGTGTAAGTTCCTTGCAGTTAATATAGAGTAAACTTCTTCGACAGAGTATCCAAAGTGAACTGCCACATGAAAGGGAAGTTCTTCATTGCTCTCTGACTTAAATTGTACTTGATTCAGCTTTTCCAAGGTATTGCTTCAGAAGCTGATGCATTACTGAATGATCTCCAAAGTAGTCTTCACACGCAAAAGGAGAAGCTAACTGCATATGCAAAACAACAGCGTGAGGTTTGTAATCAGTTCTGCTATCCAATACCTGGGGGATGTTTAGATTTTATCACATCATAAATGATTTTTTTTTTTTTCATATTTTATACAGGCACATTATAGAGCTGTAGACACTGCAAGGTCAGTTTCTAAATTAACAGTGAACTTCTTCAAGACTCTAGACATGCATGCGTCCAACCTGACCCAAATTGTGGAAGAAGCACAAACAGTCAATGATCAGAAATTGTCTGAACTAGAAAAAAAGTTTGAGGTAGATAAGCAGTGGTATTCTAAAAATTGTAAATCGTACGAGGTTCTTTGTTATGCCTTTTAACATTGCATTTATTTGTACTGTAGGCGTGTGCTGCAGATGAAGAAAGGCAATTATTGGAAAAGGTGGCAGAGTTACTAGCAAATTCAAATGCAAGGAAGAAAAAACTGGTTTGCATTGCATTCCATTATTGTAGTTATCGGGATTGACAAGTAGGCTTTGAATGGTAAGTAACCTAGTGTTTGTTCTTTAGGTCCAAATGGCGGTCCATGATCTCCGGCAGAGTGCAAACAGCAGAACCAGTAAACTACAGCAAGAAATGTCCACCATGCAGGATTCCACATCTACTATTAAAACTGAATGGACAGTCCACATGGAAAAAACAGAATCAAACTATCTTGAGGACACTTCTGTGGTGGAGAGTGGAAAGAAAGACTTGGAGGATGTTCTTCATAACTGGTAAGGCTACTTTTCCAAATCAGTTATTTAGCCTTGTGGGTCCTATTATTGTATGGAATGCTTGGGATGCTTGTCTAGTTTCTCTGCTGAATTTATTCCAAACAAACATGTTCAGTTTGAACAAGGCAAGAATGGGTGCACAACAATGGACAAATGCTCAAGAATCCCTGCTCAATCTAGAAAAAAGCAATGTTGCTTCTGTGAATTCCATTGTTAGGTAATTCCAGCTCCTATGAGTATTATCATTTTGGCTTCTCAGTCGAGATACTACTAACTTCATTCCTTAATTCATTTAGTGGAGGAATGGAAGCCAATCAAGTCCTATGCACACAGTTTTCATCTTCTGTATCAGCTGCACTTGAGGATGTAGATGCTGCAAACAATAATTTGCTCTCATCCATTGACCGTCAGTATCCAATTTTTCGTGTATATGGATTGAATGTCTTAATAAATGTTTTTGTCCACTGATGAACAAAACTCTTGCAGATTCATTACAACTTGACCATGATGCTTGTGGAAATCTCAATTCCATGATTGTTCCTTGCTGTGAAGATCTGAGGGAATTAAAGGGTGGTCACTACCACAAGATTGTAGAAATTACAGAGAATGCTGGAAAGTGTCTTCAGGATGAATATGTGGTAAGATTTGAGTGGTTTCTTTGTTCTATCATTTTCTCTCGTGTTAGCTTTTTGTTTAGTGGTAGTCATTTCCAAGGTTGGGAGATTACAAGTTCTGTTGTAGCCAAAATATAAAACCTTTTAAATGTTGCCACATCCTAACAAGTTTGTTGACACATTCAACTAAACCAAAAAAACACATTCAAATATGTTATAGGACACGGAGTAGAGTTGCTTCTGCATGCATATACTGTCAACTAATATTTTTTTTAAAATGTTCCAACTAACAGGTGGATGAACCTTCTTGTTCAACACCAAGAAAGAGGTCATTCAATCTGCCAAGTATTGCATCAATCGAGGAACTAAGAACTCCTGCATTTGAGGAATTATTAAGATCATTCTGGGATACAAAGTTTGCGAAGCATGCCAATGGAGATTTAAAGCATTTAGCTGCTGCTTATGAAGCTTTGAGAGACTCCAGAGCTCCTCTCACTGCTATTAATTAAATTCACGTCAGATAGAGTATAGGTAAGGAGTTAGGAGGGATTTGTGTACAGAATGAATATAATACGGGGTGGAGTATGAACTCAGTTGCGCCTGGCTTTCTTCTTATTCATTGATTGTTTGCTTAAAGAAATTTTATTGCGGATGTAGAAATATACCATACATCTTATTGTTTGGTTCATCGCACGACGGTTTTCTGTGCACCATAGAGTTTGGTTATTTTCCTTTAATTGTAGCTCTACGAAAAGTGATAATTTTTCAGTCCAAAAACTTTTATCGAACCATCAAACCTTGCCAATATGTAAGAGGGTCTACTATCTAGTAATGTTTAACTTGCCGTGGGAGGCTCTCTTGTTCAAGTTTCTCCCTCAGCTTTTAATATTATTCACATTTTCGAATTAATAAAAAATTGGCATCCGTTCATATAGATAAATCCTTTTAATATTATGTATAACTGCTGTTAAATTACCTTTTCTAAACCAATATGTACAGAGAAAACTAGGGTTCTATCTTGTGACGCTACACAAATACCGCTTCCTTCCAACTCACTCATTTCAAGGGAAACAATGAACTATATTTGAAAATTATCTAGATAATAAGGAAAAAAAAAAGTAAAAAAAGGGGGAATATTTCTTGAGCCTCAACAAAGACTTCTTGCTATTCTACAGTGTGCATTAGAATTGATATACATTTGAACTTTTTATGTCTAGCACACCTTGAAAAGGAATGGCCCTTCTTGACATTGATGGACCTGCAAAACACATCCAACAGCTGCTTTGTTAGAGAACCCTGTTTAATGCTTGCATGATTAAAAGAATCATGTAATCAAAATACAATATATACCATTGCCTCTCTGAGCATTAACATGGGGCACTATTAAAACATAATTAGGAAGAAAACTCCACAGAGAACAAGTGCTCTATCTTAATATTGTACATAATTGTTAATCCTTACAAAAATGTCAAAAGGAAAAACCTAGACCATTTTTTAAGTACACCCACTTGCGAATCTCATTTAACTCATATCATGTTGTCAAACACCTAATATCTATCAAAGACCTCAACATTAAGCCTGTGAGAGGTCCATTACCTGAGCAGGAAAAATATTCTAAATTAAAAAAGCACAGGTTCTGGAATGGATTTAATTATTGATGAAAATATGGGCATCCAATTCAGAAATATCCTAAATTAGAGACTCAATGATATTGAGAACTACCTGAACTATTCTTCATAATAAGCTTGCACTTAACAGTCCAACAGGCCTCTCTCTCCCAAATGTTTCATCATCAAAGTCTTCATTTGTGGAATTTTCTTGACATAACAATTTATTCTCAGAAACTGGATTACTAAGGGTTTCCCAAAGATGATCCTGATGCATGTTGCCTTGTTCTGACACATGACTGGTTTCAGCAATATCCTCTACACTTTGTTTCGCATTGTTATACACAAGATCCGTTCTTTTATCATCATCAGGGCCTGGTGGCTCAACATTGAGGTCAGAGCCCAAATCAAATCCAGACTGATCCAAATTCCCATGAAAAGCAACAGTTACAGCCCCTTGTTCAGGTTGGTCAGCCGGGTCCTTTTTCTGTCTCTTCCATTTCTTCGTAGATGAAGTACCATCATCTTCAAAATCTTCTTCTTCTCTCTCTCTATGCAAGTAAACCCACAATTTCCTTTCCCCGTCAAATTGTACACATGGATCACGTTCATAATGCAAACGGTCCAAAGCTCCACTAACAACTTGATTCACTTGAGCATCAGACACTTCTTCAACGATATATTGAGAGTCCCTAATCAAAGTACAAACATCTGCTCTAGTGCCAATAGAGCCAGGTAATCTGGCAGCTGCATCTCTGACAAGACAAAGAATTGTAACATGAGGTGGCCGATCACGCTTCAACATGAAATGGTCTCGGGCTTTTGAAGTAGGCTTACCACCACACCTTCTCAAGGGAGCAACAATGGATTTTTTACCATCAGCAGCTGTGTAAGAGAAGGCTCTGTCAGGAATGGAATACCTTAGAACTTCTTCCTTGCGGAAATAAGCCCTCACTTCTTCAGAGCTTGGGCTAATAGTGCTGAGACTTTTCTGCGCTCTCAAGTCCCTGAACCTCTCTTTCTCATCCAGGCTACATTGCATTAGCGCCACAGGTGGTGCTGGAAGACTTCCAATTTGTTGAAGAGTCTCCTGACCACTTTTCAGCCAATTTGCAAATGAATCTACCAACTTGACAAGCATTTTATGAGGAAGGCCCCAATATTCAGGGGATGTAACCTCTTCAACAGTCTCATGATCAGTTGAGGTGTGAGAAACTGGACCAATCCAAGACCAACTCTTGGTAGATTTTTCATACACCACCAGTGCCTTCCAACCCTTGGCTCCTAGAGGTGCTGTTTTTGATGAAAATATCTTAAGAACTCCTCTGACCAGATCCTGAAGTGGTTCTTGCGTCTCAAGAATGCAAGGATCCCCAGGGTTTGATCTCACACGGTTAACAATCTCTTGCACAGTAAGGGATGGCACATTCAACGTTACAGCATGGTCTGATTTATTGGTATCTGCACTCTCATGAGAAACAACCCCATTTGTATCTCCATCGAGCTTTCCATTCTGCTCCTCACTAGGTCTGACAACCTCTAAGGAATCTTCTGCATGAGGACTGATCATTGCTAAGCGAACTGCTGAAAGGAGATGTATGATGGAAAATGAGAAGCCAGTATGAACTGTAGGCGTAATTGGTGTATATGGCTTTTTTTGCGGTTTGGTTTCCAGATCCATGTCCACTGTTCCCATTTCGGCAATGGCAGGCTCAGAAGTTTCCATATCTGAAGTGCAAATGTCAGTCTCCACTTTTCTTTTCCCCTTTTTTTTCAATGAAACAGAATTATCAATATGCTGTTGAAGATTAGGCTGCATATTGCCATCTTCATCTCTTCCATCAATGTCAGGCAATTCCTCCTTTGCTCTCCGTTTCTTTGTCACTGCATTGAACCCTAAAAACGAAGCATCAGATCTATCATGTCGATCATGAACATATGCTTCACTGCTCTTTCCTTTCTTCCCCATTCTAACTAGCACATTTTCATCTGCCAATAGACGTGTTTCAAGTGAATCATCCTCCTCATCGATAGTGTAATCATGACTGACCTCCTGTTTCTGCTTTCGGTCAGAAGGATAAGTCTTCAATGAGGATATGCGTAACCTTTCACCAGATTCTCGCAACTGCCCATTCTTGCCAAATTTATGACTTCTTTTCCTGTCATCTTCATCTGTAACTTTACCCAAGACAAATGGAGAGCTGTTTTCCAAAACTCTTGCGCCAAAGCTATGTAACGGACTGCTTTCCCGCATCTTACCCTTCTGTTTTGCTTTTGATGAATATCCTGACATGTTTCCAACCTCACTGAAGCCAGCCACCTTTTTATTGAAATCAGTCATTCCATCAAAAGCCAGTGCATTGTCCTGCATATCTTTCCTAACCAACTTTCCCTTTTTAGCATCTAGGCCAGATTTTAACAAGGATGATCGAGAACCCCCCATGAGACTACTGGTATAAGCTGACTTGCTTCTCATCAAAAGATTGCTATCATCCTCCTCATCATCAAATTGCTCAGATGAGTCGGATTCTGTTTCTTCATTTTTAACGTACATCCTGCTCAATTTCTTAGCTCCTTTATCTAGTCCCCCATTATATACAAAATTTGCTCTAAACTTCTCTTTTGATGGTTTTCTCAATTCAGAAAGCAGGATACTATCATTCACTTGTGGAGATGAAGGCTGATAAGTTTTAAAATTGAGATCTGGGGACTCCCTCCCTGTCTTCCACTTCTTGCTTCTCACATTCCACTCATCAGATTTCAAAGAGGAATCTACAGAGAGGATGCGTCCCTTGTTCTTTCCATGCCAAATAGGCTCACTATGTTTTGACAAATCAACCCGATTACCCTTCAAAGTAGTTTTTGGTGTTCTTTTCATTGACCTTATCTGATCTCCAGCATCAAATTGCTGAACATTTTCAGGATATTTTGCCTTTTTGCCAAACTCATGGGAAATTCTGATATTAGGTGGCTTAGCTGTGACCCCTTTCAATTCTGATAGATTATTTGCATTCCTGCTCCTTCCATAGGCATACAAATCATTCTTTGATGAGAAAGGAAAGCCCGAGAAATCATCAGTCTCTAAATCCTCACTTCTCAGGAGCTCGTGCTTCTTTCCTGCTCTTAAAACCCCAGATTTCCCCATCACACCACTACGTGTCACATTTCTGTCTCGTTGGATGCCCATCCCATACATTGCATCTTCTGCATCATCATCATCATCATTAATTTTCATCTGATCTCTTAGCCTGAGGGCTGCCCCTGCGTCATATCCCATCACCTTCTGACGAGAAATTGGCACTGATAAATCATATGGCCGAGAATTTGGTTCCAAGCCATGGTAACCAGAAGGAGACTGACCCATCATCTCCTTCGATGAAAAAGCTTTCGACCCAGACAACTTCAGTATACCTTTTGGATTCTGCTTCCCATACTTTGTCACTTCTAAATTCACCGCAGGCATTTGTGAAGGAAATTCCAAATTTGAACTACTCCCATATGCAGAATTACGACCCAATTTCAGGGCACTTTTCCTTTCCTTAACCCTTTTGCCCCATCGCCCATCACCTAACTCCTCTTTCTCCGATGAGTCACTCTCCAAATCTTCCTCCATCTTCTCAAACATCAAACTCTTTTCACTCTTCATAATATTCAAAACCCTAAGTTTCTCTTCAATACTATATCCCCTACAATTAAGCCAAGCATCCCTTATCTGACATAAATTACTGACCATATTATTCTGATGCTTCCTCAAATGATGGTAATGCTGCCTCTTCTGAAAGAAACTCAAACCCTCCCTATAAAGAGCAACCCTGGGCTCACATAATCCTCCCTTCAACATTTCAAACAGCTTCTTAATAGGGCTACCAAAATGAAAATTCTGACCCTCAAAAAGCTCTTTGAGAGTTCTCGCAAAGATGTCCTGGTCCAAATCAGGCAAATATTTAGCCAGACTAAATCTTTCCTCCTCACTTAAAACCTCATTCCACACATCAACAGACAATATATCCTCCAAACCCGAAAGATCGTACAATTCAAAAGGAACACTACAAGTTAAATTCCCAATTTGACAAAACTCAGCTCCAGTTTCCCCTAGTTCTAATAAATCAAAATCATCAGATCCTGCCCCAGAGTCAGCATCATCAAATTCATCATCGTCATCGTCAGATTCAGCAGCAGAGACTCGACGCTGAACCTCTTCTTCATCACTAGACATGCTCTCCCTACTATTAGGAGAAAAATCTGGATCGAACCTAGAGCCCTTGAAGCAGTTCTTCTCAATCGCCATCAGACATAACCAAAACAATCACGCACTCCAACAAGGAGAAACCAAAACCAGTTATACACTACTGATCCCTCCAATTATTCACCAAAAATTTGAAATTTTTGGAATGGTAACAAATCAAAACCCTAACAAAAACGAACATAAATTAAAAAGCTTTATAGTTTGCAACCACAAAAGCAGAAAATACAATAACTGGAAAAAAAATTCCAAACAAACAAAATCCCAATTATAAATCATTACCTCCTTATCGATGAATTAAACTTCGACGCCTAGATTGGAGAGCGAAGAGCGAAATTCGAAACATCTGAGATATATAGAGGATATTGAGTTTTGGGAGAAACCAAGAAACCCTAAGAGAGAGGGGCAATTTATTGAGCGTATGTGTAAATAAAAAATAAATAAATGAAGAAAGAAAAAGGATAGAGAGAAAGAGAGGGAGAAAGGAGAAGGAAGATGACAGGAGGGGTGGTGAAGAAGACGATGGTGACGTGGAAGAGAGTGGGCCGTCTGATTTGGAGAAGAAGAGGATGTGGAAAAGACGAAAAGACGAAAAAGGGCACGAGCGAAAGGGAAAGGAAAGGAAGGAAAGAAAGAGAAAGGAGAGGATATGCAGAGGCAAGAGAAAAGAGAGGAAGAGAGTGGAAAAGGGTTTGGTGTGAGAGAAAGAGACGAGCTGACTCAGTGACTCACCGAGTCTGGAGAAGAACAGACCGTTGCGAGTCATTGTTTGTGACTGCAATTTTGGAATATTTTCCGGCCGTTGGATTCACCGAAGGAAATTCTTAACAGAGCCTTCTTATCTTAATGCCAAATACGACGCCGTTCTTTATTACAACCAGAGGATTACCATTTTAGAGATTACTAGTTCTTTGATGAAGTTGGTTGACTTTATTTGTTTAATTTGATATTTATATAATATTAAAATATAAATTTTTATTTCGATTAAAATAAATATAATGATCGATTAATATTGCACTTTACATATATAATGAATTTTTTTAACATATTTTATAGTGTAACATCTTGTCACGACCCATTTCCATGGGCCGGACCGGCACTAGGACCTGGGTAGGCTTAAGGCCCCCGAAGCCCGTAGTAAGCCTGTACTATTTAAAACTCGCTTTGCCATGGGCCCGGTACCGGCACTAGGACCTGGGTGGCTTAAAGCCCCCGAAGCCCGTAGTAAGCCATGTACTATTAAAAACTCGCTCTAATCACAATTGTGGATTCCAGGCCCCAATAATTTATTTCACGATTAATATCCAAAATACAAATCCAAATAATAATGTTATACTCTATTTGTTCATTTAACAACTCCACAAGTTGAGGAATACAATTGCGGAACTCTACTCCATAATTCGCTACCCCTTTTGCATTTACATATTCAATAATTATTACTCTTATCGATCCAACATCTCGTTCGTTCATTTGGACTCTCCAAGGATTCTTCTTTCCATCTTATTACCTGGGGAGGTTGGAAGGGGGGTGAAGTACTAAAGCTCAGTGAAGCAGATAGATAACTCTCCACCGAACCACAGGTGCTAATCGTACAATGCTAAAATATTTTAATGTGGTCACCCCATTTAGTTTATAATGATCATTAGCAGTTTTTCACACAAATGGGCAATAGAACAAACAAGCAAATTCACATAAATTAATTATCAAACAAAATTCATGATGAGATCCACGATCAATGGTGGAAATGTAGTCAACAGTGGCAGCCACCATGAAACCCACCAAACGAGCCGTTCCCCTCCTACACATGCCAGCTGCTTGCTCTCAATGGCCATCAATGGAGCGCCATGTGCTCTGGCGCGCCTCTCATACAATGTGCAGCCAGGGAGCGCGATCCCCCATACGGCCAACTGGTCCTAAATCTCACGAACCAGTCCTCTCATTGTTTTTTTTCCATTCTCTCATCTTGTTCCTTTTCCATACCAACAGGAGGCAACCCGGTGGTCTTCCCATTTCCAATCCGTAGATATCAGAGTGGCTTCACAAGGAGGGCCCACCCACTGCGGGCTACAATCAAAATCTAGATCTATCAGTGTGCGCAAATCAACAAGAGGCCTATGCCTCTGTGGTTCTATATCAAACCCATAATCAATCAGGTGCACACCAGGGGGCGCCGCATCTCTTTTCGGCCGACAACAGTCAATATCAATAATTTTGGTCTGACCGTCTCACAAACCCATGGGGTCCACTTCACCCAATTCCACACAAACAAGGCACGTTTTTCATAGCACAGTAATCAATTTTTACTATCAACAAATAGATGCATCATATGGGCAACTTCAATAAAACAATGCATGATAAACATTATGGCAGTTGAATTGCTATGCATGCATGGCCGGATTGAGGTGAATTATCTAAACTAACACTACTTCAGATCATCTTTATTGCCCTCTTAAGGGACTGCCTTTCTAGCCACATGCTTCGCAGCCTTGTCCTCTGCGTACTGCAATTTCACAAGAATAATGTTTATAAACCTCTTGTAAAATAAACAAATAAAAATTCTAAGTAGAAAGTTTAATTTGGTTTTTTCATATTCGGTTTATTTGTTTTGGGTTTCCAGTATTTTAAATTCAACATTATTAAGATATATATTGGGTTTACCTTATTTATATTATTTATTCTAGGATTTATCGCCTTTTAAATAAAAACGTTTAGTTATCCGTTAAGTATATTTTATAAATAAGCTAAGAAGAATACGATATTAATCAATAATAATATTATTAAATAGTATTAATTACGTTGATAATATAAATAATCACAAACGATAATCATTTAGTCGTATTATCTAATTAACGGATTTCTTTTAGCTAAGTGTTTCGCGACGAAATTCGGCAGCAATTTCCTCTATAAACTGTACTACCCATTTAATCAAAAATTATTCACAATCCACACGGCACAGCCCATCCATCGGGCAAATTCATAAACTAACTAATGCTCCCCCGTCCCGCCAATATAAAACCAAGTTCATTTTAATTCGGATTCTCACTTAATTCACAAAAGCCATAAAAAATTAAATTGGTTTTATAACTAATTTATTTTGTTAATAATTTCCTAAAAGTTATTATTAGCTAGGAATATATAATTTTAGTAACCTAACCTTAAATAATTAAATATTCATGAATATATTTAACAATATTTAATTTAATTTAATTTAATTTAACTATAAATACTTAATTAAGTTCATTAATTAATTAATTCCGGGATTTATTCAAGAAAATTGCGAATTAAGCTTTAGAGTGGTAACCGATTTGAAACATCGATTTTTTATGTCACGTGAAATCCCGCGGCGAAACGTAGGAGATCATTCTGCCTCTGCGGGGGTCTTCGTCGAGTCTCGGCCCGGACCACCACGTCCCGCCGGTCAGGCCGACGTTGGTCATAATGGTGGACACGGGAAAGAAGTAATTACTCTCTTCAAAAAACTCCAAAATTGACAAACGATATCATCTTTTATTCGTTTCGCACTTTGAGAGGATAACGACTATATGTATAAGAATGAAGCCATTTGATCAAACAAGGTGGGTTGTAGACTTATTTTGGCCGAAAATTGACCGGAAAGGTTTTTTCGGTGATACCCAATTTTGGGTTTTCCGATTCCGGCTATTACAGTCGACGAGGAAGCCTACCAAATGAAAGAGGAAGAGAGAAGGAGTCGATCCAACACCTACCTCGACACCTCAAAGTCATCGGAAACGATGGGGAAATCGCCGGAGAAGTTGGCACGGTGCTAAACCGTTTCGGTCGAGAATTTCCTCTCAACTCCGGGCTCCAACACCGCGGCAAACCAAAGTTTAAATCAAACTCCTATTGCGAACGAGTAGATATTTTTAGAGTATCTATTTGCCGGAATTTGGCCGTCCGGGTGGTCAGAGAACGAGAAGAAAGAGGAAGGAAGGTGGGTTTTGTTGGAGAGAGAAAGAGCGAGAGAGAGATCCCAACTGTATGTCTCTCCTTCTCGTTTCTCTTTTTTTTCTCTTTTTTTGTTTTCTTTTTTTTTTTTTTTTTTTTTTTTGTTATTTTGTCTAGATATTTTCTAATTGGGTGGAATGGGGTTTGGGTCCGATCGAGTCTGGTTTGGTTTAAATCATTGGTTTTTTAGACTTTGTTTTTCAAATTGATTTAATGGATTTTTGCATCTGGTTTTTTGACGAAAAAGTTAATTTGATTTGGGGTCCAGTTTCGAGAGTTATTTTGAATTATTGTTCGTTCAATTCCGTAATATTTTTTCTCATTTTTATTTCATAAAATACTTAATAACAAAGATTTTTTAATTTTAGGCTGATTAATTTATTTATATGTAGTTACATAGATATAACAAGGACAACATTTTTAATCGATTAACATTAGTGTTTCGCTTTTTAATTTTCAAAATCGAAATTTTAAGTATTACCGCAATACGAAAATTCTAAATAATATTGTTTTTAAGAGAGGGGCTTGAGCCCAATTGCGTAAAAACCTTTGGGCTCAATTAAGAATTACTCGAAATCTTATAGCCCATATCAACATAAATCTACGATTTTGATTTAATAAAAAATTCTAAAAGTTTTAAAAAATAAAAATTCGGCGGTATTACAATCTCCCCCCCTTAAGAACCAATTCGTCGCTCGAATTGAATCTAGTGGGACAGAATAAGAAATGGACGCATGGAAAATTGTAAATAGTTAATAAGAAATTGCTTTCAATACCAAAGGAGACAGACTAAGAGCGAAAATACAGACCGACAGGACAAAGTGAGTGGGGGTATTATTGATTGTATTGAAGTCTAGACCGAGCCAAATATGTCAATGTTTAGAATAAACATTTCCGTGCTAGGCAAATCTTATGAAAATAAAAATCTTATAATTAACCCAGCCTTTCAATAAAATGCTTAACTATATATATATTATATAGTTAACATTTTATTACGCATTTCTTTATGAAAAAACAAATATATAATTTGCAAATATAAACAAAACAATATTGAAATTTAATTTAACCCTACAGATAAGAAAATTTGATTCATTAAGATTCCAATTATTATCTAGCAACTAAACTCTTTTTCTTAATGCAAAGTAAAAAAAAAATTGTTAACTTTTAATATTCCAAAAATTTAAGAAAATTTTTCTTGTAATTTTCGTTATGTATAATAATCGTAGGGTTATTTCGAGGGCTCAATCTATGACGGAATTATCTATCAACCCTCTTTATATTTAATTCGCCATCTTAATCCATATGTCTATCACTTATTCCATAAATTATCTGAAACATATTATCGATTAATAGTTGACCTGTTCATAATGATGCCTCGGAATCATTTTCAACTTATGTTTTGCTTGTTAATTTCATCTTAAGGATATTAAAGCAATACTTATTAAGCTATTCCTTCCCTCCTCCACCCTACTTAGTTTATCTTTATACTGAGAAATCATGATTTTCCAACGCGGCTTATAGATCACTAATGTTTCTAACCTAATAATCTAATTATTTCAATAACTAGTGTTCATAACGCTCCCACGCTTAACAGGTGTCATTATTATTAGGCCGACTATTTTTTGGTTCACTTTTAGATGGCTTCTAATGATCCATTCTTTCACCCAGACCCTAACCTGAAGTTACAAATAATTTACTGCGTTTTCCATATTGACAAGTTCAGGTTTTATACCTTATTTTATGAAAATAATAGCAAGGCCCTAATATCCATAATTATAATACATAAGCTAATTGTTTTAAAAAAATTTATTATTTTTTTTATTATTTTTATTTTAATTTTTATTTTTATTTATTTGTTATTTAGATTCAAAGTTCTCTTAACATAATCATCACTCAATCTTATCTATGTTCTCTTTTATTATTAGTTAAGTCTAAACAAGGTTAATGTTGTAATAACTGTTCGCTTGAATTTATCCCTATATAATCACCTTATCAATTTCTAAGTTTCTCAGGTTAGGCACAGTTGGCCAACCCGATTATTTATCTACACTACAGACTTAGTTCATGTCTTTCATCCTTTCGTTGGGCATAAAATTTTTATTATATTTACCTGACGATTGCTACACAACACAGTTTCGTTTTCACTCATCACTTAATTTTTCTCAACTAATATCAACATAGTAACTGTAACCATCTCTCAAAGCTAATTCAATAAACTAATTCTCGACTTTCCTCTTGGAAGTTTAATTGTTTTAATTACATTTTAATTGTGGGATTGTTATAACATCTACTAAACTAGATAGTCAGTTTAAGAAATAGCCCCCTACATCAATTCTCAAGTCAAAAGCTTTGTCTCACAAGGAGGATCAACCTTCGCAATATTCTTTTTCTTTACCGCGAAAACCATGCGCTTCTAGGAATTTAAATTAAATTAATGTAATATTCTATTGTAAGTAGCTCCGGTAAAAAATTAATTGTCACATATTTAAATTGTAATTGTAGTAAACATACGTTCTATTTTACTTTCAAAAACTTCCCTGGGCTAATAGTCTCGCGAGACCTAGTTTTCTTCATGATCTCGTTAAATTACTGAAGTTTAAATTTACATATCAAGTCTCTTTAGTTATCTGATTTGTCACAAATTTCCTTGTTAGTACTTAAAAGGCATCAGTATTAAAAATTTCAAATTTCTTAATAATACCTCTTTCAAAAGTTTCACTAACTTGTATACTCTTATACCCAAGTTAATTTCTACCTTAATACACATTCAATTTCTTTTATTGAATGTCAAGTATCTCTTTTTCTTAGAAAGAATTTATTTCAGTGGGTTTCTTTATAATAATGGTCTACAACCAATGTTGCTAGTTTATCTCATATCAAACTTTCATCAAATGTGTCTACTAAGGATTTTTGAGCAATTTAAAGTGCTTCTATTTATAATAAATTATTTCACTGAGTAATATAATTGGTAGTTACATCGTTTATTTCAAAAATTTCGACGAAATGAGTTTTAACAACTAACAGCACTAAGGTGGACCATCCTATGGTAACTGACTATTTAATAAACTGTTTGAGAGATTAATTTTTCCTTTTTCCACCCTTTTGAAAAAACGTCGGCAATGTCACCACGAACAAAACCTTGAAATTCTTTTAAATAGAAATTTGCATTTACTTTTATTTTAAACCAATCTGCAATCGTGGTATATAAAAATATTTTCATGAAGTTTGAAAATCAATAACTCTTGCAATTCTAAAACTTTTGGGTATTTAACAAAAATGAAATTGTCTATCTCCAACGAGGCAATCCTGAAATCAATGCTAGTTCCCGAGTCTAAAAATGAATCATATTTTCCATCCCCTAAATGATCCCTCTTAAACCAAAGAATAGTTCTAATAAACTCCATCATTCTATATCCTTTTTGCTAATTAACTAGCCCTCAGAGTAGTTGGTCCTACACCTTAAAGTTTCCCAAATAGTTATTTTTTCATCTAGGTGATTGATATTTATAGTTATTAATTTTATCTTTATTTAATTTAGTTATTTATTTTATATTTATCATATTATTTTTTTTTAATTTTACCTTTATTTTTTTATTTGTATATTTTACTTCATTCCTGAATTTTTCTCTTCTTTCCACAATTTTAGTTTCCTAATTATTTATTCTAGTAATTCCAAACAGTAGATTAAATTAATTGACCACTATATTATATTCATCATCGGGCTTTTCTACGATTTAACATCCCCTAGTCTTATCCAAATTCTTTAAGCCTTTTGATTCAATTTTAATCCTTTTGCTTTCTAATCCCTTTCATATCTCCTGTAGTGTACCTCAAACCTGCGATTTAAGTATTATCCGTAAAGCAGAGTTTTTAAAAAGGATGGGTAACATGATCTAAGGCGCTAAAACCATTAATTTTAACACAAATTTTTTCCAATCCTAAGGTCATTGCTTCTTCAGATTTCTTTATTCTAATTTTCAAAATCTCTATTTCATTATTATGAGTTATCTTTGACCCTTTTTCTCTTCCGAATTTTAATTAACTTTTATTTTTATTTTAAAATTTAGCACCTCGATTCTTAATTTCGCACGTAATTCTTTAAAAGCAGATTTTATATAAATGTTTCCTTTAATTAATAAGTAGTATTAGCCCTTTCTTTACATACTCCTCTACCTAGAATACATCCAATTTCCCTTAATTTATTAAGCTTCCTACAGCACCATCGCCCCCTCATTCCCCAATTTGTGATTTAAAAGTTATTCACCATCTTCTAACATTTATTTGTATTATAATAGAATTTTACGAACTTAGTCTAGCCCTTTAAGTGATCCTAACATGTGCTAGGCCAATCTAATAATATAATGTCTAATAAATTTATTAAAAAATTAAACTTTCATCACCTTATTAATTTTTTAGATGTAAATACCCGAACTTATCCATATCAAGTGTTTACCACAGTTATCGTCTCATAAGTCTATTATCGATTCAATCTAATTGCTCATTTTATTATATCATTAGATTCATAATTATTTCATGGATTGTAATGTTACGGTTCCATTAACTATTAGTCCAATCTTTCTCCATATTATATCAAATTTTAACTTCAAAACAACTTTTTTGCCCAATTAATTCACTACTACCACTTTCAATTCTACATTAAAACACAAACAAAAAGTTTTACCCCTTCAAATACCTCCAATAATGTTTCAAGGAGGAAGTTGTACCTATGCTTACTCTTTGTATCATGTTTACATTTATTTTAATATTGGCTATAATTAATTGTGACCTATTCAGTTTAACATTATGTCTCTTCACATTCCCAAGCACTAATTCATTTAACATCTCTTCTTTTCATATTCTGTAAGATTTCGCCTGAATAATGAGAGGATTTCTTTTGTCTATTATGGATTATTTGTCTTAGATCTCCTTTTTACTAACCCTTGGAATTTAATTTAAATTACCATTTTCAACTTTTTAATTCGCTAGACAGTATACTAATTTCTAAGAATTTATCTACATTCTTGAAAGAATTGACATTTTTAACACGCTCAGCATTCATCATTCTATAACTATTTATATAATTACTTATATCAGTATTAAATTTTCTAAATAGGCCCTAATTTTAGTCCTGCGGGATATGACAATATGATAAAAATTTAATCAAAGCAGTGGCAATCATTGTAAATAATTTAAATTCTAAAAAATCAGATAAAAATTTTTGACATGCCCGACAAAATAATAAAACCAAAACAATTAATTGCAACTTCAAAAAATTTCAATAAAGCAAAAATAATAAACATGTTTGCTCAAAATCGTAGTTTCAAAAAATAAATTTACTTTCTTATTATCCTTGTAAAACTCCAACTTCTTTTCTAAATTTAATTTTCAAATAATTTTCGAAGCAGTGTCTGCCTGTCGAATCCATGGTGTAACTGGGTGAATCAGCCATTACACAATTTCCAACTGATCCTCTGCCTTCAAAATAGATTGGAGGGGATTTAGCAAACCTCAAAGTATTGTATTTTAAGAAACGTCGAAGTTACCCGGACTCCTTTTTATAATTTCCCTATTATTTCTGTACTTTTTAATCTCTCGTCCTATAGTTTCATAAAGCAGATTTCCTTCATCCTTCGTGTCAACGACCTGCGTCCAGCGGCACTAAAATGGAATTCAATCCCGACCTACAAGCTCCTTTGGTTGGTTACGGCCGATCCCAACATAGGAGTTCTCTATTTAATTTTCCTATGTTCCCGCATTGATTCCTACGGCCGCAACTTAATGCTCTGATACCTAACTTTGTCACGACCCATTTCCATGGGCCGGAACCCGGCACTAGGAAAACCTGGGTAGCTTAAGGCCCCCCGAAGCCCGGTAGTAAGCCTGGTACTATTTAAAACTCGCATTCTAATCACAATTGTGGATTCCAAGGCCCAAATAATTTATTTCACGATTATATTCTCAAAATAACAAATCCCAAATAATAAATGTTTATACTCTAATTATGTTCAATTTACAACCCAGTTGGAAATACAATTGCGGAACTCTACTCCAATAATTCCGCTAACCCTTTTGCATTACAATATTCAATAATTATTACTCTTATCGATCCACAATGCTTCGTTCGTATCATTTGGACTCCAGGATTTCTTTCTTTCATCTATTACCTTGGGGAGGTTGGAAGGGGGGTGAGTACTAAATCAGTGAGCAGGATTAGAATAACTCTCTCACCCACACAATCGTACAATTGCTAAAATAATTTTATGTGGTCAACCACTCATTTAGTTATAGTGATCAATGCCAGTTTTTTTCAACACAAATGGGCATACAACAGCAATCACAATTATTATCAAACCTTCAATATAATCACATCAAATGTGGAAATTAGTCCAGTGGCCAACCACGCTGAAACCCCAAAGCGAGCCGTCTCACACATGGCTCGCCCTCTCATAAGCATGTGCAACCAGCAAGGGAGCCGATCCCCCCATACGGCCAGACTGGTCTACATCGCTCACTGGGACCAGGTCCTCTTTGCATTTGGTTGTTTTCCATTATCAATCTACTTATTCTTTTCCCATACCAAACAGGAGAGCACACCTAGAGACGGTGGCTCCTCTCATCCAAATCTAATCATCAAAGGTGCACTCACCAACAGGAGGCCACCCCTGCGGGCTACAAATCAAATCTAAGATTAATCAGGGGTTGCGCAACAACAAGAGGCCAATCCTGTGGTATCTATACTAAACCATATCATCAAGGTGGCAAATCACTCGGGGGCGCCGATCTCTTTCCATTTGTCCGGACCATTCGTATTCAGCTCCACAATATCATATCACTAATGTTCAGTTGATCCACATCCAGTACCGTACTCTACACGTTACGTCTATCGAAGAACAGCTACGCCAAAAACCCCAAAATTGGTGGTCAACTTCATCCCAATTCCACAACAAACAAGTGTCGCAGCAGGAGTATACTTATGCATTAGCACAAGTAATCAAACAATTTTTACTATCACAAGATAGTTGCATCATTAATATGGCATTCCAATAAAAAATAAATGCATGATCGAACATTTAAGCCGTGAAATGCATGCATGCAGGCGGAATGAGGTGAATATCTTAACACTAACTCAGCAGTTCTTTATGTGCCCTCTAAAAAGGGACTGCCTTTCTAGCCACATGCTTCCAGCCTTTGTCCTCCGCTAAGCATTTCAGAATTTTTAATTAAACCTCTAAAATAAAACATAAAATTCTATAGTGAAGAAAGTTTAATTTGAACAGACTTCTTTATTTCAATATTCGTTTTATTAAGTTTTTGTGGTGTCGCAGTCATTTAATTTCACTATTAAGAATATATATTGGAGATTTCCTTATTTAATTTATTTATTCTAATTTATCGCCTTTAATAAACGTTTAGTTTATCCGTTAAGTAAATATTTTTATAAATAACGCTTAAAGAAAGAATACGAATTTAATCATAAATATATATTATAATAATTAATAGATTGATAATATAATATCTCACAAAAGCAGATAATCAATTTTTAAGTCGTATTAATCTATTACAGGATTTCCTTTTACTAAGTGTTTCCGCACCGTATAAAATTTCGGCATGCCAATGTTTCCTCTATAAAATCTGTAGTACCCAATTTTATCAATTTCCACAAATTCCACACGCACAGCCCAATCCATCGGCAACCAGTAATTCATATCACACTAATGCCCGTCCCGCCAGTACATACCGTATTTAATTCCGGCTCTGTTCACTTAATTTCAACATAGCCCATTAAAAATTTAATTGTTTTATAACTATTTTTATTTGTTAGATAAAAATTCCTATATAAGTTTTTCATTAGCTAAGGATATATATTTTAGTAACCAACATCCTTATAATTAAATATTCATGAATATAATTTTAACCTCAATATTATAAGTTTAATTTATTATAATTTACCTTAAATACTTAATTAAGTCTCATTAATTAATTAATATGTCGGGATTCTCACTCCAAAACATTGCTCGAATGTAGAGGCGCTATTAGCATGTGTACTCGATTGCAAAAATCAGATTTTATGTTCCGTGAAATCCGCGGAAGAGGAAGATCATTCTGCCTCTCGGGTCTTCGTCGGAGTCTCGCCGGACCACCGCCGTCGCCGCGTGCAATGGTGGCCGGAAAATTTAACCGCTTCACCAAAATTGACAAACGATACATCATTTTATTCGTTTCGATGAAGAGGAATCACTAAGATGTATTCAAATCAAGGTGGGTGTGAACTATTTGGTCCGAAAAATTTGACCGGAAAGGTTCGGTGATACCCGATTTTTTTGGGTTTCTCCGATTCTCCGGCTATTAACAGTCGACGAGAGGGAGCCTACCAAATTGAAAAAGGAGAAGAAGAGAGGTACGTTCCGTCCAAACACCTTACCTTCGACACCTCAAAGTCATCACGGAAAACGATGGGAAATCGCCACGGAGAAGTTGTTGCAACGGTGCTCAACGGTTTCGGTCCGACGAAATTTCTCTCAATCCGAGTGGGCCCTACTGCCGCTCTAAGACCGCCGCAAAACAAAAGTTTAAAATAAACTCCTTGCGACGAGTAAGATATTTTTAGAGTATCTATTTGCCGGATTTTTGGCCGCGGTGGTGAGAAACGAGAAGAAAAGGGTGAGGGGGTTTTGTTGAGAGAGTTTTAAGAGCGAGAGAAGAGACCCACTGAGTCTCTCTTCCTCGTTTCTCGTTTTCTTTCTCTTTTTTTTTTTTTTTTTTTTTTTTTTTTTTTTTTTTTTTTTTAGAGTTTTTGTCTAGAATTTGTACTGGTTCTAGGCATTGGCTGATGGGTTTGGGTCGATTCGAGTCTGGTTTTGGTTTAAATCATGGTTTTAGCTTGGTTTTTTCAAATTGATTTTAAGGGAATTTCTCCTTTCATTCTGGTTTTCGAAAATTTAAATTTGATTTTTTGGGTCAAGTATCAATTATTTGATTATTTTTGTTCAATTCCGTAATATTTCTCCATAATTAATTCATAAAATATTAATAACAAAGGATTTTTAATTTTAGGCTGATTAATTTATATAGTAGTTAATATGATATAGACACATTTTTAATCGATTAACAACTCTAGTGGTCTCGCATTTTATTTTCAAATTCGAAATTTTAAAGTTATTACCCAACGAAAATTCTAAATATATGTTTTTTTGGGCTTGAGCCCAAATTCGTAAAAACTTTGGGCTCATTAGAATTACTCGATCTTAATAGCCCATATACAGACATAAATCTTAGATTTTTGAATTTAATAAAAATTCTAAAAAGTTTTTAAAAAATAAAATTCGGGGTATTACAACATCTAATTGAAATGAATGTTTCTGACTTCTCATTTTAAATAAAAAATATATAAATTTTAATTCTTTAATTAATTATATAAAATCATAATATATTTTATATTTACTATATTGCAAAATATTCCTATAATTTGGCGATGCTAAGATATTATCTAATAAATCAAGATTTACTCTACATAATCACAAATATAATATTGATATTCTGATTTCTAACCTCAATTATTTTGTGGTTGAAGTAAACTTGAAATTGTATTGGTAAGCATGTAAATATTTTTAGATTGTGGACACAATCCGAAAATAAACTGCTCAAAGTTTTCAACTCTTGTGAATCAAATAATGTAAGTTGTAAACAATAATATTGGTAAATGTAATGTACTTTCCAAATTTAAAAGAAGATATAATTGAGATTAAATTCAAAAATTACAAAAGTCATATAAAAAATATTTGAAAAAAAAATATTAAAAATTTTTCAAACAATTCTAAATTATCTTATATCTACTTAAAAAATATTAAAAAAAATAGATCCAATTAAAATTAGTAGAAAAAATTAAAATATTTCATAGGTTTCCAAAAATAAAAGAAAATAAAAAATATTGAATAAAAAGAGAGCTCTTGAATTTTCTCTTTTATTTCATTTTTAATTCTAGAAAAGTTGAAAAAATATAAATGATAAACAAATTCAAACATTTATAGCCTATTTTTTCAAAAAGATTTCATTAGACCTAAAAAAAAAGGAAAATTTCTAATTTTTGATATTCATCAAATTACTATACACTTAATGTACTCATAATATCCCATTCGCTTTTGTTAAATTTAAAAAAATTTTAAAATACAATAATATGTAAGTGATTCAATAAGTGCACAACCACCCTCTCCAAAAAAAATAAAGAAGAAATAATATATTTAAAAATTTTAATTTTAGATTTCATTGTAATTTAATTAAATAGAGTCCAAATAATAAAGTGTTTAGTCATGAATTTTTATAAAATTCAGAATATAATTAGATTAAAAAGAATTTAAGGTTTCATTTTCAATAATTTGAATTAAAGTTTTTTGATTTAAATTCCAATAAAAAACATTAACATCAGTATGA
>NW_023591687.1:0-12592 GCF_014843425.1 Jatropha curcas | reverse complement strand
AAAAAGAGAGAGATGTGAATTTGGAATGCCGTGGTTGATTTTATGTATGATGAGCAACTCGGCATTTGATGGCCATTATGGTATAAGAAGCTATGATCATAGTGCCTAGGACGTGAGGTTGGTCTTATGTTAGGGCTGGACGCGCTCTATAATGTTTATGTAAAAGGTTGAGCGACCTAAGGCCATTATGAAAAAATTATGAAACAACCTATGCTGGCTTCTCTTTCTCAGCCTAAGTGTATGCGATGCCATTGAAATATTTTTAAAGGCACTTTAAATGAATGAGATTATAGATATTTCATAGTAAACCTTAGTTTGGGAAATAAATGAATTATGTTATTCTAAAAATGGAATTTTCAACAGCATGATATTTCGGTGCAAATGTTTTTAGAAATAAATGTAATTTGTATTGGTATACATAAATGTCCAGGTAATGAATTTATGATTTGGAACGAATTAAATTACTTATGTTATTAATCTATAAGTTTAATTTGAAATTCTTTTGCTATAAAATGTAAAATGTATGTTCTTTTGATGAAAATTTAATATTTTAAGTGTGTGCCAATGCAACATTGGTAAGTTTGTCATTTATAGAGCACCACTGAGTTTTTTATACTCAGTGCGTTGATTTTTATCACGCGCAGGTTGAAGTACGTGGTTGCTACTTGAAGATCAGAAGAGGTAGCCTTTAAAGACGCAAGAAGAGACTATTTTAGTAGTGGTAACAGAATTAGTTTGATGTACTTAAGAATCATGGCATGTATAATTATTACCTTTTCGGAGATTAATGTTATTTGAATTCTAACTTAAGCATGTAATGCATAAATTAGTTTGGTGTATATATTTGGAGATAAGCATGAGAATTTTTATTTAATGTTTGGTATAAAAATATTACTATATAATGTATATAATGAATTATTTAAGTGATGAATATTAAAATGTTATTGAGGAAATTATGTAGTTATGAATATTATAGAAGGTGCTATTGTGTTGTTATTGGAGTTTGAATGGGGTTTTGGAGTTTGGAATTTGGGAGTGCTTTGTATTCATAATGTTTGGCAACTTCCTATTTTTAGGGGAAACTCTTGCAGTTTTTCTGTAGGACTCTCCAAATCATTTTCAAAACAAAATATTATTACTTGCTAAACTTGTGAATACTAAGTCACTTTCTAATCATAATATGGTTTGTATGATTTATATGTCGGTTTAGGAAGGTGCCTCCTGGCAACCGAATGTGAACATCCACCGTCGGGTCTTTCGGGATTGGGTTGTGGGTGTTACAGCTTTTGAAAATCTTTAATGTTTAAGGAAAGATCATTTTCTATTCTCTTACCCAAAATGATAAAATAAACTTTTGGTAACTAAAATTTTCGTATCTTCTAAATAAGGAAAGAAATATTTCTGATTTCAAAATACACTTTCTAAAAACGAGAGTCACAAATCTCTCTATAAAAAGGAGCTTTCACGCTTTGAACTAAGTGGAAGAAAGAGTTTTCGCTTTAAGAGTATTCACCTATTGATCATATTCTTTATCTCTCAAAACTTACTCTCTACCCTCATTTTTCTTTTCATCTTTTCACTTCACGTTTTTATCTTTAAAGAGAAAAAAATTTTGATAACTACTTTTGAAAAACGGTTCTGTGTTCTAAACGATTTTCTAATCTGAAAAACTTTTTTTCCTATGCTTATATTTGCATTTATATTTGTCTATTTAGATTTTGTAGTCTTTAGTAGACAGGTTTTTATTTGATAAACGTAGATAGGATTTTATTTGACAAACTTTTGTGTAATAGCTTAGGTGAAAAGCCATTGTGAAATAGGTTATTAAAGTGACCTTCTCCATGAGAGATATTCTATTGTCTTGAATTGAGTTTCTGTTCTCTGCCAAAAACAGAAAGGGTTGAGGTAACTAGAACCTTTGGAAAATCTAGTAGGACAAAGGGTAGATCTAGGAGTTGATCTATTGCCTTCTACTGTTGGTTTGTCTCTTACCCTTGAAAAGGATAACATAGTTGAGGATCTCAAGATGAGTCTTGGGGAGTGGATTGTTAGGCGAGTTAGTGGTCGAACCACCTTAAATCACTAATGTTTGATATTTTTTTTTAATTTTTCTGAAGTTTTGCCTTGATACTGTTTCATTTACACCTTCTGTTTATATTTTAGAAATGTTAAAGTGTTGATGAAATTTTAATGTTTCTAAAACCTGAAATAAGTCTTAACTCTTCTCTAAACATTAAAGAACTCTGGAATTCTGATAAGTGAATATACCAAAGTTCTAAACAGTTTCTTCTATTTCAGTATAATTTCACTACTTGGGTTTCTAATCAAGTTTCTAACTTGGTTAAGGCTCTGTGAAGCAAGTTCTAATTTCCAATAACTGTCTCTCTCTCACAGCTTATATGATTTTTATACTTTATGAGGAAAGTTCTAAATAACAATAGCTTTCCATCATAAAGAAGTTCTAATATTGAATAAGAAGCATTGTGAAGCAGTTCTAATTAATAGATGCACTTTACAATAGTCTTTCTATTTCTCCCAATGAATAGAACATTATGAGGGAGTCTAAATCCATAAATAATCTCAGCAAGTTCTTTATTTTTTCGCTGCACTTAGAATTCTTATATTCCTGGTTTTAAAATCTAAAAATTTATATTTTTCGAGAACTCATTCACCCCCCTCTTGGGTTGTGCCATAACATAGACGGTGACCCACAACGTCCAAAGCTCAGTCTGATCGGGCTTTGTTGGCTCCCCATCGGATCTGTAATCATCTCGCAAAGCTTTCGTCTGATTGGCTTTGGAAAGACAACCTCCGAAGCTCGGTCCTGATTGGCTGAAGGTTTTGGTTGAGAATTTGTCCTAGATCAGGCTTCGGCAATACACCATCACTAAATCAAGAAAAGGATTGACCGATCAGTTACGTAATACAACCAATCACTAATCCGAGGAAAAGGATCCAAAACAGCTTTCGTATATACACCAAATCACTGCTTGGTGGGACCAAACGGCTTCGAGAAACCATCAAGCGGTTGGCCCTGGAAATATTTTTCAAGAGAAAAAGAACAATTTTCCTGTGTACAAACAGATCTTGCCTTTGTTAGATGTTAGAGCATCACATCCCCCCATGCAATTAAATAATCATAAACTTTGAAAATTTGAGATTTTGCATCAAGGGCAAAAGAATTTTATTTTTGCCCCCAGTCCCTGGAATTCCATCCCGAGACCAAAAATATTAATCTTTTAAGCAAACCTTGAAATCTTATTTTTATTTTATTTATCTATTAATTTTATTATTTTTATTATTAATTAATTTTTATTATTTTTTTTATTCATTGCAAAAAATTTTAGCAAAAAATTTTGTTAAATTTTTTTCTAGTCCTAGTCCTAAATTTTCAGGTATACTCTTCTTGATGCGGTGTTGAAAGAAAACTTACCTGAGGGTATTTTGGTAAATTTGATGATTTTGCCCCCTGTATGGCGAGTAGATGGAATTATTAAAGTAGACGAGCCGCACACCGACTCCAAATTGCCTAAATAAGCCGACTTGCGCTTTGATGGTGATTCTGTTCCTTTGGACTCCCGGTACCAGACGGCTGCTTTTCTTTTTATTCAATTTCTTGTATTTCGGAGGGTTATGAACTCTTAATCGTTGTATCCTTTTTTCTTTTTCTTTTCAATGAATAATTCCATCAGTTCTCTTCTTATTGATTCCTATTTTCTGCACTTAGAGACAGTAAAAGATAACAACAAATCTTTTCTTTCGAAATTATTTGCTGGATTATTAGGATTGGGCCTCCTGCCACCTTGGATTAAGAAATGAAAGCACATTAAAAGTGGATTAATTTAACTAAGGACGGAAACTTACATTTTTGAAAAAAAGATGGGTGACTCATTTGTTGACGCGTGTTTTTATGCTCTCAGCCTGATCCAATGAACGAATACGAGGACGTGGAATGAAAGGTTAATTTCTATCTAGAAGTCTTTTTAATCCAAGGATTAAAATTTAAACCTGATTTTTAACGTGTCTGACTGGGTCAGAGCCAGAGCTGCGTCACGCAGCTATGAAGGTGCATGACGGCACTATAGCTGCGTCACGCAGCTCTTACACAACTCAGATTTGCATGTCGTCGTCAAGAATGATGACATGCCGTTTTTCATGCTAAAAGACTTGTAGTTGTGGTACAACAAGCGAGCTGCATCACGCGACTGACTAGATCCGACACGCAGCTATGCTCTGTTGCCCTACTTCTATAAATAGATCTTTTTCTCACATTTGAGGCAACTTTGGACGATTTTTTAAAACCCTAAAAACATATTGTGCGGCCATGTTTTCCTCCAGAAGCTCTTTTGAGTTCGTTTGAAGGAAAATTGCCATTAGATATCAATTTTAGGTGAATTAAATCAAAAAAAGAGAGAAAAAATCAAAAGACAAAAACAAAAAGAAAAGAACACTTGAATCCATTTGGAAAACTAAGCTTCTGGGAGAATCTAAGTATCACTTGTTAAGACGTTATGCCATTTCACAAATCCTTAATCTAAGGAATTAGGTAATTTCTTTAAATTTTTTGTATTTTTTACATACTTTTTGTGGTTTTAGTAATTTAAGCTTCTTTAAATTGTATTCTGTTCATATTTGGCCATTTTATATATCCTTAAATCGCATTTAAATAAAAAGTGATCTAAATAAAGCGTTTGAAAATGAGCCTGGGCCAGAACAGCTACGTCACGCAACTGTTCATCCAGGGACAGCTGGGTGACGCAACTGTTAGCTGTGTGACACAACTGTTCTAAGCTTCCAGAGTTAATTTCTTCAATGAATCTGAAAATGCCCAATTATGAACAGACCACAATTTAATTAAGCTTAGAATACTAAAAAAGCACCCACGAATTTTTTAATTAAGCTAGAAACTAAAATGTGAATTTTTATGATTGTTTGTATGAATTTTACTAATTTCAGTTTAAAGGAAATAAATTTGTTGATTTATTAATAATTGCATGTTTTAGGATTTTAACCCACCCGTAAACAAAAAGTAATAAAATGTGATTTTTAGCGTGTAAGGTAATAATTTAATGCGATTGATTTTGGTTGGGTTTATTTGGCTCGGGTTGATTTAAGATCATGTAGAATGTATTTTTTAGCGTTCCGAGATAATGGGCCCGCCTTTACCATAAGCTTAAGTAGCGGGGTCTTTATTTATTTGATTTTAATTACTTTGATTGAAATGGTTTTATGTGATATTTATAGTTTGAGTTGAGCACCGAATAAATGAATTTTCCTTGTAGGAAACTCGGTCCGAGTTTCCATTTTGGGTTGCGGTTTAAGGTAAATAAAATTAATTTTGGCCTTTTTCTAACTTAAAATAAAATTAGAAACCGCTAGGTTTAAAAATCGAGGCCGGATTTTTTGCGTGGCGTCGGCTTTCCAACGGGCCAGCGTACCCATTTCTTTACCCAGGATCGTCATGTCTTGTGCGCCCTGGACCAGTGCTTTTTATAATTGGCCGCTTAAATAAAATTGGGTTTAAAAATGAGGTCACTTATGTATAGAATGGAAACGATCCAATTGCCCAGAATAATGCGGTGGGTGACTCAGAACATGTTTGTATAACGAACGATTTATCAGCATCGTATCCAATAGAATGTTTGTTCACCACTATTCAAAATAAGTATCACCTTCCATCAAAAACTAAAAGGGAACGTTTTTCGGGTCGCTCGCGGAGGGCGGTACTGAAAACGGATATTGGCGACTTCACTGGGGAGGCACCCGCTTAATCCCCGGCGTTATTTTTTAAATAAACTGAGTCCAGTTGGCAATTAGGAATTAACCTCTAAAGCCTACGTTTTCTAAAATTGGAAATTAAAGATTGGCTATAGAATGCCATTGGAAAAATTTTTTTAATTCATCCTTGTTTGTTATTTTTTTCCCTTTATTTTTTTTCTAAGTTCCTTTGCATTCATTACTTGCACCATTTCTCTCTTTCTCACCCACTTTCTGCCAAATTGTTCCTCTCGCGTATCATTTGTTAAAGCTTTAAAGGTTGGATCAGCCTAAAAACCTTTTTGCGGTTTTGGAGGCACATCCACCGAGAATTAGCAATTTTACCAACCCGCCTTACAGCCTATTACCTTAAAAGGTTAGCGGGTCAAAAAGGAGTAGGCCCACGTAAAAAGCTTCAAATCCTGTTTGCCGAAACCCGGACTTTGTAAGCCTAATGACAAAAGCGCCCATGCAGTAGTTGGAAAGCCTTTAGTCACTTCCCCTATAAGGATAAACCGTGAGTCTTGTTTGCTTGTTGTTTTCTTCGTCGCCATTCAGTTCCCTGAGAGTTTGTTCGCCAATCTCAAAACCCCTGCGCGTTGTTCGAGCGATGTTAGACAAATCCTAGGCGAACAGAGCGGGAATATAATAACACAAACAGAAACTCACGGTGTGGGAGATGATAGGTTTGCGAAGGCATGCACTTTCCGCAACTCTCCGTCCCCTGTAACTGTAACTGATTGCATATGCTGTGACATTTCATGGGCATCACGTAAAATGTATTTTCGTTTTAAACCCATGCGATTAGTAAGGCTGAATTTTTGGGGTGTAGTGGACGTTTGATCTTGATTGAGAGCTGGCACCTATCAATTCGTCTTGATCATAACATTAATGCATATTATCGTTATATGTGAATTATATGCCAAAAGAGAAGGGAGCTAAGACAGGGCGCTGTTGCGATTCCTTGTGTAGTTTCACATTCTGCATTTATCTGAAAGTAAGTGGAGTTACCAAAAAAATTTTGTAATCCTAATCCAGAATCCGCTGCTTGTGACCATCTGTTGTCCAGGCAAAAGTAAGGACACACGAAAAAAAAGATGAGAAATGTATCTTCCGCCTTTTGAAATTTCTTTTAGTTCCCAATGGGCGAAAATTAGTAGACTCGAGAGAGAGATAGCGACTGTAAAATCCCCAAAAGGAACGTCGATGGACGGATAATGCTGGAAATGTGTGTAAGTACAAAGCTTATATTATTGCGTTGTTTTATGAACCGCACTTTTAGGTCCCACATTCGGTCCGAAACGAGATCTTATTCCATATCGGTTATTAGCACATTAGACGCTGAAATTCTCATGACCTATGTGCCTCTTATTTCTTCTATGCCATAACATGCAGAGAACCTCCTTTAAAACCTTCAGGTCCGTAATTAAATACTGTCCAGGCAAAATTGATTCCGTCCCGGGGAAAATTCACGTTTCGAGAGGTTCTGTGCGCCGCACAGCCTGGTCACGTGCCCTTGGTCGAGGGATGTCCCGCAATACCCGAGCCAGCTCCGGCGTTAGTTCGGGTCAATTCAAGTTCATCTGATTCGATTTCTGATTGTAGAGATCGCCGGACTTGTAGTTGAGATTGGGCTGACATACAGTATTGGAATGAGACTGGTTTTGCTTCCGGCGCAGTTAAGGGAATCTTGATTTTTATCAACTAGCCAGCGCTTTGGCTTCAAGAGGAGGGCATAGAATCTGGCTTTCCCCCTCCAAGTAATCAACCTGTTAGGGTTAAAGCGGAAGGGGGAGACTTCCCAGAAAACCCGCTTGGTGGTAACCAAACAGTTAAGCCTGATGATGTAGTCCGACCGAATGAATTGAGTTAAGCAGTTAACAGATATTGAAAGGGATATGGTTAGAGAGATTCGGTTTCGATATATAGAAACATGCGACTCAGTTCAGCGAATTTCCATGGTGGTCTGAAATTATGTCTGTGAAAAGCCCCACAAAGCTCGTGCTTCTTCAAGACATTTTCAAGACATACCTTAGAAGGAGATAAGTGACCTTAGGATGCGTTCCCCATCTTGGTCTGACCGTTCATTCGTGGGTTGCCCCAAAGAACGGTAGAATGGGAGGAGGTTACGGACCATTTCCCAGGACGCTATGCACAAGAGCTATCAGCAGATGGTATGACCGGCGGTTTCGGGAGATGGAGCATTACAAGAGATTGGCGGTCCAAGCTTCAGACCGCCTTTTTCGTCAGAACAGTTTTAACAATCTGTGACAGGTTGATGAGTTGGTCTCGCGGATTATGGAGAGTCTGAAGGCACAAGGGAAGGAATGAAAAGCTCCTTCCCGATTACTATTCAGAGGAGAGGAGGAACGAAAGTAGTTTATCGGTCCAGACGCAAAAGACCAATAAGGATCAAGAGTTGATCGAGGACTTTATGCCGAAGCGTTATTACGCTTAATCTAAAAAGAGGATGTTGGCTCAACCTCTCCCACGCGGACGTTTTCTGTCGCGCTACAAAGGCTGGCATTATAAATATTGAGAGCTCTACAATGAAGATGCAAATAGATATAGCCGGTGGCTTGGTGGTAATATTAACCGGTCCTTCCTATGGTGACGGTTAATAGAAATGTTGTGGCAATGGCAGCTACCAAACCAATCGTGCGAGTGTGAAAATACTCAAATTTTGCAGGCTCAAAAAGCCTGTTTTTTCCCCGACTGCAAGACAGATCCGGGCTGGACCGGAGAGCCATTCCAGAAAGGTGTTTACCAAAAAAGTATGCCTCAAACATGTTACTGAAACTCCGGAAAAATATCGAGCGAGTACGCAGAAACTGGTCCCCCAGAATACTTTAGAGGTACGGAACTGACCGAAAAGCCTTGAACAAAAACTAGGCGATGTGAGAACAGGATAGGCCGGCGGCGTGCCCGCCGCCCACTAGCCATGGGCAGCGCCGTTCAGTCGCATGCGAGGCTGGATGGGCTAGTCAGCTGCCCTCCAGCTCTGGTTGTCATATAAATTACAGCCGCCAAATCGACAGTTTTTATGCACTCAGTCTCGTTGTTGACGGACGCTCTCTTGGCTCTCCTACGGCTGCCTTGTGGTTGCTTTTTACTTGCTTTTCTGCATTTAGTGTAGGCTTTATTACTCTGCTGTTGCTGATATTTGGTCACTTGAATTAAGATTAAATTTTGAATTATATTCCCCCAAAACAAGGGCTTAATCTGGGAATTCACAAGCGAAGCTAAGAAGCGGCCTCTGAGTTTAACTCATAGTGGAATAAACGAACTTCTTACCCATGTTTAATGTTCAGCCATTTGTTCGCATATTCTCTTTTACTCTAACCTCTAATTAAAATAACTGCATTCCACACCATCCGTTTCATTTTGCCGGCTAGGCAAAAAATTGTAGCCTAAGTAAATGGAGTTTAGGCTAAAATGCCAGTAATCAATAATCGTTGGTTTATTTAAGGTGCTTAACTCTCGTGAACATGCCCTTGCGCTTAAAGGTGCCTAGTTAAGTTTATAAGCTTATTGGTGTAAATTGCCTTAGTTTCGAACAGTTCGGCTAAAAGTTCCGAATTATATCTAGATAATTGTGGCTACAAAGCCCTTAATCCAATTTCACGTTGTTTGGCAACAAATTGCCTACCAGTTTAACATATCACGTTTTCGGCAACAAATTGCCTTGACGGTTTAAATCAACTCGCTTTCGGCGACAATTGCCTGATATTCAAATAACCAACTTTTTGCGCGACAAACGCCCATATCACCTTTTTTCTTTGCATAAATGTTGCCGGATATTACATTATCATCGGCATGATGCCTTAATTTCATTTGGCGTACGAAATCCGCCAAAAACAAAACCCTGAGCCACAAACCCTTTAATCATTTTGTGACAAGAATTTCGCGGCCAACCAATCGTTTGCAACAATGATTGGGCCTCATCAAAACAAATAACAAGAGAAAAGCCACGCGCTTACTGTTTTGGCCACAAATGCCTTAATCAACCTTTTTGGCAACAAAAAGCCCAAACATCATATTTTCTAGGCATAAAAGTTGCCCAATCAAACACCTTTGGTGAGACAACTAGCATGCCTTAAAAGCAACAAAGTCAATCAATCTTTGGGCAAAATTGCCTAAAAAAATGCACTAAGCATGCACTGACACTGCATGCACTGGTAAGCATCCATGCCTCTTCAAAATGCCTTGCAATTAGGCTTTAAAATCGAAACACGGTCCGGCATCCTTGATTCTCTTCATTCAAATCCATGAGAGTACGTAAGGTACATTCGAAGATTAACCCAAGCGGCAAGATCAGAAATCAAACCAAAACACTCTGTTCCAATTGCGATCAGTTTACCTTGCAAAAGCACCTGAGGTAGTTAAATCAGCAATGACAGTAGGGCGCAGACCACCTCGGGGTTCGCACGATTGTTGCCTTAAACTTGGGATTAATTAATCCTAGACGTTTTGGAGGCTTTAATTAAAATTGAGTCATTAGGGTTCTTTTAGGTTTTCTCTCTATAAACAATAAAAACTAGGCGCGGTCGCGCGAACTCTCATAAAACACGCATGTGCAGCTATTTACGTCTTTCTGAGCTTATTTTTGCCTTCGGGGCGGAGGCGTTCACAGTGGCGTAGCAAACAGTGGGTTAGCTGTTGTTTCAAGAGAGAAGAGAAACGGCAATCACTTTGATGTGGATAGACCTATTACAGCACAGTTATGCAGCATCTTGCATCCAGGGAAGACAGTTGATGTCAAAGTTACCGACATTAAAGTCTCGCATTCTAGGCCTATTCAGTGCAAGTTTTGGTGTATCAATGACTGGTGAATACCATCATGGGTGCATAAGGTCTAATTCGTACGATGAAATCTGCTTCAGGCTCAGGAACATGATATACAAGATTTGAATGAGATAGTGGGAAGAGTCACCAAGCCTGTCTGGGAGCAGTTAGGTAAAACGGACCGCCCGGGAAACCATTAGAAGTTAAAGCTGTTTGACGGAGTGTATTGAACAACCGCTCTTTAATCTGTTTGTTTTTTTCTCGTTTTTCTGAATGTTTTGCCTCTCTGAGAACAAATTATGGTATGCGATTTTCCTTACTATTTCAATGCCAATGGGACTTGATCGTGGGAATTGGGATTACTTATTTCTGTTGCTCCTAAGTGGTTGTTATGTCCTTGTCATGGCGATGCTCATGAAGGCCTACACCCACACGCATATTTTCTGGCCATAAATGCATTGCTCGAACTCATTTTGCACTTACGTACCTTAAGGCAGCCGTCCGAAAATCCCCAAAATAAGATCAAATATGATGGTACAAACTTTAACATAAGCGTCAGAAAGGATCTTCCCCAGAATGTACTCAAGAGCGAGCAATTCAACAAGTCTTTGCCCCGGAGTTATGCTCGAATAGGGCCGGGAATCAACGCCCAAGTCAATTGCCAGAGCTATTCACCCCTACGATCCGGAATATCAAGCCAATGAAGCGGGAAAAAAGATGAGTCAGACCAGAGTGGCAATGACAAGGTTGAAGCGGCGTGAGTGTGCGAAAGCAAACTAGATGCAGCGTGTTTTGTGCAGGTAGTTGCATACCCTGAGTGCCCGTTAGCAAACGTAGTTCGCCGTACCTGTGCTGTTAAGAAGGATGGTAGGACTTAAGATGCTGTGTCCGACTACGAAAGATTTAAAACAAAGCCATTGCCTTAAAGATGACTTCCCGAACTTCCACTAGATGTTCTAATCGATGACTGTGCGAATGGGCGATGTTACCAAAAAAAAGAGAATGAAATGGAGATGAAAAATGAGATCAAAAAAAGAAAAAAAGAAGAATCGGGAAGGACTTGCTTGTGTCTAACAATAAGCGGGTACTGTCGAAGGCGCTTGTGAAAATGGAGACAGTGTTTGGTCAAATTTTAGACCCGAAAACCCAAAGCATCCTGGAGGGAAATTTCCAGAGCCCAATCTAGCTATGGACCGTTCAGAATTCAGAAACTGGTTGGCCATAAGGACTTGCCGCTGAATTGGTAACTACAGGAGGGAAAGCCCTTTTTAATCGGATCGTTTAATCGAAAGCGACCAGATGAAGAAGGTGTTCTATGTCTTGGGATTGATGAGTTTCGATCATTAAGGAAAGAAAAAAGAGAAAAAGTGGGGGCGTAGGCTTGGAAAAACCCCGAAAGACGACGCTCGTGGCGTTTAAGGAAATGATCTCGCAGGTTGAAAACGTTGTGACAAGGCGGGGGCCTAGGCAAAAAGTTTTTAGGAGTTAAAAAAAAAAAAGAAAAATTAAAAAACAAATAAAAAATAAAATTTCGAGAATTTCAAAGCATGGTGCTTAGTTTTTAAAGTGTTGGAAATCTACTGCCGAATGCTTTTGTTAAACATACTTTGCGATCGGTAGTTTGCGCTCAAATGCCGATCGAAAGCCCGACTTAAGAAAGGGAGAAAGTGCGAATGGAGTAGTAGGAATGAACGGACGTGATTGCTATTAAGTAGTTCGTCCTTACTTTCTGCTATGATGTTGAAAAAAGTATGCGTCAATTAAAAATAAGAGCCTAATTTTCAAAATGTTGTTTTCTTTTTCCCTTTGGTTTTCTGGGGGTATGGATCCGTTTTTGATTTACAAAAGGAGGACCTTGCCCTCTTTGCCCAAATGGGGTTCAAAGGGATTTTGGGCTCAAGTGTTTTGGTTTTTTGAAGGAGGTGGGCTTTGGTTGGTTTCCTTGCCCTGAGTTGTGTTGGATTTCTTTTTAGACGGCGATCCAGAGGTCAAATGTTATTCTCTCGGTGATTCCTTGGAAGGATCCCGATAAGGAAAAAAAATCTCCTCT
>NW_023591686.1:0-20922 GCF_014843425.1 Jatropha curcas | reverse complement strand
ACCATGCCATGGGGTTAGAACTCAACACGCCCAGGCGCGCCCTACAACACGCCCGTGCGCTTTAGAAGATTGGTTTCGCTTGAGAGGCAGAGGAGAGCACCCCAGGCGTGCCTAATCCGCACGCTCCGTGCTTTAGAAAAGGGGAAAAACTCATTGAGAATCAAGACCAAGCACGCTCAGGCATTGCCGGTAGGCACGCCCGTCTATCTGCGAGAAAATCTTTCCGCTTGAGGGGACAGGAGAGAAGCACGCCCACGCCGTGCTGAAAACACGCCCGTGCCAGGTACGCCCCATTCTTTGTCTTATAGGCAGAGGAAAGCATTGCCCTGGCCTTGCCATTTAGGCACGGCCGTGCCACGATCAGATTAGGCAGCATAATTGGCGCCCCTATTTAAAGAGCACGCCTTACTGTCTTCATCCACTCACATCGCACGCCCTAGCCAGCAACCCCTTTTCTCCCAAATTTTCTCTCTTTTTCTCCCCCCTTCTCTCAAATCAAACCCTCTCCACACCAAATTTCATACATCAACTCAACCATGCCTCCTTAGATTACCAAACGTAGCAGACCCGCAATTCCTCAGTTGCCGACCTAGAAACGCCAATTGGCAAGATCCTCCACAGCTCCTCAACCTCCTTCAACGCTTGCCGCTTTCCATTCGAGTTCGCCTCACCCGAGCAAACAAGAAAGGTACAATAAAACTATCCTTCGGCCATATTTTACCTAATAGATTTATTGATGAGGCTGCTTTAGCACAAGTGGTCTTCGGATATTGCTGGCTAGAACACTTAGGGCGGTATAGGATGGGGTCAATTTTTAGATATGAGGGATCTAGTTTATGCACCTCTTTAACTCTAGATTTTTAAGTTTCTTATTCCTCTTTCATTTCGATTTTTGCCGACATCTTCCCCCGAGCAAAATTCGCTTAGGCTTATCATGAGTAGAAATTTATTATCTGTGAATTGAAGTTTAGCCATATTTTGGAATTCCCCCACGGGAAAATGCTCAATACAAATATCTAGTGAGTTTAAGATGCACGTAATACTTGGAACCATTTTATTGATGAAGTGAATTATATCCTAGGATATTTCAAAAGGCCTCTAAACGAAATCCTGCTCTCAGATACGTGCATAAATTCTTATCTAATACTATCTTTGGAAGGAGTGAAAGTGATTGGAGTTTTTGAGTTTAAATGAGTTTATACTTCTTACGGGGCAACTGAAAAGGAATTTTACTCAATGATTGGGTATTGGTTTGTGCCAAAAATTTGCGGAGGTGGCTAGAGCCGACAAAAGGGCTATAATGGATGGGGTGCCTTGTGACCCGCATTGCTAGATATTTACAGGTCTGGAACTCGACTTAGGACCAGTACATATGTGTTGGAGGAGGAAAGGGCACCCAATTAGATTTGGATGTTATGATCCACATGAAAACTAATTGAAAAGGTCGGAGATGCAATATCGGTGGTAGTAGCGTGCTTCAAGAGGATAATTTGATAATTGAAGAAGCTTGCAGAGGCCGCATGTGGTTGCTGACATGGAGGAGAGATAATCTCCCCCTTTCACTTCTTCTTTTAGTGCAGTACATCCGGTGCTGGTCCATCCTTTCAAGGTACGTCAAACAGCCAACGATGAAGTCCCTTGCAAGGATTGATGTTTCTCGAATGGACATTATTTGACACACGCCCTAATGGGATGGAGACGATGATTGCCAGACCGTTTCCAGTCCATTGAAATTATGAACGGGGCCTTGATTCTAGGATCGGATACAATGCAAGGGCAGCTTCAGGGACCATTCTCCAGCTTTCTACAGCCACCCCCACCACCAGACATTGAGGATTTTTTCACTTATCACTTGTTTTATTTTTTATTTGTTTATTTGGTTCTAATACATTGATCTGGTTTATTTTTTTTTTGTAGTTTTGTCTGTTATGTAACTGTTATAATTTTAGTCTAGTTTCTTTTCTCTTAATGTTAGTTTGCTCTTTTTTAGCTATGACATGTCCAGCCACCCGTTCTGTTGTATTTTTCAATACAATTTTGGTTCAAAGTTTCTTCTGCTTCTCCTAATGCCTTTTCTTCTGATAATTGCCAATAGTTTGGGGAAGTTATTTTGTACACATTGGGGACAATGTGTTTGATTGAATTGGGGGAAGGAAATTTTAGCTAAAATTTTTTTTTTGCTTAACATGGTTGGAATGATTACAAGCAAGCGCTTGATAGGTTCTCATGATCTTAGTAAATAGGTGTTGATTTAGGTTGATTCTCAATTTCTTTAGTATAACTTTAAGCTCTGAATTTAAATTTTTTTTTAACAAGGTTCATTTGATTTTAAACTATCTGTTTCTAAAGGACCCTAAACACTGATTTTTGTGAAAAATTTATGATACATAGGTGTGTTTAATCCAAAGGCCAGGTTTAACCCTTGGCATTTCTAGAACAAATAGAATTCCCTTTGAGGCGAAAATTTTTAAATGCTTACATTTTAAAAGAGTATGATTTAGCATTCTTTGTTGGAACCCATATTAGCCTAACCCACCGTTAAGTTAAAAAATGACCTTTGCAACCAATTTTGAAGCCTAAAACCATAAAATTTCTTGTTCACCCTAATAAACCGAAGCTTTAAAACCAATTTCCAATTCCGGCCCTAAGTAAAAAGGATTGTATGATTGAAAGATTTCGACTTTTAATTAGAATATAGCAACAAAAAGGGAGATTCCCGTCAAATATACTAGCAATTTACCAAATAAGAAAAATCAAAAAGAGACACATAAAAAGGCAATCAAAAGGAAAATTTCAAGTTGAATGAAAAAGCAAGAAAAGCTACCAAAATATTATGGGAAAGACCTTGCCCAAAAATGTCTCTAGCTTAGTAAAGAAGTTCCAACAGGACACTCCTGGAACCAGTAAAATTTTTTGAATTAAAATAGGAATTCTTGGATTATTATACATTTTGTACTTGCTTGCTACCTTTTATCCTTTTTCTTGATTAAGCAAAAAAATTTAACCTCAGAAGCCCCATTACAACCCAAAATAAAGGCCTTTTGATCTTTTAATCGTAATGCATTTAATTGTGGAGAAGGGAATAGACTAATTTTGCATATAGGAAATGCCACATTTGCACTTAATCAATTTGTCTTATTTGTAAAGGTTGGAAAATTCTTTGGATGAATTTTCATAATCCTATTTATCATAAAATTGAATGAGTATTAGTGCTGACAATCTCTTTAAACTTATATTTTAGTTCAATGGAACGTGCTTTATTTAAAAATTGAAATCAAAGCTTAAATATGAGTACATAGAGAACAGATTTATTTCACCTTAATTACCTAAATCATGATATCTTAAAGGTTTACGATTAAATCACCCCCAACCATGGTAAGCTAGTGTGGTCAAAATTACTTTTTTCTCTTAAAATTAGTTTTGTTGCTGAGACAAGCATGGTTTAAGTTTGGGGAATTTTGATAGGTTGTTAATTTTATAGTTATTTTTAATATAGTTTTTTATTTAGAATTTTAGTAAACTTTATCACTTTGATTTGTTTCTTTTTAAATTCATTTTAGTGTATAATTTTTATCAAAGCTTCCTTGAATCATAACTCGCTTTGATCTGAGAGGGAAATTTTACAGGGTTTTGGCACAGAAAAGGGCATTACCAAGGCAAATACTCAGCCTCCAGCACACCCAGTCTTGTGCTAAGTAGCACAACCGTGCTAAAAACTAAGGAAACAAGGAGAGTCAGGAGTGAGGATGCCTGGAGGCATGCTAGGAAGGCACGGCCATGCCCAGAAGGAAATTCAGGGCGTTGCCAGCCTAGCCGCCATTTGCAAACTCTAAGCTGTGGGAGGACAGGGACAAGGCACGCCCAACCTGTTGCTATTTATTGGCACGCCGTGTTCACAGAGATTCACCAGGGTGTGCTTGTCTAGGCACCACCCCGTGCCCCATTCAGCCAAAACTTCCAGACTTAAAGCACGCCCCGCAATGCATAACGGGCACGGCCCGTGCTTCGAAGGCAGAAACTTAGCGTTGAACTAAAGACGCAAATCAATCTTTTCCATCATATGGGGCCCGCCTCGGAGAGTTTCCTAAACGTACTAAACAAAGACCTTAGACCTATTTTTGAAAGAGAAAGGAGTCCCATTTAAGAAGAAATCCAAGGCCTAAACAAGTCATTTATCTCCTATTAGAGGATTTTTGCACTAAATAGGATTCTATTTTCCTAAACGGAGTCAGATTTGGCCTTCAGGAGCTCTATATAAAGAGGGGGAAACTTTTCATTGTTGGGATATCTCGTTTTTTGTGCTATTTCTGCATCATTTCTCTCTCTCCAAAGACTTCAAGCATCCCAAGGTTTGTGCCAAGATTTCAAGGAGCCACCAGTTATAGCTGCTGATCTCGTTTATCTCTAAACTCTTCATCTTGTTCTTTCATTGTTATCATTAAGTTATGATTGATTGATCAAGTATGACTGGACTTCTATTTAAATTATATGTTCCAGCTAAACCTTTATTACTAGGGATTTGATGTAACTTATTCGATTCCAATTTTATAATATTAGATTTTTGTTTCATTGTTCCTTGTATTAATTTTATTATTATGGCTTTAAAGCTTCCAGGCAGAATTTCCCCTGGATTGAATTATTTCAATAATCACATATCGGGAGAAGGTTTTTGATATGAAAAAGATAATAAATTACTTGAGAATAATAAACTTGACGCGGAGCTATATGGTTTGACTCAAGGGGGTATAAGTTAATGATCTTAGGTTATGAACTTCACAAAACAACCACAAAACTCAAGGATCTTAATTTATGTTTGATTTATCACTATGGAAGATAGGAATTAAAACTAGATTAAAAAGCTTAACAATACTCGGGAGCAGCTTGTTAGTAATTCTAGGGTTTGTTTCTCTACTTAACAATTAAAATTGATTAATGAACTAATTAGAACAAGTTGGATAGAATTTAAGTTGAAATCAAATCCCTAGTATTTAAATCCCTGAAAATTTCTTTTCACCTAATTTTGTGCTGGTCTCTTCTTGTTTTTACTTTCAAATTTTATTTTCCTACAACAATTTTTCTCTTATTATGGTTTTTAAAATAATAATAGGTTAACAAAATTTTGGTACTGATATACAACCCTTGTGGATACGATACTCTCTTACTCCTATATTACTTGTTGCGATTTCGTACACTTGCGAAAAATCACTTGTCATCCAATTGTTGTTTCCTAAAATTACTTTGAAACAAAAAACAACACGAAACAAACGAAAAATATAAAAAACATTATTGCATTCATGCAATTTAAATAAAATAAACATAACAAAATTTGCCTTGCTTTGCGAGGCTATCAGTAATTCTTTACCTGGAATAGGTAAAGTTCAAGACAGGGGGCCTCCGTTGACACTGTTTTCAGCTTATCAAAGCTCTTCTGACACTATCAAGCCCATTCAAATTTGGACACTCTTCTGCCAACATTTTGTTAAGGGCAAAGGCAATTGTTTGGAATAGACAAATCTTCGATTAATATCCAGCCTAGCCCTGAAACTGCCAACCTCAGAGACATTCTTAACAGCTTCCAACTAAAAATAGCTTCTATCTTACTGGGTCACTGAAATGCCTTTTGTAAATACTTAGTCAAGAAAAGCAACTTGTTCTTACCAAAATTCACATTCAGAAAAACTTAGCATACATCTCAAGTGTCTAATCATGTTCTTATGTACCCTAGAATTTTACACCGTATGTCATTCAAATGAGGACCACAAATAAATTCATTTAGATATGACTTTAAAATTGTGTTCAGCCAAATCCATTTAATGCAGCGTTGGAGCATGTAACCCAAAGGGCATAACTAAGAAACTCATAATGACCATTATGGGGTCCTAAATGCTGTCTTTGGAATACTCTGCTCTTTTAAGTTCTAATTGATGATATCTCGATCTTAAATGTTATCTTTGAGAATACAGAAGCACCCTTAACTAATCAAATAGATCATCTGTCCTGTGGCAAAGGATATCTATTCTTGATTGTAACCTTATTCAGTTGCCGGTAATCTATACATAAAGAATGAAGACTACCACCTTTCTTTATTTTGCAAACAATACTGGAGCCTTCCCCACGGTGGACACACTAAGGCGAATAAACCCTTTATCAAGTTAACTCGTGTAACTGAACTCTTCAATTCTTTTTAATTTAGCTGGAAGCCATCCTATAAGGGTTAATAGATATTAGTCAACTCGTGTATAATCTCAATCCCAAATTCTACTTCTCTCTCTAGAGGCAGTTCCTGGTAAACTTCATATGGAAAAAACATCTGGAAAGTCACATAGTAGAATATCCTTAAGATAGGTAGTACTACTACGAGGGATCTACCATATAAGCAAGGTATGCTTAACATCTCCCAACGAATCAGACGTTTGAGCTAAAGCAACTATTGATTACAGATGAAGGAAGATATCTATTTTCACCCTGGTATGACTACACTTGCATACTTCAGGAACTTAAATACAATTTCTTTAAGGTTTACAAATCAACTACTGCTTCATATTTCTTTAGCAAATCCATGCCTTAAAACGACATTTCAAAATCTCTAAAGGGCATTTCTATCAAATCAGACAAAAAATATGACCTCTGGATTCTCTAATGGACAATCCTTAGTATAATTTATTTCATAATGACTTCATGTCCTAAAAGACTCGATACTAACACTTTCATAATTCAAGTTTTACCACAAGGAATAGAGCATAACATGGAAATCACAACACTAATAAAGGAATGAGATTATCCAGGATCAATAGCACATATCCATCATGACGAAATAAAGAAATACCAGCTACCACATTTGCTCAATCAGCATCGTCTTTGCCTCGTAGCATAACTTTAGCGGTGCACCTATAGGCTGTGGTTGATTCACTGTTTTTGACTGCCGAATTGCACTACCTCTACCTCTACCTGCCAGTTTGGAGAAAGATCCATAGCTAGCTACAGGTCTCTGTTACTGACATCTCTATGGTTGATATAGGGTGTAGCTACCCTGGTCTAGGGCAATCTTACAAAATGCCCAACTCGCCATAGTTTTAAACATGCTCTTGTGGCTAATAAAACATACCCCTTCATGGACTTTACCACAATAAGTACAACTTGATTAATTGGAGGAGCTTTCATGAGGGTTGCAGTGGGGTCTAAACTGCCTCTGACTTTGTGGCATCACACTTGCCTAACCTAGAAGGAAAATGGGCTGAAAAAATTTCCTCTTCTTACCCTCCTAAACTGCCTACTCCAGAAAAGTCCTCCTGACCATTGTTCTTCTTTTTCTGCTGCTTCTCTTCTCTGCCAGTCTCTTCTTAATCAACCTTTCCTGATTCAGAGCTTGTTGATACTAATGCAAAGAAATTCTCATGTTCTAAGCCAGTCACATGACTCTTAATGCTAGGTTTCAGTGTTGCTCAAAATCTCTTGCATCTATCTCTGCCAGTTAAGCTAACATATTCCCAGCATTAATAAATTTAGCTAGGTGAATTTCCTCTTCTCTCGGCTATAAGTATATTGTTCCTTTCAGCTGTTAGAAACTCCTCTGTCCTAGCTCAACATAAGTGTGGATCCCATATATGTATGGCAGAACCAGAGGAACGGTGAGTTGGGTTTTAGAAAAATTAAGTATAACTTTTCAAAAACAAAAAATTAGAATTTTGTTGCAGCCGGAAATAGATACGTTGTGAGAAATAAGTATCAAGATTAAAATTCCTCACAAAGCTTTAATGTAGAAATTAGAAGACTTTGTATAGAGCAGTTTATTGATTAGAACTGCTTTCACAATCTTAATCAATTTCAAAAACACTTTATGAAGGAAAGTTATTACGTTTAGAACTACTCATAAAGCTTAGACAAAAAAAATTAAAAGATTCTGTGGAAAGACAGTTTTATTTAAATTTTAGAACTTGCTTCACAAAACTTTACGAAAACTGAGGAGGGAAAACTGATAAAATCCAACTTGTATATATACTAAAATAGAAGGAAAAAAAATTAGAACTTGATATAATCACAATGTAGAACAATATATACTAAAAATTAGAAACTTTGGTATACTAAAAATATAACTAAGTATTCGAGTTTAGAAACAATAAAATCATTAAAACTTTGCATTCTAAAAGATTAACAGAAAGTGTAAGTATAATGTAATCAAACAGAGCTTCAGAAAAATAAAAGATAAACACAGTGATTTAAGTGGTTCGGCACTTAACTCGCCTGCATTTTTCCACTCCCTCAAGACTTCATCTTAGGATCCTCCACTATTGTTATCTCTTTTCAAGGGTAAAGAGATTGAAATTAACCCGAATTTTTTATTTTCCAAAGATTTAACAATTAAAATGTAATAAACGACAGCCTGGAAATAAGTTAACTATTTAAATTGCCAATTTAAAATTCGTTACAGTGAGTTGAACCAAGTCGAAAACCAATTAAAACGAAAAATCCAAACGAAAAACCAAGATTTGGGCTGATCGAACCAGAATTGAAATCGAACCAGCCCAAACCTCTCTAGAAACCGTCTTTCTTTTATCTCCATGCTTATTCTCATTCCATCCCCTCACCATTTCTGCAACCTACTCCGCAGCAGCCACCGCGCCACCACTGCCACCTCCTCCTCCTTCCTTTTCTTTCTTTTTTCTTTTCTCTTCTTTCTTCTATTCCCTTCGCATCTGCGTTCTTGGCGAGACAAAGGAAGAGCAGCAGGAGCGTGCACCACCGCCACTCCGTCGCCGCTCCTTGCTGCAGCTCTACGTCGCCAAGCTCGCCGATCTGCCTCCCTCCGTTCGAAATCAAGCGGAGACAGTAGCTCAGGGGAGGGATCGCATCGCGCACCGCTTGTCCTTGCAACTCGTCGTCCATCGCCAGCCCTGCCGCCGCTCCAGCAAGTCTCTGACCATCGGACGCGCATTCTCCGCCTTCCATTGCCACTGTCAGTCGGAATCCGGCCACTTCCAGCGCTCGTAGCTCCGATCCGGCACGAGCAAATCCCCGAATCTAGCAAAAATTCGACAAGAAGAAATTAAATTTTGGGGGGTGGGTATAAATTAATTTTAATAATTTTAGTTAATTAATTATTTCGTAATCTTGATTAATTAATTTAATTTAGCCAATTTTGATTAAGTTAAATAATTAATTTGGCTGATCTATTGATTTTAAGTTTAATTACGTTGATTAATTAATTAATTTAGTTTAATCTAATTGATTAATAAAGATTGTTGATTAATTAAAATAAATTCATAGAAATAAAATAAAATTGTTTGCAAATTATGATTTATGGAATGAAAGGGAAATATTTATTAAATTTAATGTTGGATATGGGGAGGATGGGAATAATTGAAAACTGGATTGATGCCAATAGATGGGCTATGAGACCTGAAAATAATTGAATGAAGTAAATTGATGGATAGTTTAAAATTTTTAGGAGAAGTGCTGCAGAAATTTTTCAGGTAGAAAATAAAATTAATTATAGAAATTAAATTATTATAGCAGAATTAAATTATTTATAGAAATTAAAAATATAGAATAAGATTTTAGAGTATAAATAAATAAGGAAACCTCAATATTATCTATAAATATATATATAAGTTTAATTAATAAGTGAATTAAATGACTTGGTAACCAAAACTAATAAACGAATATGAATTAAATCTTTCAAATAAAATTCTTACTTGAATTATTGTTTATTTTAGAGTTTATAAAATTTCGAAACGCGAGGACAAAGGCTGGACGCATGTGGCTAGAAAGGCAGTCCCCTTAGAGGGCAATAAAGGAACTGTGAGTTAGTGTTAGATAAATTCGGCCTCATCCGCGCCTGCATTCAATTGCATTCCGGGTTAACTGTTATCATGCATTATTTTGTTGAATTGCCATATTGTGCTGCACCATGGTTGATATTCAAAATTGCCCTTGATTACTCGTGTGATGTTGATATTAATGTGCCTTGTTTGTGTGGAATAGGATGAAGTGGGTCACCATGGGTTTATGAGGACGTCGTGGTAACGTATGGATCCTGATTACGATAAATTGTGAAATTGGACCGTCGGCGGGGTAAAAAAAAGGGTAAATGGGAGATCGCGCCCCCGTGTGCACCTGATGATAATGATCATGGATGATTATGAAAAGGAAAAGAAGAGAATGTAAAAAGAAATGAGGGGACTTGGTCATTGTTTGAGGATTAGACTGGTCGGGCCAGAATGGGGTTGGCTCCCTGGTTGCACACATTTGAGGAGGATGGGCTGTTTTGAGAGACAGCTCGTCGGGGGTTTTAGGTGACGCCACTGACTAATCCACGTTGATGTGATTATATGAAGGTGATAATAATTGTGATTGATGTTGTATTGTCATTTGTGTTATTTAAACTGCATGATCATTATACTAAATCGGTGATGATCAAATAAAAATATTTTAAGCATCTGTGTGATTGTGATGGGGGTGGGAGCAGGGTTTCTTTAACCCTACTCATTGAAGTTTTGGCGTTCACCCCTGCCTATCTATTTTTTTGCCAAGTAATAGGAAGAAAAGTCCTATGGAGTTGAAACATTAATTATTAGTGAGACTGTTATGAGGAAATAATGATGTAAAATGTTAAGGCTAGAGTGCCGCAATCCGCAATTGTATTCCAAATGGGTTGTAAATAAATAAATAGAGTATAGACATTTATTATATGGATTGTACTTGGATATATTTGTGAAATAAATTATTGGGCCTGAATCCACAATTGTAAATAGAATGCGAATTTGAAGTATTACAGGCTTACTATGGGCTTCGGGGGCCTTAAGCCCACCCAGGTCCTAGTGCCGGTCCGGTCCATGGAAATGGGTCGTGACAAAGTTGGTATCAGTGCATTAAGTTGGGCCTTAGGAAACAATTGCGGAACATAGGAAATTGAATATAAAACTCCTACGTTGGGATCGGCCGTAACCAACAAAGGACTGACACTAAATAAAAGATGGTCTTGGTGCAACTAAATAAAAGATGGTCTTGGTGCAGGTGGATGCATTCTGCACTAAGACAGTTACAGAATCATAAATAAAATAAATAATAATAATAAATAAATAAATAAAGAGGGAAAGATAATTATATCTATAAATAATGGTATTTTAAAAGTTAGTCAAAGCTTTGAAACACGGAAGAAATTAAAAGGAAGTGCAGTGGCCTGATCAACCAGTGTACTCTTTCTAATGGAAACTGTGTCCTTGGCTTAAAATTTAAATTTTCTTCTATGGAATAAATAACATTTATATATAATTTAATTATGTAAGAAGATAAGTGATATATGGTTAATAGGGTGAAGTTAAACGATAAAAGTATGCTAATGTATTTAATATGTGTTGGATGTGGACTACATACATAAAAATACACGAATGTGAGTATATGTGTGCCTGCGGAAAATATATGTTGAGAATGAGTTGTTAGTGTTAATTAATAAGAGAACTAGATGATTCGGATTCAAGAACATTAGGATGTAATTAATTAGAGTATTGATTTTTGCATATCTAATCGATGAAGTTTTAGTAATGTTAGTTAGTGGAATTTCTTATGACTATTGAGGCAAGCATTCTTCTGAATGTGATATATATATTAATTGGTGTGATTATATAAATAATATTTATAAGATTTAAATGACAAATGATTTGGTGTGAGTTGCAATAATAATTGGTGATGAGTATTTTTTTCGTAAGAAATAATGTTGGTGAAATTATTATATCAAGTGATTTCTAAATATGAGAAGTAATTATTGCTTGGTGGAGTAAAGTGTATTGTGGTATTCATCGGCTATTTCTTATCAGGTGTATGAATATAGGGAATAATATAAATTATATTGTGGTATTCATCGGCTATTTCTTATCAGGTGTATGAATATAGGGAATAATATAAATTATTGTGGTTATAAGAAAAGTAAATTGTGATTCTTAGTAAGAGATAAATTACCTTAATCCTTATGTACCTAGTGATGGATATTGTGTGGATTGTGGCACCTTAAGGTTTAATATGGAATAAGTAAGAATCAAATCTAATGGGAATTACTCTGTTGATGTTTAAAATAATTGTTGCACACTAGATGATATGTAAATTACAAACAATGATTTTTGTTTAATGGAAGATTCTATGATCCGAGAATAAGTAAATGACTCATATTGAGAAATTAAGATAATTATGTAATTACAAACAATGATTTTTGTTTAATGGAAGATTCTATGATCCGAGAATAAGTAAATGACTCATATTGAGAAATTAAGATAATTATGTTATATAAATAGTGGGTCATAACAGTTGAATGTAGTGATGAATGCCATCGGACATTAAGGGATCATTGTCCAATTATTGAATTGATGTTATACCAATGAATTAGATAAGCAAGAATGGATCTAGTCCTGTTATTATATGGATATTAAGAAAAGAATCAGTTAGAGAAACGTGAGGAGTATAAATTAATATGATTTAAATGAGGATAGTTAGTATTTAGAGTTTCGATAAAGTTGGAATCACTGTTATTAAAATTGATAAGCCTTTTTCCTGCCTTTCACACTCTTTGAAGGGTCACCCTTCTCTAAATCAATTAATAAAAATAACAATCAAATAATGCAAATAATGACGATTCTTAATCTACCTTATCAATAAACATGAATGCAACTTTTGATTTTAAAAACAGAAAGCAAAAATCAATTTTCAAACACTTACCGATTTTGAAGCTTGTTCGTGTGAAGAACATCAATTGAATGTTAAATCTCCTTTAATTGACACCACACTTAATAATTTTACTCTTGTTTTTTTGTAGTCTTTTGTTAGAATCAAAGAAAATCAATGGAGAGAATGAGGAGAGAGGCTTCGGTCACTTTGAGAGAAGAAGAGAAGTAGGAGGCGCAACCAATATGAAAGAGAGGCTACAGTATCCTTATCAAATTTAGGTTTAGAAAACATATTTTTTTTATTTATTAGTTAATTACAAAGTAGGCTCCTAGCCCATGGCAGATGGGCTTTACAATTAAAACTTGGTTATAATTAAAATAAGTTAAAATCAATTTAAATAGGTTAAAATCATTTAATCGAAAGCCTTTAGTCAAAATCAATAGTTTTTCCCCAATTTCAAAACATAGTTCAAATCAATCATAAATTAACAATTGAAATCAGAATTTCACAATTCAATATCCAATTAATAGAAACCTTACATGCAATGCATGATTCACACATCAAAACACAATCAATTAACAAATCACCCTTCAAGATTTAAAATAGTACCAAAACCCTAATTTGGTACTAAGTATGAATCTATCAAGTTATGACTCATAGCTGCAAAAATCAGGGTGTTACAATTCTAGCTTTCTAGATAATATTAATAACATAATAATTAGATTTTCCAGAGCTATCAAATTGAGGGTGTTACAACACTTCCATCCTTAAAGCAATTTCATCTCGAAATTTACCTATTATGGGTCTCTAAAAAGCTGTGGGTGTTGCCTCCTCATATCTTCCTTAAGTTCCTAAGTAGCTTCTTCCCTTGAGTGACTTCTCCATAATAACTTAACCAAATGAATCTATTTATTCCGAATTTGCTTAGTTTCTTTGGCTAAGATAGCCACTGGTTCTTCATCATACTTGAGGTCAAGATTAACTTCAATCGATTCTAGAGGCAATACATGAGATGGATCAGATCTATACCTCCGTAGCATAGAAATATGAAAAACATTATGAATCTTATCTAGCTCTGGAGGTAAAGTTAATCTATATGCCAATGGACCAATCCTCTAGAGTACTTCATAAGGTCCTATAAAACGAGGACTCAACTTTCCTTTTCTTCCAAATCTCATAACTTGCTTCCATGGAGAAACCTTGAGAAATACTTTATCACTCACATTATATTCTTTATCTCTTCTTTTCAAATCCATATAGGATTTTTGTCTATCAGCAGCTACTTTCAATCTTTCTTTAATTACTTTGATCTTCTCTTCTGTTTGCTGAATAATTTCAGGACCTAGCAATTGCCTTTCACCAACTTCATCCCAGCATAAGGGTGTCCTACACTTGCTACCATATAATGCTTCATATGGAGGCATTCCAATTCTTGTCTAGTAGCTACTATTATAAGCAAATTTGCATTCCAATACTTGTCTAGTAGCTGCTGTTATAAGAAAATTCCATTAAAGGTAGATATCTATCCCAACTACCTTCAAATTCAAATAGACAAGCTCGAAACATATCCTCCAATATTTGAATAATTCTCTTAGACTGACCATCTATCTGAGGATGGCATGTATTACTAAAATTCAATCTAGTTCTTAAGGCTTTTTGCAAACTACCCCATAATCTAGATGTGAATCTTGGGTCCCTATCAAAAACAATGGATACTAGTACTCCATGTAATTTGACTATTTCATTAATATATATTCTGCCAATTTCTCCAAATTATAATCTGGAAGTGAACACTCTTTGTCAATCTATTCACTATCACCTAATTAGAAGGGACACACAATCGATCCTAAAATAGTAGTAGCCCCTAATTGTTGATGGAAAATTCTGGTTTTTTACGTCTTGTGTTTCTAAAAGAAGCTTCTGATATTCATTATTATTCTGTGTTGCTGTTCTGATCTGTTCAATCAATAGAGGCTTTACTTGTAGACTAGCCAACACCCAATCATAAGAAATTTTATCAAATTTTGCATTAATAGACCATAGATCATGAACTAAAGATAATTTTATAGTCCTCAAATTGGCCATGGTCTTACGACTTAATGCATCAGCTACTACATTAGTTTTTCCTAGCTGATAGTTTATAGCACAATCATAATCTTTTATCAGCTCAAGCCATCTCCTCTGCCTTAAATTCAATTCCATCTGAGTCCCTACATACTTCAAACTCTTATGATCTGTGAAGATGTAGCACTTCTCTCCACAAAGGTAATGTCTCCAAATCTTTAAAGCAAATACAATGATCGCAAGTTCCAAATCATGCATAGGATAATACCTCTCATATGGCTTAAGTTGGCGTGATTCATAAGCAACGACATTTTTGTCCTGCATTAGTACACAACCTAACCGACTTTGAGAAGCATCACTATACACTTTGAATTCTTTACCTGGAATAGGTAAAGTCAAGACTGGGGCCTCCGTTAGACACTTTTTCAACTTATCAAAGCTCTCCTGACACTTATCCGTCCATTCAAATTTAACATTCTTCGACAACAAACTTCTTTTGATGGGCGGACTGGAATTAAGGTTTCTACCCTAAACCTTAGAGATCTTACTTACAAGTTAACGGTTAATATTTTCAAATTTTCATTTCTCTACATTTTTCTACCTGATTTGTTTGTTGTTAGTGGGAAATAAAATTGGGAAAAGATTTGCTCCATCTGTAGCATCCCATGCTATTAGCTGCATATGCATATACACAACTAGGTTCAGAATATAAATTTACTAATATAAACGTGTCAAGTCACTCGTGATGAACTACTCGAAGCTCGGCTCATTCAATAAGTTTTAAGGCACGATCTACGAACCCGAGATGGATCCCGAGACCATATCATGCTGATGAACTAACCGATGGATGAAATGTTTTGCAGGGTGAATGAAGTAATTGGACCAATTGAAATGTTTATGTGATTTCAACTTGCCGCTCGGGGTTAAATCCCGAACGTGCCTACGTACTTCCGTACTTCCGTTTTGAATGGAAGATCAAAAAGTCAACGTAGTTCGATGCCCTTTTTAAAAGGGCTTTGAAATGTGGTAATGCTTTTAATGCCATGAGTGTGTGTATGCTTGTGCAATTTTTGTTTAGGCATTTTTGCCCAAAAAGAATTGAGATTGATTTTCTGTTTTTAGGCATTTTGTTTTGCCAAAAGTTGATTTAAGGCTTTTAAGCCATAAAAGATTGATTTTTAGGCAATTTATTGCCAAAAATTTGAATGTGATTTAGGCCGGATTGTTCCCCGCCAAAAATTGATTTATTCGAAGGCTTTCAGCCAAAAATGAGTTGAATTTAGGCAATTTTTGTTTTGCCAAAGTGCGATGGGCGATTGTCGCCAAAATTGATTGATTTGTTAAAGGCCTTTTTAAGCCAAATTTCGATTTAAAGCGATTTTGGTCGCTTAAAAAAGATTAATCTATTATAGGCATTTGGTTGCCAAAAGTTGATCAATTGAATTGCAATATAGGCATTTATGCCAAAACGTGTTTAATTATTGATTAATTGGACTTAAGCCGGATTTTCCGAGAATAAAGGCGAATTATAACCTAAAGCTATTAATTCTTTAGCCAATATTGTCGGATTTAGACTTTTAATACCACGATTATTAATTAACCGGGCATTTAAGCTTAATCATATTTAAATAAGGCAGTTTTATTTGTCGAACTGATGACATGAATGTATTTATGCAGTTGTAGAATTAGGAGTAGAAGAGAAATATGATGAAGTGCTAAAATTAAATAGGCAGAGTTTCGTTTATGTACCTGATTTATTCAACGGCCGCTTCTTAGCTTCAGTTTGAAAACTCCAAATTAAGCTCCTCGTTTAGGGAATATTGATTAATTTAATTTTAATTTAAGTGACCAAGTATCACCAAAGTACACAACCAATAAAAAATAAAAGTCTATGCCTAAAATGCGGAAAAAGCAGTAAGAATCGCAGGAGCGTAGGGGAGAAGGAGCGTCCGTCACACAGACTGAGTGAGTCCAAAAGGAGTGCCCGGGGCTTGATTTTAATAGGCAAAAATTGGGCCGGAGGGCGGCCGCTGCCGCCGTGGGCGGCCGAAGCCACAAGCCGTCCCGGAGGACCCACCGCGGCCGAGGCAGGCGGCAGGCAACCGCCGTGTCCGGCGGACGCCCGCCGTCGTGGCTTGGCGGTTGCGCAGTTTTTTCGTTCCGAAGGCTTTTTCCGGGAGTTTCCGGGCCTCCAAAATATCCCAGGGAACAAGTTCTGCGATCCTCGTAATTTTCCAGACTTTCAAGTACCATAATTGGCCAATACTTTCCGGTAAATGTCCAATTGGCCTCCGGTCCGGCCGGACTGGTTTGCCGGTCCGGCCGGACTGTTTGCAGTTCGGGAAAACAGGCTTTTTGAGCCTCAAAATTTGAGTATTCACAGTTGCCCCCCACCGGCAACAATAAAAAATGATTTATGGGCTTCGGTGGTTGTCTGAAAAACAAATTTTGAAGGCGAAAATCGGACCCGTCTAGAAGACCCGCCTTTGGGGCCAGATTGAGAATTTTTTGGGCCTTAGGGGCCAAAATGTGTGGGCCTTTGGGGCCAAGTTGAGAATTTTTGGGCCTTAGGGGCCAAAATGTGAACTTTCTGGGCCTTAGGCCAAATTGGACATTTTTGGGCCATTGGGGCTAAATTGAGATTTTTGGGCCTTTGTGGCCAAACTGGGTATTTTTGGGCCTTTGGGGCCAAATTGCGAATTTTTGGGCCTCTATGGCCAAATTGAGAATTTCTGGGCCTTAGGGGCCCAAAATGTGAATTTCTGGGCCTTAGGGGCCAAAATGTGAATTTCTGGGCTTTTATGGCCAAATTGTGAATTTTCTGGGCCTTTGTGGCCAAATTGTGAATTTTGGGTCTTTGGGGCCAAGTTGGGAATTTTTGGGCCTTTGTGGACAAAATGGGAATTTTTGAGCCTTTGTGGCCAAATTGGGAATTTTTGGGCCTTTGTGGCCAAAATGTGAATTTTTGGGCCTTTGTGTTAGGGACCAAAAATGTGGAACTTCTGGCCCTTTGTGGCCAAATTGGGAAATTTTTAGCTTTTTAGGCCTTAGGGGCCAAAATGAGAATTTTTGGGCCTTTGTGGCCAAATTGGGCATTTTGGGCCTTTGGGGCCAAATTGGAAATTTTTGGGCTTTAGGGGCGAAAATGTGAACTTCTGGGCCTTAGGGGCCAAAATGTGAATTTTTGGGCCTTAGGGGCCAAAATGTGAATCTTTGGGCTTTAGTGGCCAAACTGGGAATTTTGGGCTTTTGGGGCCAAATTGAGAATTTTTGGGCTTTAGGGGCTAAAATGTGAACTTCTGGGCCTTAGGGGCCAAAATGTGAATTTTTGGGCCTTTGTGGCCAAATTGGGTATTTTTTGGCCTTTGGGGCCCTTTGGTGGCCAAATTAAGAATTTTTTTTGGCCTAGGGGGCGCAACTATGTGAACTTCTGATTTGCCAAATTAGCAATTTTGCCTTTGGGCGAAATTGGGAATTTTTTGGGTCTTTGTGGCAAATTGGGAATTTTTGGGCCTTAGGGGGCCAAAATTGAGAATGTTTTAATTTTTGGGCCTTTGTGGCCAAATTGGGCATTTTGGGTCTTTGGGGCCAAATTGGGAATTTTTGGGCCTTAGGGTCCAAAATGTGAACTTCTGGGCCTTAGGGGTCAAAATGTGAATTTTTGGGCCTTAGGAGCCAAAATGTAAATCTTTGGGCCTTAGTGGCCAAACTGGGAATTTTTGGGCTTTTGGGGCCAAATTGGGAATTTTTGGGCCTTAGGGGGCAAAATGTGAACCTCTGAGCCTTAGGGGCCAAAATGTGAATTTTTGGGCTTTTGTGGCCAAATTGGGTATTTTTGTTGTTGTCTATACTTTTCTTTGCCTGTATTTTCTGTACTGTACTTTATTTGTACCTGCACTTGGTTAGTACTGAAAATGTATGCATGATTGTGCACTTTGATTTGTAAAAAACGGGATTTTTTTTTCAAATTTTTTTTTTCAATTTCTAATCTTTTTTTCAAAAAATGAATCCCTTTTAAAATGAATCCCTTTATAACCAAGTATGCACCAATTGGACTATGAGTCTCTCCAAGGTAGGAAAAGATCATATTTTGAGAGGTACGGTCTATCTCCTATTGCTTATTGTCTCTTCTTTTTTAATTGGTTCATTTCCTTTGTAATAGAAAGGATCCCATTACTCAGGTTTGGTTAAGGACCCAACCTCCAAGTTGGTTGCTGCTCCTACTTTCTTGCGTTACAACCCCTCTTCCAGTCATCCGTATGCAAAGAGGATCTTGAAATCACTCATCCGTCTACTGATGCATGGACCTCAATGGCTGAATTGAACTTGGGTCCCATATGAGGTACTGTGCGTTTACATTTCCTGGTAAATGACCATCACCCGTTTATCCAGGTTAGCTTCTCCGCCATAACTCGGGTTTATCTGGCTAGGCCCTACACATTGCACGTGGTAACTGCGCTTTCGCGCGTTTTGAAGGCAGATGGGGAAAAGACCAGACTGTTCCAATGTAGATGGCAAAACTTCAAGCTGATTCCAGCCAATCACTCCCGGGCGTTACCCGAAGCCGTCCTTATCCTTAGGGCTTGGGTTAGAGACCACCACATGGTTAGGCCTTTACCTAATCCTGCCGGTGTTCAGATTTCTCCTGAGTATCGGACCTGGTTCATTGCCATTGCCTGGTCGGTTGAAAGGCCAAGGAGGAACGCACTGTTGAGTGCACTTGAGGGTTGGGCTTAGGCTGACGCTAATAATGAGGTTGGGACTGATGAGGAGATTGTGTTGGCTTCTCGGACAGGCGAGGTTGGAGGGAGTTCAACGACTAGGGATGACTCGGAGGATGTTGCCCCACGGAAGCGACGGGACACCTAGACTCTTATAGGCTTTTGGACTTTTGTTGTTTTTCCCTTATTTTGAATTTTGACTTTTTTTGAACCTTTTTATTTTGGGACTTTGACTTGGATGTATGTTTTTTGTTTTTTGGATTTAGACCTTGGACTTACGACTTTCCATTTATTTATTATTTTTCTGGAACTTTCTTTTGCTTTCTGCTTGACTTTAATTGCTTTAATTGGAATAGAAATTTGCCCTTTTTGAGCTTTCCAAGCTTTTCCAAAATTTATTTTATTCAAGCTCTGATTTTTTGCCTAAGCCGCCCTTCTCGGGTTTTCACAACTTAGCGAGCTACCCATTTTGCCTAAGCCGCCCTTTTTTCGGGTTTTCAACTTAGCGGGCCCGGGACTTTGCCTCAAGGCCGCCCCTTGGTCGGGTTTTCGACTTAGCAGGTTTTTTCTCTTTTTTTTTCTTTTCTTTTTTGTCTTTTTTTTTTTTAATTATTGTTGCAAAGGAAGAGAAGAATTAATGGAATGATTTTTTTCATTAATGCTTTAGACCGCGCTAGAGGGTATCTCCGATATATAATTTCTTTTTTCCAAGGAGAATCAGGTCTAATGTAGCTCTTTTTTTACATCATGCAATGCTTGTTATACAAAATATCTTTTTAACTGATCAACTGATCTAAATTACATGGATTTGCAAATTCTAAACCATCCAAATCAGTCAAAATGACGGCTCCGCCGGACAATACTTTCTTCAACACATAGGGGCTAGCCCAATGAGGACGAAACTTCCCACGTGGATCTTGAATTGGTTGCCTAATTTCCTTCAGAACCAAACAGCCTTCTTCCAGCTTTCGGTCTTTGACCTTTTTGTTAAAATGCCGCGCCATTCTCCTTTGGTAGACTCGAGTTTGGTGGATTGCTTGCAACCGCTTTTCATCCATACCCAAAAGTTGCAAATGATAATTCTTCACCCAATCTGCTTCGCTGATCTGACTTTCTCTGCTTCGCTGAATCTGGCTTTCCCCCCAGATAATTCCTCTCGCCGACTGAACTTCCAGTTTCGATCAGGCCCAACACTGCTTCCAGATACCATATACTAAGGAATACGAGTTGCCCCAGTAAGGCGTTTCGATGAAGTCCTATATCCCCATAGGGGCCATTTGGCAACTGTTCCCATAAGCCAAGCTTTTGCTTTCTAACCATCTTCTGCAAATGACCTTTATAGGCCTTGTTTGCAGCTTCCTAACAAGCCCCATTTGTTTGTGGCCGATAGCGAAGAAAGACTTTAAAAAATAAAAAATGGGGGGGGGGGGGGGGGGGTTGGAATGGGGGGGGATGTTGGATTCTCTTTTTTCAACAAATCCAG
>NW_023591685.1:0-19940 GCF_014843425.1 Jatropha curcas | reverse complement strand
AGTAATGTATGTAAGATATTAAGTTATATTTGATTTATTGTACTGTTTTTAAATAAATAAATCATAATTAAACAATAATTAAGGTTTAAAAATAATAAAATTTCCCCCTCCTAAAAAAATTTTTTTTTGTTTAATCTTTTCATAATTTTTTAAAAAGAACATAAAAAATTTTTTTAAACCCCCTAAAGGTTTTCCCCCAATAACTTTTAAAATAATTTTTTTAGTTAAAAATTAAGAAACATTTTAAAATTTTATTAAATTATTATTTTTTTTTTTCCTCTTTAAAATATCCTACCAAAATTTTTTTATTTGCTATATCAAGTCAAAACTTGATTTTGATATTTCGTTTTTTACTTTCTATTATCTATTCCTTTAATGTGTGTGACTATTAGGTTTTCGCCAAAATATTTATTCGACGACAAATTATAATTAACTAAAATTTAATTGATATTTTGAAGGCCAAAAAACATTAATCTAGGCAACATTTTTCTGACTATCCCCAAATTAATTTGTGAAAAGATCAAGCAGTGGTTTGAACTTAACCTTTCAGTTCGGTTTATCAGTGTAATTAATATCATTTATCATTAATGGTGTTATGATTTAGTGTTACGCAATGGAGTGGTGTCTAACTTTAATAAATCATGTTAGTTTCTTTCTTTATTATCCTTAATCTATTGATTATTTGAATGAAATCCCAAATCTATATTTGCTAATTTCATTCTAAGCCTTGTCGCAAGAATTATTCTAATCAATACTAATAGATTGAACACAATTAGAATATATATTTATTTTTCTAATTTATTCTTTTAAGGGGGGGCGGGTTTTGGGGGGAAAAAAAAAAAAAAAAATGAAAAAATTTTCCCCCTAATTTTTTTTTTTTAAAATTATACAAGTAATCTACATGCAGTTCCTTCTATGTCTAATTAATCATTGCTTATTAATCCATAAAATGAATTAAATGTGAACAAAAGAATCAAAATATAATTTATTCCCATATTCACGATTAGGCTTAGTAAAATTTCAAGGTCAAAGAACCACTCACAATAACCATCATTGATATCCCATAGACACACTGTAACTCTCCAACATGAAATTCTGCATCAGGTCAATTCAGTGGATTTGTTTAATAACAAACACTTACATATTAGTTCTAAGATATCCGTGTATATCTTAAGCTTATCAAGAATAACTGCTTCCTTTAACAAATGAAAGAACATAAATTATGTACAGTTCACAGCTTAAATCATCGTCTAATAATAAGGAGAACCATTAACCAGGATATTTGGGAGATATTTACTTATAATCGCAAAATAAAACTCATAATTAATAACCATATTTATAATTTTATTTTGCGTTCATATTGTTATGGAACTTGATGCTTTTTATGAGATAAGTATAATAATATGTCCTTTTTTTAAATATGAATGTGAACCCCTACCCCAAATATTAAGCAATAACAATGCATGTGACTAAGGGCAGAAAGCACGTAATGTATGAGTCCGCCACCGCTGTTTAATTATTTTTAGGGTAAAGCTAGGAAAAACCTCTAAGTTGACTCCAATTTTAATTAACCTAATTAACTAGATTTAATTATACCAAAGTTAAGGCATGGTCTACGAACCCGAGGTGGATCCCGAGACCTAAGTCCATGCTGATGAACTAACCAAAAACAATGAAATGCCTTTGCAGGGTAAAATGATGCAATTGGAAACCACTAAAGTTTTTAAGTGATTTTGACTTGCGCGCCCGGTGGGTTAAAATCCACTGAACGTGCCTGAGTACTTCCGTTTGATGGAAGATCAAAGTCAACATAGTTCGATAGGCCTTTTTAAAAAGGGTTTGTGAATGGTATGGCTTATGCGATAGTGTGGTGTTATGCGTTGTGCATTTTGTTTAGGCATTTGGCCAAAGAATTGATTGATTTTAGGCGATTGTTGCCAAAAAATGTTGATTGTGAAGGCTTTTAGCCAAAAAGATTGATTTAGGCAATTGTTGGCGAAAATTGATTGATTGGGCATTTTGTCGCAAAAAAATGCTTGAAGTTTTAAGGCTTTTAGCCAAAAAATTGATTAATTTGAAGCTTTTAGCCAAAATGAGTTGAATTATGGCAATTTTTGTTTGCCAAAGGACGATTATTGGGTAGACTTGGTGCCAAAAATTGATTGCTTTTAAGGGCTTTAGTCCCAAGAAGATATTATATTTTAAGGCTTTTTGCCAAAAATGATGTGTAATTTAGGCAATTTTGTTGCCAAATATGATTGATTAAGAGCTGTAGGCAATTTGCTTGTCGAGAACAGTGACTGATTGAAGGCTTCTAGCCACAATTATTGATTAATTGGACTTAAGCCGGAACTGTGTCGAATATTATGCAATTAATCCGTAAGTTATTAATTTAACTAGGCTTTTTTAGCCAATATTGTCGGAATTTTAGTCAATTGTATATACCATGGGAATATTTTATTGAACCCGGGTTGTGTATTTACAAGCTTTAATCATATTGTGATTGAAGGCAGTTTAATTTTGCCTATTATTTGATGAAGTGAATGGCGTTTATGCGTTTGTTAGATTGTTCTTAGGAGTAGATAGATGAAATATGCATGAAACGTGACTAAGAATTAATGGAGCAGAAGTTTTGTTTAATTTTACCTGAGTTTAACCGCGACACGCTCTTCTTAGCTTCAGCTTGAAAAACTCCCGGATTAAGCTCCTCGTTCCTGGGGAATATTAATTTAAAGAATGTAATGTTTTATTTAGAGTGGCCAAATATAAAAGCAGAGTATTAATAGCTAAATAATGCAAGAAAAGGCAGTAAAAAGTCGTAAGGAGCGGTCAGGGGAGAAGGAGCGTCGTCAATCACAGACTGAGTGCCTCAAACTGAGTGTCGGGGAACGAAATAGGCATATAATCGGACTGTTTCGGCTGGCTTGGTTCCGTCGTGTTCCGGCGGCCGGGCCGCCTGGGCTGGCAGCTGTTTTTTCGAGCTCGCGGGGTGTCTCGGGTGGGGTTGTCTTAACGTTCGGCTCGGTTCGCGGAGGCTTTTCCCGGGGTTTCCGGACCCTCCAAAAAAAATATTCCGGGACCTAGTTCCGTGATCCTCGGTAATTTTCCGGTACATTTCAAGGTACCAATTATTGGTCATATCTTCTGGGTAAACTTCCAAAATGCGCCTTATCGGCCGGCCGGACTGTTTGCAAGTCTGGGAAAACTGGCTCTTTAGTCTCTATATAAATTGGGTAATTCGCAATGATATTTGGTAACACCCTGATTTCTTGAATTACGAGTTTTAAATTATTGATTGCTAATCTGTACGCTTAAAGTTAAGGTTTGGTAGATTTTTGTTCGGATAAATTAATTTTCATAATTATTGAATCTTGATTGTGATGTTATGCATTGCATGTTTTATTAATTTGGACCATTCATGCCATAAAAAGGACTTTTGGATTGTGAATTGTTAAGTCGGTGTTGCGGTTAAGAAGCCCGTAATGTGAAAATGGATGTGTATATAATTTCTGATTGCCCCAAATTAAAAGTGAAATGTGGACCCTGTGAAAATATGTGGTAGTTTGATATTTTGAATATTTTTTCCTAAATTAATTATTGTGTTTTCCCTAAGTTGTATTAAGTATTTAAATAGTTCCAATTAATTGGTAATTGTCTTATAACTAATAGTATTTATTAATATTTATTAGTATTTTATCATTAATTTATTAGAATTGTATTTTTATCAAAAAATGTGATTTATAATTAATATTTATTGGTATTTTTATTTATTAAAAATCGATTTTTAGTTAAATCAAAATGGATTTTTTAATTAATTACCTGCTAATTAATCTATAGTAAGGCGCCTACTTAAGGGGAAAAAGAAAAAAAGAAAAAGAAAAAAAAAAATCTAAAGAAGCCGAACTCTTATTGCTCAAGCAAAGAGGTGAGGCGCCCACATTCTTAATTGAAATTAGAAAGAAAAAGTAGAACTACCCGAGAGTTTCTCTCATCTTTTCCTCTAATTTCTCCATCAAAAACTGTTTATAAAACAACAAATTAAGTAAGTTATTTTGAGCTGATATGAGTTAATCAAGAAATCAAAGGGCCATTAGGCCTATTTATTCAACAAGAAGCCATGTTCGTAATCAATGTAAACTTCCCTTCTTTCGCAATTCCTAAGGAAGTTTTTTAAAATATGAATTTGCATATTAGTCTAACATGAATTAGTTTGAGATTTTCAAAGTATCTAATTGTTGCAATTTTTTTGTGTGATTTCTCGCCTATGAAAGGGTAAAGATCCTTCAATAGTAGTTGTTGATAGGAGCAAAGGAAGGCCTTGATTTTTAAATTGAGCATACTGTTGCGCATTGGAGGGTTAATTACTCGCAAATTATATGCTTGATTTTGATTTTTGATTGATGTTTGTTTGATTGTGAATCAATGAAGGGTATTTGGTGTTTTCCTTTATTTTGGTTATGATCTTGTTGAAAATTAAGTTGATATTAATGCAATTGGGTATAAATTGAATGTTGTGGTGTGAAGGAATTAAAAAAAAAACCTAGCCCTATAAAACTCACACTAAGCCGAAATGCCTATAGGCCATGTTGAAGGGGTGAATTTTGTTAATTAATTCATAATGGATTGATTAGTGATGTTGTAATGAATATGGTAAAATGAATGTTGTGTGTTGGATCGTATGAGTTTGGTTCTCTAGCATTGCTTTATTTAAGTGGTTTGAACTTGTTCAGGTAGTGATGTGAGATTTTGGCCTTTTGAATTTGGTATATTGGGTATAAATGAGTTTAATGTAATCTAGTTAATAATCATTTGGTATAATGGAGTAGACCGCTAAAGTGGAATCATGATGTCTTTAATCTCTTAGAGCCTTGTGAATATGCTTTGTGCTATAGTTCATCAATTTGAACTTTGCTTGCTTTATTTAATTAGCAATGTTAAATTTGTTTGTTTATTAGCTAAATCTTTGGTACCATGAGTGGTATGGTGTTATAAAATGCTAAGTTGTAGTGTACTTCAATGAAGTAATGGTAGAATAATTGCATAATTAGGAATTGGTTGACATATACTAAATTGAACTTAAAGATGTCATGTGTATCGAGGCAAGTGTCATACTATATAGTGTTATGAAAGCTATTGAGATTGGGGAGGCAATGAAAAAGGAATTGAGCAAGGTTATCTTAGGTGGAGGCTAATCTGTGCTAGTGCCTAAAATTACATTTTATTTTGACTTCTTTTCATGTCCCCATATGCCATGATATGATAGGTAATGTGTTGGCCTAAATCATTAATTAATATGGTATTTGAATGGTTTAGGATGTGATTAAGGGTTTCATATAATTTTGATTCTGAGTACTTTTGCCTTATTGGGGATTATAGTGGCCTAAGATGTCACATAAGTATGCAATTGAATGTACTTATATGCAATTAAGTACTAGTATGAAGTGTGGTGTGTGTGTGTGTGAGTCCCTCGGAGCGCCATGGGAAAGATTTGGAAAAGAATTCTAACCAGAACGGGCCCATTTAGTCGGTTCATACAATGGAGTGACGAAGAAACTCCTTATGTTTTTCCCTTTTTTATCTTGAATTTTTATGATCCTAACCAAAACAAATAAATTTAATTATTTGTGCTAATATTAATTTTAATGCAAATTTATTTATGTTTAAATATGAAAAATAATAAAAACAAGGCAAATTTCCTAACAAATCCCATGGATAATTGAAGATCATGAAGACCAATTGAAGATTCTAGTGGTTAGCATTTTAAGGATTTGTTGTAGGATAGAGAGAATATTCCAATTTATTAAGCGCAAAAATATTTCTTCTTCTGCTCTTTTCAAAAAAATATTATTTTGAAAAAATTTGTTGAAAAAATAAAAATCTCGCTTTTAATTCACTTACCAAAAATGAAAAGAGAGATTTTGTCTCCAATCAAATTTTTTGGGTAACTAGATAATTTTTCGAACATAAGATATTAATTCTTTTTGGAAAACTAATCTCTATAAAATCTTGCTTTTATTGCGATTACTCTAAATGAAAGAGATTTTGTCTCCATCATTTTTGGTCATAAAATAAAGTTTCCAAAAAAGATTTTTATTCTTCGGAAACTATTTTAAGGTAAGTCTAAAAAATCTTACTTTTATTCGCTTTGCCTTGTTAAAAGAAAATATTGATTTTTTGTACTCCAGGAAAGAATTTTTGGAAAATAAGCATTTTCGTATCTGGTCTAAATTGTAAATTCAAATATTCTTACTTAAAAAAATAGTCGAGATTTTACTTTTGGGATTTCCGTCCCTGCTCTATAATAAGGCGTCTTTCCTTTGTAAAGACGTAAGGTTTTTGTTTTAGTAGTGAAAGTCCATTGATCAAATATCAGTTAATTTCTCAAACTTAACTCTCAACTCCACCCTTATTTCTTTTTTCATCTTATTAAGCTTCACGTATTATTTTAAAGGAATAAAGAAATTTTAATAACAACTTCTTTGAAAAATGGAGTTCTGTTTCTTTAATTAATTACCGGTTTTCTTAATCTGTATGATTTATGTTTTTTCCCTAGTGTTTATATTTTTGCATTCTCACTGTCTATATAGATTCTATAATATTAGTTGTAGACCAAGTTTTTAATTTGAAAAACTTTTATGTCACTAGCTTAAGTGAAAAGCTATTGTGAAATAGGCTGTTATTCAAGCGACCTTCTCCGTGTGTGAGATTCTAATGTCTTGATTTTGGGTTTCTGTTCTCCTTTCCTTGCAAAAATGAAAGGGTTGATTGTCTTGAACTAGAAACTTTGAGAAAATCTAGTGAGACAAAAGGTGATCTAATGTGTTGATCTATTTTGCTTTGACTATTGGGTTTGTCTCTTACCTGCTTTAGAAGAGATACATAGTGGTATGGATGTCAAGATGATTCTTGGGAGTGGATATAGGGCGAGTTAGTGCCTGAATTCCACTAAATAAGTCGGCTGTGTAAAATCTTTTTGTTATTCTCTGAAGATAGCTGCTAGATACTCATTTTACTTGCACTTTTAATTAAATCTTTTAGAATGCTAGTGTTAATTGGGTTTGTTGTTCTAAACTTCGAGATTCTAAACTCGAATAAGCTTTATCTTTATTGAACATTAGAACTCTAGACTTCTGCATTGTGAATATACCAAGTTCTAATATGTTCTTCTATATTCAGTATGTTTCACAATTTGGGTATTAATCAGTTTTCTATGTTTACTTAGAGTTTTGTGAAGCAGTTTAGAAATTCAATAACTGTCTCTCACATACTCTTTAATATTTATCTAAACTTTATTAGGTAGTTCAAAAACGTAATAACTTTCCTTCATAAAGTAGTTTTGAAATTGATTAAGATATTGTGAAGAAGTTCTAATCAATAGCTGCTCTTTACAAATTCTTTCTATTTTCTGCATAGAGCTTTGTGAGGAAGTTCTAATCTTAAAATCCTTAATAACTTACTCTCACAAATGTATTCTATTTCGCGCTGCCAAAACAAGAATTCTGATTTCGTTTTGAAAGTTTTAAATTTTTATTTTTAGAAAACTCACATTCACCCACCCTCTTGGGTTTGTGCCATATGTCATACGGGACCCACACTTTTGTTTGATTATGGCTTCGGTTCAGCGCTTAAATGTGTCAGGTTTTGGCTCTTTGGAGCGCATTTGACATGGTGTGTGATGTGTTTAGAGTTGCCACTAATTTGTTTTTTTGTTTTTTGGGAAATATTAAGAAGAAGGGTTGTGCCATATGTATACGGGACCCACACTTTTGTTTGATTATGGCTCGGTTCAGCGCTTAAATGTGTCAGGTTGGCTCTTTGGAGCGCTTTGACAGGTGTGTGATGTGTTTAGAGTTGCCACCTTAATTTGTTTTTGTTTTTTGGGAAAATATTAAGAAGAAAACCCCGTGATTGACTCCTTTTTAGTTTTGCCTTTCAGGATAAAGGCACTAGCCTTGAATCATTGGGTTCGAGGACTAGGTTTTTGGCTCTTTCGAAATGAATCAACGGTTTAGGTTTTAATCAAGAAATCAAAATATCATTTGCGTGGATGACAGTTATAGATGCATGATCATACTTATAATGCATGATAATTATAGATAAACATTAAAAGCATAAATAATTGAAAAGTGTGTAATTCAGAGGGGAGCCATACTTTAGCCTTGTTTATCGAGGATTCTGGATTATGCGACACATTCTCCTAAATCCCGATTGGTCAATTTTGTCGGGGGCTCGTTACTTAGGCTGAAATCCGTAGGTTTGCCTTCATACCTTATTTGTATGAGGATCAGGGTGCATGAAGTTCTATCATCAATTAGGATGGTAGCGTCTTAATGTAGTGCCACTCTTAAAGTGAGCTTATAAGGTGTCGGATGGACCGGGCTTTGTATGCTGGACGGAATGGGCTTAAAGCATGTTATATGCCAGATGGACTGAGCTTAATTGACAGAGTTTTGAGTTTAGGCGTATACCCTAGGTCGAGGGATCGAGGGATTTAAGGGTGCAAGTGTACGATTGTGTAGCTTCATGATTGAAAATGACCAAGGAGGTCGAGTCTTTCTTTAAAAGCAAAAGTTAGTGCACACGGACCCGAAATGAGTCTTAATATATTATATAATATTTAGCTTTCGTCTAAGGAAGACCAAAGTATGATGGAAAGTCGAAAGGATCGACTTTTGAGAACAAAGTCAAGCTTTAACTCAACTAAGGAAGAAGAATAAAGTCAGACTTTATAGCCTTAGAATCATTTGCAAAGGGAGAAAAAGAGTTGTTGAAGCTTGAGAAGCACTCAATCAAGCAACAAGAGGTGGTCAAAATGAGGGGGGAAGTGCCATTTTTATAGGCTGAACCCGAGTTGGTTGGTACCGAGCATGTAATTGTCGGTACCGACCATGTCAGTGCTGGTACTAATGAGGGCTGCTCTGGGGGCTCAACTAGTACAGGGGATCGGTACCGATGAGGTCGATACCGATCAGGCAAATTATTGCACCGCCCTTTTAGCCTATTTTTTACGTTTTGGGCTTCCGAGAGTTCGTTCGAGGACCAAACGATGTTCAATGAAGCTGATTCTCTCGCCGTTGGATCCGTAGCGGATTTTTCTAGAGCTTGGTGTGAAATCATGGTCAACAGTTTGCCCCCTCCAGAAGATAGGAGCTGATCTTGGTTGGAGCTTATGGACCCCGATTTCAGCACTTTTGATTGGAATTTCGGTTTTAAAATCATACCTTGTAGGTCACGCCGATTTTCGGGACATCATATGAATTTCATTCGGATAATATTTTTCTAGAACCAGTCTGATTCGCCTGATTTTCTGGGTCCTTTCTGTAAAAGCCCATCACCAAGGACGATGGAACCTTGTTTGGAATTCTGTCAGGTTCGCATAAGCTAAAATCGTGAAAAAATTCTAAGTTTGGATAGGTTCCAAAAAGTCTAATCTTCTAGGCAAGGGCGAGGCTTATTCTCCCCGTTTTCTATAAATAGGGGGTAAGGGTGGCCCATTTGCCCCACACCCTTCTTTCCTTCTCTGACTCCCTTTCTTTCTCTTGGTAAACTGTTTCCCTACCAAGACTTTGCTAAAATGAACCCACAATAACCAATGACTTCTTATTTCACACTCAGTGAGTCTGACCAAAGTGGGGACACTTCCCTAACCTACCCCCCCATCTAGGTGAGTCGAGCGTGATCGTGTCCTTTATCCATTGTCGATGTCAAGGCCCAGCCAGAGTGCTATTGCTCTTCCTGTGCCGGATCTATTACTCGAGAGCATGCAATGCATCAAATTTGTTGCTCTGCATGGCACGGTCATTTACCCTATCCCAGAGGACCATTTCGGATCACTAGCTTGAGTATTCCAAGGGCGTGATGGTATCTTCTTTTTCTCTCTACTTATTTAATTCTTATTCCATATATATTTTACTAACTTTAAACTTTATGTTTGATTGTGCAGCCCCCTCCAGGTTCGTGCGAGGGGGTGGCCATTCGGTTTGGTCAGCTTTGCGAGGTGCTGTCCAAGACTCTGACCTAGGAGGGCTTCTTGAGGAGCAAGGCAAGGCATTGCGATGCCTCCAACTGTTGCCTTTTAGTTTCCTATTTTTAGAATAGGCCTCTAGTTTTAGGCTTAGGTGGTTTATGAAGTGACCTTGTAGCACCTTTTGGGTTGATGTTACCTTAGTAGTGATATTTTCTTTTGTAAAAACTTGGCCACTTTGTTTATGAAATCATCAAATTTTACTTTTTCATGTCTGATCTGCTTGTTCTCTATTATTCTGCACTGAATGCTTGAATTTCTAACTTATGCACTGATTGCTAACCTGGCTCTGTTTGCACCGACTGCACTAATTTTTCTGACTATGGCTTGCATTGACTACTTGTTTCAAGGATTTTGCACTAACTGCCTATCTTACACTTCTTACACTGAATGCATTGCTTTGAACTGAAATCGGCACTAATTGCCTGTTTTTGACTTCTGTTTGCACCGGCTGCCTATCTTCCACTAATCGATTGTCTTTTGATTTTGCACTGGTTGCCTTAGATGAACCATCTTCTTTTCCAAACTCTGACAGCTTGACTCCTTTCTCAGCATTAGTTATTTAATTTTCTTAGTGGTTAATCAATTTTTTGACTCTGCCATTGAGTGTCTTATTTTATGCACTGATTGCTTGATTATTCTAATATTACTCTTATTTGCTTGTCTTGCATTGAATGCACTGATTTTTCTAATTTTGGCACTGATTGCCTAGTTCTTCTGACCCTGGCACTGACTGCCCTGATTATTTTGACCTTCGTACTTACTGTCCTATTTTGAACTGTAATCTGCACTGGTTGCATGTTATTGCTTCGATTATTGACCTGAAAGTCATGGTTAGTAGATAAGATAATATGCATGATGCATGATGGCCAATTCTGAATGACGACTTGACTTCTGAGTAAGTGCTTTGAAGTTTTTAAGCCCGGTTTGCCAAAAAATTAGTTTTTAGTTGGATTATTTGGCTTTGGTGGAAATTTATTTCTTGTACGATATGAAATTTAGCTTTTGGTGAAAATTTTATTCGATTTGGGGTCTGAAAATCTCGGCTTTTGTGAAATGATTGATTTTTGTATGAAACTTGGATTTTTCTTTGTATTTTTGAAGACCTCCATGAATTTTCTAAAAAAAAGTGGGAATTTTGAGAAAAGTCCAAATTTTTTTGAAAAAGGGGCTGGACGGTACTGAGGTGGCTTGTGATGGTATCGATGATGTCCTTGCCAGTACCGAGGGGCCATTAATAGACCTTCCTAGTGCCGGCATGGGCCTGTGTGGTACCTGCGCTGGGCCGGTTGGTACTGGTGGCCTGAGTAACCTAGTGGTTGGAGGCCTATATATACCTCATTTTTGGCCAAAAAATGGCATTGTTTTGCGTCATGTGGTTCAATTTTTTTTTTCAAAATTTTAAGCATTTATCTGAAAGATGGAGCTATTTTTCAATCATGGCATGCAAATGTGGACTAAGAAATTGGAAAAGGTTGAGAAAATTAATTTAAGCCGGTACGGTATGACTTTTTTGGTGTCTTTAAGGAGCTTGCTATTTGACTAGGGTTTCATGTATGCTTGTCTATATTTCTACAATTTGCAGGCTCATGTTTTTCGGTTTGGCATGCACTACGAGGAGATGTGCCCAAACTATGAGGAGTTTGCGACACTTTTGGGTATTCACTCAGAGAGGGCTTTAGTGGTTGCACTAACCAGGTCTAGGTTCTTTAGGACTTTCATGAGGATATTAGGCTTGTCTTTCGATGAGGCTAGGGAGTTAGTTAGGGATGATCAGGTTAATTTGGCTATGCTCATCGAGTGGTATCTAGACCCGCTAGATTTCACAGACATAGAGTTTCAGAGGTTCAGGACCAGGGCTTTGGTTTTCTGTTTGGTGAGCACTTGTGTATTAACTAGTCCAGTTGGCCGGGGTGGTCTGAGAGTGGTTGATTTAGTACTGCAGATGGAGCGAGGGGCTGGGATAACTGGCATAGCTTTGGTTGAGACCATCCTAAGTCTCGACCAAGGATGTAGGATCGATGGGATCTGGTTTGCTAGCCTGATCCTGCTTCAGGTAAGCAATTTCAAACTAGCCTAATTTGTATGTGGTTAATGGTGCTTTCTGAAAAAGGCTTAGGTTTCGAATAGTGATTGTTTGAGGGTTTTATATGAATGCTTGGTTAGGGTTTAGAGAGAGGGGCAAAGTCTGATCTTGCATGCTTTTAAAAAAAGGCTTAAGTGTAGGTTAGGGTACAGTTGACTCTATCTTGTTTCTAAGAGTTTTGCATGTGAATGCCTATTTTACTTCTGTATTTTGGTGCAATGTCTAATCTTGCATGTTTGGATGAGGGATCATTTGAGGGTGGTTGAGCCACCATGTCGTTGCCTATATGAGTCTTCTTAGTATATATCTAGGTGACTCGTGGTGAGACTTGGGTTTAGGATGAGTAGTTGCAATGGTTGCTGGCACTGAGGTCGGATCAGATTTTGTGGAGGTGTGACTGGTATGATATTAGGAGATTTCTAATCAGGTTAGCTGGGTTCTAGATGGCTTATTTATTGGGGATGGGCCATATCACTTTTTACTCGGGCTCCAGGCTGATTAGGCAGATGGGCAATATTCAGGGGTTGCCCCCAGTTGGAGCCATTTTTTGAGGATACACTGATTTCACCTTTGGTTACTATGGCTATTCTAGGTAGTTGGTCCATGGGAGCACATGTGGTTGAGGCCGGAGTTTCTAGAGGTAGGACTGCTGATTATGAGGCTTGGTGGATAGCTAAGCATGGTGACCAGGAGAGGGAGCATAGAGCGACTCTGACTTGGGAGATTGGGGCTAGACTCAAGGTGGCTTCAAAGACAGTCTTAGACTTTACTAGACAGGCTGACCTAGAGGACTTTGATGACCTAGGGACATACATCCGAGGTGATGCAGACGGATTGAGTAGACCTTCGGTGTATGCCGACCTTATTATAGGGCAGGTTTTTGGTTTTCTTGATTTTGGACTCAACCCATGTTTTTATGAGGGCTTTGAGATATAGTACTGACCCATGATGTATAGAGGGTACTGTGAACCCCTTCCCCAAATGTCATAGGCATGTGATGCATATGATGAATGAGAAGAAATACACGTGATGTGTGTGAGTCGCCACCTTGTTTAATAGTTATCTGACCCATGATGTATAAGAGGGTAACTTGTGAACCCCTTCCCCAAATGTCTAGCATGTGAATGCATATGATGAATGAGAAGAAATAGTGAGTGTGTGAGTCGCCACCTTGTTTAATTATTTTAGGGTAAACTAGGAAAAAAACCTGAATGACTCCATTTTTAATTAACCTAGTTACTAGATTAATTATCCCAATGATTAAGGCACAATCTACGAAATCGAGGTGGATCCCGAGACTATGTCATGCTGATAAACTAACCGATGAATGAGTGTTTTGCAAGGGTGAATGATGGATCAATGAAATGTTTAAGTGATTTCGACTTGCCACCCGGGGTGAAATCCCGAACGTGCCTACGTACTTCCATTTGAATGGAAGATCAAAGTCAACTCAAAGTCAACGGTAGTTCGATAGGCCTCTTTTAAGAGGGCTTTGAATTGATATGCTTAATGCATGGGTGTGGGTGTATGCTTAGTGCATGATTTTCGTGGTATGCTTTGTGCATGATTTTGGTGTATGCTTTGTGCAATAAGTGTGTATGTTTTTGGGTGCATGAGTGTGTTGTATGCTTGTGTGCAATTTTTTGTTTAGGCATTTTGCCAAAAAATGTTGATTTTGAGGCATTTGGGTGCCAAAAATGGTTCATTTAAAACGATTTGTTCGCTTAAAAGATTGATTTTTGTAAGGGGCATTGGCCAAAATGTCAATTTTAAGCGATTTGTCGCTAAAAATGGTTGATTTTTACGGTTTTTAAAACCCGAACATGAGCCAAAAATGGTTGTCGGGCGATTTGTCGCCAAAATTGATGTTTGGGCTTATGACTGCCAAAAACGGTGTTCGGGCTTATGATTGCCGAAAATTGATGTTCGGGTTTATTTTTACCGAAAATAATTTGGTCGGATGATTTATCGCCAAAATTATTAGTTTTAAGGCTCTTGGCCAAAAAAAGGTTTATTTTATGGCATTTTGCCAAAATTGGTGATTTTGCGGCTTCGAGCCGAAAATGGTGGATTTTAAGCGATTTGTCGCAAAATGGTTGATTTTAAGGCATTTTGCCAAAAATGTCGATTTTTAAGGCTTTGAGCCGAAAATGGTTGATTTTAAGCGATTTGTCGCAAAATGATTGAATGTGTCGATTTAGGCAATTCGATTTTACGGCTTTGAGCCGAAAATGGTTGATTTTAAAGGCATTTTGCCAAAAATGTCGATTTTAAGCGATTTGTCGCTAAAATAATTGATTTTAGGCTTTTGGCCGAAAATTGGTTCATTTTAAGGCATTTTGCCAAAAATGTCGATTTTATGGCTTTGAGCCAAAAGGCATTTTGCCAAAAATGTCGATTTTAAAGCGATTTGTCGCTAAAATGGTTGATTTTACGGTTTTAAACCGAAAATGATTGATTTTAAGGCATTTTGCCCAAAATGTCGATTTTAAAGCGATTTGTCGCTAAAATGGTTGATTTTAGGCCTTTGGCCAAAAATGTTCAATTTTACGACTTTTAGCCGAAAAAGGTTGATTTGTAGGCATTTTGCCAAGAAAATGTCGATTTAGGCTTTTAGTCACACTTATTGATTAATTGGACTTAAGCCGGATTTGTTCGAAATAAGGCAGTTGAACCGTAGTTATTAATTAACACGTAGGCATCTTTTAGCAATAGTTGTCGGATTTTAAAACTTTAAATCTTTAATACCACGATTATTAATTAACCGGGCATTTAGCCTAAATTTATTTAATTGAGGCAATTTATTTGCCTAATTATGATGTGAAATGCGTTTATGCAATTATAGAATTATCAGGAGTAGAAGAAAATAGGCAGAGTTTTGATTTACATACCTGATTTAATCGACGGCCACTTCTCAACTCCAGGTTAAGCTCCTCGTTAAAGGAATTAATTTTAACTTAATTTTAAGTGACCAAGTATCACAACAATAAAATAAAACTAAAATTAAAAAAATGCAAGAAAGCAGTAAAGAATCGCAAAGAGCGTAGGGAATTAAATGCAAAAAGCGGTAAAGAAAAACGGCAAGGAGCGTGAGAGGGAAGAGGAATTTCGTCCGTCAAATAACAGACAAGGCGTGCCATGGTCTGAAAAATTGGCCTATTTATAGGCCATTTTCGGAATCCCAGGCGGTAGCTTGCCGCCGGAGGAGCTGGGCGGGTCAGCTGTCGTCCGGTCTCGGCGGGTAGGCCCCGGCCGGAGGGCGGTAGGCTATCGCCCTGTCGGTGGGCGACAGGCCCCCGCCCGCTGCGGGCGAACAGGCCCCGTGCGCGCTGGCGGCAGGAACTCGCCCAGGGGGTGGGGTGCCAAGCCCTGCCCAGCGCGGGCGAAGGCCCCGCGCGTGCTGGCGGTAGGCCTCGCCGCGCGGGGCGAGAGGCCTCGCCCGCAGCGGGGTGCGAGCGGCCGGCCAGCCGTGCCCGGCCCGCGCGGTGGCCCGGCCCCGTCCCCGTGCCCGGCTTGCCGCTCCGCGCCGTGGTCCGGTGTGGACACCGTGCCTCGCTCCGGGAGCCTTTTCGGGAGTTTCGGACCTCCGAAAAATATTCCGGCACCTGTTTCGCGATCCTCGCGACATTCCGGACGTTTTAAGTACCATATTGGCATACTGTAGCAAGGTCAAAATTTGAGTATTCACACCGGCGACCCATTTTTTGCCTATAAAAGGCCACTTACCTCTTCAATTTTGACACCGCTGTCTGTGTTGACGGACGATCTTCCTCCCACGCTCATTGCGATTTCTTTACCGCTTTTTGCATTTAATTTAATTTTTATTGCATCTTTATTGTGATACTTGGACACTAAAATTAAACAAAATAAAATTAATTAATATTTCCTAAACGAGGAGCTTAACCTGGAGCTAAGAAGCGGTCGCTGATTAAATCAGGTATGCTTATAAATAGCTTGAAAAAACTCATTTTCATTCATTCTAAACTTTCTAACCTAAGGAACTCTCTCAAATTCTCTCAACTTTTAAAGCTTCAAAATTGTTTTGTCTCTCTCTTTTTTTTTCATGGCTTCTTCTGATCTGAGCGGTGAGGAGTACCTGGGGTCTCTAGGGATCTCGCTTGACGAGGTCAACCTTACGGCGGACAATAACACTCATGCCTCCGTAACTGGCATCTTTGCCCAGGTAAGCCTACCTTGATGGCATTATTATCATCTTTTTCAGGCTAAAGTTGGGAATTTTCGGGCCTTAGGCCGGATTGTGAATTTTCGGGCCTGTGTGGCCGAAAATGTGAGTGGCCGAAAATGTGGAATTTTGGGTCCTCTGTGGCCTGATTTTGTGAAATTTTGGGCCTCTGTGGCCCTGATTTGTGATTTGTGGGCCTCTGTAAGCCGGATTGTGATTTTTTGGGCCTCTGCGGCCGAATTGGTGAATTTTTGGGGCCTCTGTGGCCAAATTGTGAATTTTTGGGCTTCTGTGATTTTTCGGGCCACTTTGGCCTGAATGTGATTCTTCGGGCCACTTTGTGAATTTTGGGCCTCTGTGGCCTAATTTGTGATTTGTGGGCCTCTGTGGCCAGATTGTGAATTTTCGGGCCTGTATGGCCGAAAATGTGAATTTTGGGCATCTGTGGCCTGATTTGTGATTTGTGGGCCGCTGTGGCCAGATCGTGAATTTTCGGGCCTGTGTGGCCGAAAATGTGAATTTTGGGCCTCTGTGGCCTGATTGTGATTCTCGGGCCTTTGTGGCCGAATTGTGAATTGTCGGGCCTCTATGGCCAGAGTGTGATTTTCGGGCCTTAGGCCGAATTTGTGAATTTTGGGCCTCTGCGGCCCCTTATGTCGGTGCAATTTTCTCTATAAAAAATCGGCTCTCGTTTGGTTTGCCACTCACTCTTTTTCTCTCTTCTCCTTTTGTCTGTGCTTTTTGAAGAATGAAATCCTTTTTCAATCATAGCGATGCACAGCGTTGGATTAGGAGTCTCTCCAAAACAAAGTTGAAAAGATCAATTTGGGGAGGTATGGTCTCTCTCCTATCGTTACTCTCAGGGGGTAGTAATCGATTGGAATTTTTTATGGGCCTGCATCAGACTTTGGGATCCAGAGGCCCATGTTTTCCGGTTCGGAGCTATGATGGAGGAGATGTGCCCTCTTTTTGAGGAGTTCTGTGTTATTATCGGGTGTGATCCCAATGCCCTCTCTAGTCAGGCATGAGGTCAAAGTCAGATATGTTCGGTCATTTGAAAGCCTGTTTCAGTTCAGTCAACCTCAAGCTAGGGCTATGATTGTTGGTGATCAGAAAGCAATTCTGCTGCCTCCTGCCTCTGAATTGATGAATTTTCAGCAGGTCCGTTCAGATGACCCAGATCGATGAGGCTGAGGATTGCGGCCTTGGTTTTTGCTTATTAGCTGGTTTCTGTTTAACCAAGGAACCAGGGCTCGGACTTGCGACTCTGTCCTATGGTTCGCGCAGATGGAGGACATGGGGTTGCATTGTGGCATTGTGTGCTCAGAAACCATCAGGGCCTTGACAAGCTGCTCTAGCTTCGAGGACTTGACAGGTTCCCCATATACTTCATGGTATTTCCTCTCATCCTTTTTTTTTTTTTTCTTGGTTCATCCCTTTGTAATAGAAAGTTATCCTATTTACTCAGGTTTGGTTGAAGACCACCTTCAATGGTGCTGCTCCTACCCGTTTTGCTTACAACCCGTCTCACGTATCGAATGCGAGGATCTGATCACATACCCGTCTGCTATGCATGGACTTCATGGCTAATGGAATTGGCGGTCCAAACGAGTGTTTGTTCGTACCCTTGGTATTGATATCAATACCGGTTATGTGCGAGTTTAGCTTCCGCCATACTCAGGTTTACCTGTTGGCCTTACCACATTGCACCTTGGTACTGGCTTCGCGCGTTCTGAAGACAGATGTGGGATAGATCAGACTGTTGCCGACCATGATGATTCTATGATTCTTTAGCTGATTCAGCCATCACTCCGGGAGTTACCCGAGCCGTTCTTAGGGCATGGGTTAGAGACCATCACATGGTTAGGCCCTTACCTGATCCTGCTGGTATTCATACTTCTCCTGAATATCGGACCTGGTTCATGACCGCTGTCTGGCCAGTGGAAAAGCCAAGGAGGAACGCATTGCTGAGTGCACTCGAGAGTTGGGTTCGGGCTGATGCTGGCGATGAGGAGATTATGTTGGCTCCTCGGACAGGCGAGGTTGGGGAGAGTTCGACAGTTAAGGATGACTCAGAAGATATCGGAGGACGTTGCCCCACGGAGGCGACGGGGTACCTAGACTCTAATAGGCTTTTGGACTTTTGGTGTTTTGGCTTTGTTTGAACTCTTTTGTCTTTACTTGGGACTTTGGGGTGTGGATTTTGGTGTTTTGGCATTGGATTTTTGGATGTATGTTCCTTTGGATCTGGACTTTATTATTTATTTTTCTTGGTCTCTTTAGTTTTCTGCTTGACTTTGGACTGTTTGACTTTGTTGCTTTCAATTGGGCATGTCATTAAGCTTTCCAAGCATTTTCCAACTTCATTTATTCAAGCTCTGATTTTTGCCTAAGCCGCCCTCTCGGGTTTAAGCCCGCCCTTTCGCTTTTCAACTTAGCGAAGCTACCCATTTTGCCTAAAGCCGCCCTTTTCGGGTTTTCAACTTTAGGCGTGGCCCCGATTTTGCCTAGCCAATCCTTTCGGGTTTTCGGGTTTTCAGCTTAGCGGGCCCCGACTTTTGCCTCAGCCGCCCTTTCGGGTTTTCGACTTAGCGGGTCTTCCTTTCTTTTTTTTTCTTTTTCTTCTCTTTTTTTTTATTATCGGCAAAGAAGAAAGAATTATGAAATGCTTTTTTTTTATTAATGTTTAGACCGCGCCCAAAGAGCACTGCCTACATATCTCCGATATATAATTTCTTTTTTCCAAAGAGAATCAGGTCTAATGTAGTTCGTTTTACATTATGCCATGATTGCAATTACACAAAATATCTTTTTAGCTGATCTAAATTACATGGATTAGTGAATTCCAAATTCCAAACCATCCAAATCAGTCAAGATGACGGCTCCGCCGGACAATACTTTCTTCAACACATAGGGGCCAGCCCAATGAAGACGAAACTTCCCACGTAGATCTTGAATTGGCTGTCTAATTTCCTTCAGAACCAAACAACCTTCTTCGAGTTTTCGGTCTTTGACCTTCTTGTTAAAATGCCGTGCCATTCATCTCTGGTAGACTTGAGTTTGGTGGATTGCTTGCAACCGCTTTTCATCCATACCCAAAAGTTGCAAATGATAATTCTTCGCCCAATCTGCCTCACTGATCTGACTTTCTTGTCCTGCCGATGAACTTCCAGCGTCAATAGGCAATTAACTGCTTCCAACCGTATATACCACGAATACAGACGTTTGCTTTCCGGTGGCGTTCTAATTCGAAGTCCTATATCCCCATAAGCATTTGTATAGCTGTTCATGAGCTGTTCATGCCAAGCTTTATGCTTTTTAACTGTCTTCTGCAAAATGACTTTTATAGCCTTATTTGCAGCTTCTACAGCCCCATTCGTTTGTGGACGGTAGGGCGAGGATTTATGGTGCCGAATTTTCGTTTCTTTCAACAAATTAGAAAATTCGCTCTGAAAGTGAGACCCGTTATCCGTAATGATCTCAAATGGTGTTCCGTACTGACAAAGGATGTTAGTACGAACAAACTGTGCTGCCTTCTTGGCATTTAAAGCCGAATGAGAAGCTGCTTCGATCCATTTAGTGAAATAATCTACAGCAACCAGGATGAATTGATGACCATTAGAAGCCTTCGGGTGGATTTTTCCGAT
>NW_023591683.1:0-15115 GCF_014843425.1 Jatropha curcas | reverse complement strand
GGATCGAATGTTGAAGTGGTGTCCAACGGACGTTTTCGTTTCTGTTTCATTTCGTTGGCACATGTCGCTTGTGATCGAGTTTTATTTTCTCTTGCTTTTCTTTGCACGTGTCCTACGAAAGGTTCTTTCAATTCTGTGTCAAAGACTAAAGGGTTTCAGTTATTCCTTGATCTTCTTGCATAAAACACCTGGAACGACTTAAAAAAAATTAAATAAAAAACGAAATGAGTGTCTAAGAAATAATTTAACGGTGGTAATTTCGTATTGATATGACTTACGCCACTCGGCAACGGCGCCAAAACTTGACAGCGTTGTTGTTCGGCAAGTACGAAATTCGCAACAGTCAGTATAGAGTAAGAAGTCATCGTATCCACAGGGATTGGTTTCATCAATTACAAAAATTATGTTAACCTATTATTATTTAGACATGATAAAAGGGAATTCACTGTAAAGTAAATAAAAATTCCAAATGTAAAAGAGATCAAAAACACAAAATTTAGGGAAAAGAAATCAGGGGATTAGGCTACTAGGGAATTTGATGTTGTGGGTTCATTTACATTCTGATCCAGCTTATTTTATTAGTTCATTATCAAGTCTTATTTTTCAAAGTAGGAGAAACAAACCCTAAAGGTATAACAAGCTCTCGCCGATTTATGTTAGAGCTATTCTAAATCCAATTTAATTCACCTATTTCTTAATAGTGAAATTAAACATGAATCAGATCATTAGTTTATTGTTGTCGTTATGAATTCCAACTTAATACTTATTAACTTCATGGAAAGCCCCCTTGATAAACCAATATAGTTCCACATCAAGTTATTATTCTCAAGTAAATATTACCTTATTCATATCATAACCCTTCCCGAATGATGTTATTTGAAAATAATTCAATCCAGTGGGAATTTTCCCTGGAAGGCCTTAAGGCACAATAATAAGTAAACCAAACAAGAAAAATAAATCTAATATATATAAGCTGGGAACGAACTAATTACATAAATCCCTAGTATAAAAGTCTTAGCTAACATAAATTAAATTAAAACTCAATCACACTTTGAATCATCATCATCATTTTAAAGACAATAATAAAGAAAGAAACAAGACTGAAGAGTTAGAATAAAAAACTGTATCACAACTTTTGTGGTTTCCTTGGAATCTATAGCAACATATATTGAAGGTTGAAATCTTTTGAGAAGAGAGATGATTAACGTATGTTAAGAAGTGTACAAAGAAAACGATCTCCTTCTATGAGCAAGTTCCTTTCTTATATAGAGTCCTGACAGGCAAGTCTGCACTCCTTTTAGGAACAGTAAGAATCCTTATTTAGTAACAGAAAATCCTTATAGGGAGATCAATGGACTGTTAGCTCTTGATTTCTTCTTGATTAGGACTCATTATTTTTCAAGAATAGGTTCCAGGTCTTGTTTAGTGTGTTTACGAAACTCGCTTGAAAGCGGCCATTGAGAAGGCTTGGCGTTTTAAATTTCATACTGATTCCGCCTGGACAGCAACGGGGCGTGCTTCATGGCACGGGCGTGCTTCATGCACGGGGCTGGGCGTCTGAGTCTGGAGTCTGGCTATGAAGCACGCGCAGTCTCATGTGAGACTGCGCGTCGCGTAGTGTAGATTTCCGCGCTCGCGGTTGTTCTGTCCGCGCTCGCTCAGTGTGAGGCTCGCGCTCGCAGTTTGCGCGGCGTAAACTCTCTGCCTCTCGTGTGCGCGATTCGCGCGTGCTTCGGGGCGCACTTAGGCGTGCTGCTTCTCTCCTCATGGTTCACTTGGCTTCTTGCACGGAGCGTGCCTTCCAGCACGGCTGGGCTGCTAGAACTGAGTGCCTTGCATTCTAAATTCTTTTCTGCCGCCAAATGTCTTACAATTTTTTCTTAGATCAAGCGAATAAAAGAAACAAGGAAGCCTTTAAACACAATTATACTAAAAGTGATTAAAATAAAATTGAAAGAAGTAAAACTTACTAAAATTCTAATAAAACTATTATTAAAAAACACTATAAAATTTATACTATCATTAATCATCAAATCCGATTACATATCAACCCTTGAGCCAAACAATCTTCCCCCTTTGATGATGACAAAACGCAATAAATTTAGCAATGCATTAAAAACATGTTGCTTCCCCCTGGATTAGCCCAATAAAAATTCTAATCATGCCAAAAGATTTAGGTTAGAGCAGATTAGACATGAATTTTGCTCCCCCTGAATAGATGCAGTAAAACTGTTTACGAAAATTAGGAACTAGAGCCGTTTAAAAAATTATTTTAGAAAACTAGCAAAAATAAGCAGGATATTCTAGTTCTAACAATCAGACATGATGTGTATATTAAACTAGCAGAGATAGACAACATGTTCTAAGTTCTAATGGACAAAACATATGGTTCAGAGCAAAAGGAATAAAACGCTGAATGTTTAAGAAAATAGAGCAAAAGATCTTTCATTCAATCGGCAACACCAGTGTTTAGAGATACGAATCTAATTTCTAAAAAAAAACAACACAGCAAAATAAAGTAAACCAAACCATATAGAAAATTACTTAACGATAATTTGAAAAATATTTAGCACACGGATAACGTACTATATAAAGTACTTTTTCCAATACGTACCAATAGTGTTCAAAAATATCACAAAATGACCTGTCTCCCCTTTTTGTCAGTCATAAAAAAAGGGTTTAGACAAAATGCAGCAAGCAAAAATAAAGAAATAAACAAATTTCAAAAACAAATAATCCTACGAAAACAGAATAAAAATATAATTGTTCACAACAGTATAGAAAACAGATCAGAAGAGCTTAGACGGCATTCTAAGTCGCTTAGAACTCCTTTAAAGGCTAGCTGGAGTAGTCTCATGAAGACTCTCTGGGCCTTTTAGAAGAAGGGTTAGTGGAGCTTCTCCAAGAGTCCTGTCTTCACAGTAGCTTCACATTCTTTGGCTTTCTGAGAGGGGATAGTAGTTGTCCCCCTTTCACTTGTGAGAGTAGAGGCTAATTTTCTCGTATTCACTCCTCTTTTCTCAAGGTTTTGATGATGTGATGGATTCTGTTCAACAATAGTTTTGACACTTCTGTATGTGCTTTCAATCAAATTTCCATATGTGCTTCGTCATATAGTTTCCTTTTCTATTCTCCCCGCCAGTAATTTCCTGCTTCTTGCGTAGATAGCAACTCCAGACTCTTGTTCTGTTTTATCTTGCAGTGGTCTTTCTTAATCGGCTAATCTGCTACCTTCTCAGTTCAGTATCACGTGCCTTCTTCCACTTCTTCCCTTTCTGTCTTCTCCGCTCTTCTATCTTTCCTGTTTCTCTGTTCTGATTCCTCTTCTGCTACAGTACTTTTCTTTTTCTGTTCTTCTTTTTCTACAGTGCTTTCCATTTCTTTTCTTTCTTTTCTTTCCTCCTAATTCTTTCTGTGTTCTCTTCTTCTTTCTTCAGCCGTTTTCCTGCTGACTTCTTTTCCTCTTCATTTCTCTTCTGGGTTCCTCTCTTCCTTTACTATTCTTCCAACTTCCCTTTTCCTTCTCTTCTTTCACTTCGCCTTTCTTAGCTTTATTTTTTTTTCAATTTTCTTTCTTTTCCTTTTCTTCCTTTATTTTCTCCTTCTTTTCTTCTTTTACTCCTTTGTCTTTCTCTTCTTCCTCGTCTTTAATCTTCAAGGACCCGCTGTCCAACTTAGAACAGAACTCAACATGCTATTCCAATTTAACATTCAAAAACTTCCAAAACTTTGTAAAGAATCATCTCGTAAGGTAGCTTCTTGGATTACTCTGCAAGCTTTATCAAAAATAATTCATGACATAGGTTGAGGGTTTTCTCTTACAATGTTGCCACATTATACACAATTCTACCTGATTCACATATTGTCAAAGAGGCTCTTGGGATAAATATAAGGAACGAAAGTTTGTACAGCCATTTCATGCTCTCTGTTAGGTATGAGCACTTCCTATAGAGCTCCTGTCTTATCTGCAGACAACTTCTTCACAATTTTTCTCACCGATAGAAATTCTCTACCTTTTTTAGTCGCTACCTGACACATCTTGATTTTGGTCACCCTGAGACCCAGGCGATTTGAAATACCAAAAAAATTTTCCCAATCCATCATACGATATCTGCCCCTCTAACTCACCCTTGAAAGTTTCACAGAGATCGCCCTGTCCAGCTAGCTTGCAACGAGCATTAAAATTCCTTCACTAAACTCTCATTTAAATAGCATTTAACGGACAGAAAGTTCTATGCCAATGCTTGGAATCAACAGAGCTCCTTAAATAACTCATTACCATTACCACCAAAGAACTTCCAGTCTATCATATAAGAACGCATGAGAGGGTAAGTTGAGAGAACCGACTTACCTTTGTCATGAGCTTTCGCTGCTTGTTTATGTGAAGTACCCATTTCAATTTTCCTTTTCTTAGTTTTCTCTTCTATCTTTTTCTTCTTCGACTCCTTCTGTTCGTATTTCTTTAAGAGCTTCCTCAGAAGTTGAAGCTCTTGCTCGGTAAGTGAGTCAGATGAGGAGTTTGAACTGGATTCGGCCATTGTTGTGTATTTCGAAACTCAAAAACAACTTAGGGTTTCAGTTTGTAAAGAGAAGATAAAGAGAATGCTAAGCAGTTAACACAGAATAAAGACGCTTAAGTCGCGAAACAAAGAAATAAAGAGCAGTTTTTAAATGGAATTCAAAACGACAAATAAGACAAAAGAAACAAAATAAATAAAGGAAATAAAACAAAACAAACAAAAATATAAAACCCTAAAACTGCCAAAGCACTAGAGACACGAAAACATAATAAATACAAACACAATACAATAAAAATAATTGTTTTAGTCTACAGCAAGATTCTGATAGTGACTTTAGAAAGTCATATCAGAGCAATGTGCGTTTTTAGACAAAAATTGGTTTTTACACAGAATAAAAATTAGAACATAGCAAATCTTCTATTCTTGAAATTAGAAAGCAGTTTAGAACATACTTACAGAGTTCTAAAGTTACAATAAAAGCACTTGATAATGCACTTATCATACTTACAGAGTTCTAAAGTTATGAGTTTAGAACTAACATACCAAGTTCTCTTCTGATTGAGCAGAATTGACTTTTATTCAAAGGTTTTGTAAAGATATCTGCCAATTGTTTTTCTGTGGGAATGAACTCAATCACATATCACCTTTTTGTACATGGTCACGTATGAAGTGATGTCTGAGTTCTATATGCTTGGTTCTAGAATGCTGAACTGGATTCTTGGATAAATTGATAGCGGCGCTTTTAATGTTTTGTCACATTTTGAATAGGCAACTGTTTCTAAATTTTAATCCATAGTCTGCCAAACTGTTGTTTTATAATCCATAGAACTTGTGCAACACAACTTCCAAGCAGCAAACATATTCTGCTTCTGCAGTAGAAAGAAGCAACAGATGTCTGTTTTGCTAAACCAGATACAAGGGCGCTACCCAGAAATTGACAAGTCCCCAGACGTGCTTTTTATCTATTCTGTTTCTTCCCTGCAAAATCAGAATCACTATACCCACAAGATCAAATGTATCATCTTTAAGAAATACCACAGACCCATATTAAGAACATTACACAAAGAATATTGGTATTCTCCTTTACAGCAATTAAAATGAGATTTCTTTAGGACATGATTGAAATCTAGCCATATAAGACACACTAAAGTGTATGTTGGTCCTGCTTTCGCCGTTAGATATAGCAAAGAACCCAATCAATACTTCCCTAACAGCTTGATATCCCGTTTTTGCCTTTTTTCATTTTTTTCTAATTTTGACGATGGACTCAATTGGTGTACTACATACCTTGGCATTTTCCCATTTGAATCGTTTCAAAACAACTCTCTAGTATATTTTGGCTTGATTAATGAAATCCATTCTCCACATTGTTTTGATTTGAAGCGCCTAGAAAAATTTAATTCTCCCAATCATACTCATTTCCGAACTCACCCTGCTAATCCTTTAAGAAAATTCCTTACAAAGAAGGTCGTTAGTAGAACAAAAGATTATGTCATCAACATATATTTGTAACAACTAATAATTAATATCAGTGCTTCGTTTTAAATAAAATAGTGTTGTATCAACCTTTCCTCTTAAAAAAAAATCATTTTCTAATATAGAAACTTAAATCAATCTTTCATACCAAGCTCTAGGAGCTTGCTTTAAACCATAAAGAACTTTAGTAAGTTTGTAAACATGATTAGGTTATCAAAAATCCTCAAAGCCAGGAGGTTGTTCCACATAACTCTTCATTTAGAAAACCGTTTAGAAAAGCACTTTTCATATCCATTTGATACAACATGAAAGTTTTTTAAAGCATGCAAATGCACAAAGCATTCTAATAGCCTCAAGTCTAGCAACCGGAGCAAAGGTTTCATCAAATCGATGTCTTCTTTCTTCGGTTGTACCTTGAGCCACTAATTTGCTTTATTTCTCACAAACATTACCTTGTTCAATCAAGGCCCTTATTTCTAAACACCCATTTTGTTCCAATACTAACAGAATGGTTTTTAGGTCTAGAAACAAGTTTCCAAACTTGGTTTATCTCAAATTGATTTATCTCTTCTTGCATAGCAAGAATCCAACTTTTATCAATTTGAGCATCTTCTAAATTTTTAGGTTCTAATTGAGAAATGAAAGCAACATTACCAAAATATCTTCTAAGTTGAGCTCTAGTCATCATCTTTCTGAGGGATTGTCCATTATGTCTTCTTATACTTATGAAATCGCCATTCTTTTGGTAATTGAGAATCTTCATTTTCTGCTTCTGGCATTTGGCTTTCAACTATGTTCTGATCTTCATGTTCTAATTTTGGTTCAGCCTGATTATTGATGTTCTGATCGCTTCCTGGCTATTCTAGTTGTTCTGATTGCTCATTCTGCTTCTCAAGTTAGAATCTACAACATCATCACTTTCTAATATTCTAGAAGTAGAGTCATTTTCATCAAACACAACATGTATTGATTCTTCTACAACTAAAGTCTTTCTATTAAATACTCTATATGCTTTACTATTATTAGAATATCCCAGAAAAAAATCCCTTCATAAGATTTTTGCATCAAACTTAAGCAAGATGATTTTCTTGTTATCTAGAATAAAGCATTTGCACCCAAAAGATATGAAAATAATCGATATTCAGTTTTCTACCTTTGGTATAGCTCATATGGAGTTCTTTTTAAGTTTCAGATCTTACCAAAGCCCTGTTTAGAAATAACAGGCAGTGTTGAAAATTGCTTCTGCCAGAAATACTTTGGTAGTTTAGAATCACTTAGCAAATGGTTTTTTGGCCATCTTCTTGCAGTGTTCTATTCTTACGTTCCACCACTCCATTTGTTGAGTTGTTCTATTGCTGAGAAGTTATGGAAGATTCCTGTCTCGTTGCAAAAAGCATTGAATTTCTGATTTTCAAAATTCTCCTCCATGATGACTTCTAATTGCCGTGAGTTGTATCCTTTCTCATTTTGATTTTCTTGCGCACAGATGAAACAAACATGTCATATGACTCATCCTTAATTTCTAAAAGGAAGAGTGTCCCAAGTGACTTGAAGTAATCATCCAACAATAAACAAATGCAATAAGAATTTTCCTCCAAGACTAGAAGGAGTATTGGACCAAATAAACAAGGTGCAGCAATTCTAATTGGGTCTAAGAAGTAGAAACCATGCCCTTAGATTTAAAAGAAGTTCTGGTTTGTTTGCCCAATTGACAAGCATCACAAATGTGATCTTTTTTCAAATTTCAAACTTTTGGCAAACCATGAAAACCAAATCTTTCTGAGACAATTAGAAATAAGGTGCATGCTTGCATGTCCAAGTCTTCTATGCCATAAACAACTAGAATTAATCAATAGAAACTAAAACAATATATCCTGGTTATGCATATAGAGAGATCTACTAGGTATAGTATTCCAAAACCTTTTTCCACAAACCTTTTTCCAATGAACAAGGTTTTATTATCATGCATGTTCTGAACTTCACAATGAGAAGGTTCAAAGATCACTCTTCTATTTTTATCACAAATCTGCCTCACACTTAACAAGTTATAATGTAATCCTTCTACTAAGCAAACATCTTCTATTGAAGGATTAGAACCTACCACACCAATACCAACGATTTTACCTTTTTCTTTGTCTCCAAAGCTTACTGTACCTCCCTTTTTCTTTTTTAATCTGGTGCACTTCTTTCTATCACCAGTCATATGCCTAGAGCAAGCGCTGTTCATGTACCATATCTCTGTTTTCAGCTCGTTCCTTAGGCACATCTGAATAGATCAAGCAGATTTAGGTACCCAACTCATATTGGGTCCTGGAGGGTTAGTGGTAACAGGTGCACTATGATTTTTCTTTCAATTGAAACTTTGATGTTCTAAAGTCACAACATTAGAAACATCATTCTTCTGATTAGAAACACGATTCAGTTTAGAAGTGCTATCATAGCTAGAACTTGTCTTCTTTTTAGAAAATGATTCTGAAATTGATTTTAGAATTCTAATCTCAGTTTTTAAAGATTCATTTTCAGAATGATTTCAGAATGGAATGTCAAGATTTTATGCCAATTATTTCGTGATCAAGATGTGGTCAGGATTGTCAGAAAAATCGATTCATTACATCACTTTGGATTAAGATCTTAGATTTTCCTATAATGAGGTCTTTACATGTAACTTTTGATAAAAAAGCATCTTTTAAATGATTAACTTTCCAGATTTTAATTTTCTGAAATCTTTCTTTAGAACTTTATCTTCTAACCAGTTTTCAAAATCATTGAAAGATTATTGTAAGTAATTTAGAAGATCACTTTCTGATTTCGGGGTTCAGAAATACTTACAGTGCTTTCAACATTCTCACATGGAATCGGATGCATTGTGTTTCGTTGACTTCCAGCTTTCTGGTGTTGAAGTCAGAGTGCTAATTCTTTAGATTCAGAGTCGATAGTAGCCATCAGACAGATATAGCAATTCTCTTGATCACCGTGGCTTTTCAGGATTAGAATCAATTTGAATCAACTCCAAGCAGCTAACGAAAGCCTGCTTCAGCTTCTCATTTCGTTGACTTCTTTTTCATTTAGGGACAATTAGGCTTGATATGTCCAGGTTTGTTGCATTCATAACAAACCGACTTCAGAAGGTTCTTTCTTAGGCAAGTTTACTATTTTTTAGAGGAAAGTTCTTTTTATTAAACTTTTTCTGTGGCCTTCCGACCCTTTCGTAAGAAACTTTTTTAAATCCTTTTAGCAACATAGTGCTAATCATCACTAATCAAGATCGAGAAGACTCACTTTCCCTTCCACTTCGAGAGTCTACTGCTCCATGTAGACCAGAAAGGAGTGCCAATCTCTATTCTTTTTTCCTTCATGCTTTTCACCTGTCGTTATATGGAGAAGTATCTTTATAGAGTGTTAGCTCTGAAATCAAGAGCTCCTATAAGAATCATAAGTTTGGAAGGAGTCTCCCTTTGTAATTCAATAACAGTTCTATAGAATCCCATTTTCTAGGTAGGATTCTAAGGATTTTCTTAACAAGGCTCATCTTCTGAATATTACCATATTCCGAGAGTTCTCAGAAAGGATTAAGCTATATTGGTAAAGTATCTAGAATTTAGTCTGCAATTGGGTTCTCTTCTTACATATATAACATTTCGTATCTTCCATCCAAAGGGATATTGATTTCCTGGGATTGCTATTTTTACCTACTGTCTTATACCACTTACATAGGTACTTTAAGTTTTTCCCATACCTCTGTTGCTGATTTTGCATCCAGACAGCCGTGGTATTGTATTCGTACGCATCTAAAGCACAATGAAGAATATTAATGGCTTTTGCATTACAACAATGTCATTCCAGTCACATCGGTATAAACTTCTTCTTCCAGTTTTCTAACTAGCTCATCTCCTACAGTTTTCATGGAATACGAGTGACCAGTTATACAATTTCTCCAACAATTTATATCAACTGATTTCATAAAATTCCTCCATATCTAGTTTTCCAGTAAGAGTAATTAGAGCCATTGAACAAAGGAGGTCTGAAACAGATGTCCTTCAAAGTAGAAAGAGGAAGTGGGGTTGCCAATGGGATCTTATCTCTTAAGCGGTTAAGCTTCGGTAAGTCAAGAGCCAATGCTCTGATACCAAGATTGTGGGTCCCGAATATGTATGGCACAACCCAAGAGGGGGGGTGAATAGGGTTTTTAAAAACTGAAATTAATTTTAGAATTCTAAACAAGTAAATTAGAAATTCTAAGTGCAAGCGGAAAATAGATAGAACTTTGGAGAGTTAGAATAATATATTAGAATCTCTCACAATGTTCTAATCTCAAATATAGAAAGTCACTGTGCAAAAGTGCAGCTATTGATTAGAACAAAGCTTCACACTGACTTATACAAGATCAAGAGCTTCTTTATGAAGGAAAAGTTATCGAACTCAGAACTTCTCATAAAGCTTGTAGAATCATATAAAGCTTATGTGAAAGATAGTTTATTAAAATTCAGAACTTCTTCACAGATGCCCTTATCAAAATATTAGAGTAAACTTTATGATGGAAAGTTATCAAGGATTAGAAATCCTCATAAAGTTTAGAAAAATAAAATAGAAAACCCAAATAGTGAATTACACTGGGAATAGTAACAATAGTTAGAACATGTGTATTCACTTTTTATTAGAATACAAGTTTCCTAATGTTCAGGATAGATAAGACTTATTACCGTTTTAGAACAACGAATGTATAACAATTTTAGCGTATCTGAAAATTTAAACAAGAGTGTAAAAGAGACAGTATCAAACAAACTTCAGAAATAAAGAAGACAAACAACCGAGAATTATAATGGTTCGGCACGTTACAACTGACCTACATCCACTCCAACCAGAGACCGCATCTTGACGGATCCTCAATCTAAAGTATATCTCTCTTTAACGGGTAAAGAACAAAACAGACGAGTACAAGGACAATTATTGACAGCGTTTTTTTCGCAAGTGTAACGAAATCGCAAACAAAGTAAAATATAGAGGTAAGAAAGTATCCGTATCCACAGGGATGTTTATCAATTACCAAAATTAATGTTACCTATTATTATTTAGACGATGATAAAAAGGAGAAATTTGGCTGTAACCGTAAATGATAAATGTTCTAATAGTTAAATATGAGATCAAACACAAAATTTAGGTGAAAGAATCACGGGAATTAAGCTACTAGGGAATTTGGATGTTCATTTAATTCTATCCAGCTTATTCTATTAGTTTCATTTAATCAAGTTTAGATTGTTAAGTAGGAGAAAACAACCCCTAAGGTTACTAACAAGCTCTCCCGATTTATTGTTAGCTATTCTAATCCAATTTAATCACCTATTTAATAGTGAAATCAAACATGAATCAGATCATTAAGGTTTTATGAATTATTTTAATGAATTCACCAACCTTAAATACTTTATTAACTTTATGAAAGCCTCCTTGAGTCAAACCATATAGTTCCACATCAAGGTTTATTATTCTCAATAAAATTTACCTTGTTCATATCAAATAACCCTTCTCCGAATGTGATTATTGAAATAATTCAATCCAGGGAATTTTTTTCTGCCTGGAAGCTTAGCACAATAATAATTATAACAAGAAAACAAAGAAAAATAATTCTAAATATTATAAGCTGGAAATCCCGAATTAAATTACCATCAAATCCCTAGTATAAAAAGTTTAGCTAGACATAGTAATTAAATTAACTCAATCACAACTTGAAATCATTCATCATATTTAAAGACAATAATAAGAAAGAAACAGATGAAGAGTTTAGATAAAACTGTTCAGCAACTATGTTGATGGCTTCCTTGAATCTAGCACAATTATTTGAGCTTGAAAATCTTTGAGAAGAAGAAGAATTTATGTAAAGAAATTGTACACAGAAAAACCCGATCCCTTGCTAATGAGAAGTTCTTTCTTTAATAATAGAGGTTCTGAAGCAAAGTCTGACTCCCTTTTAGAAATACGAATACTTAATTTAGTACAATCCTTTATAGGAGATCAAATAACTGTTTAGGCCTTGAATTTCTTCTTGATTAGGACTCCTTTTTTCTTCAAGAATAGGTCCAGTCTTGTTTAAGTGTGTTTAGGAAAACTCCTTGAAGTCGGCCCATGTGAGAAAAGGCTTTGATTGTGCGTGTTAAATTCATGGCTGGTTCCGCCTGGGCTGCACGGGCGTGCTTAATGCACGGGTCTTGGGCGTGCTGTAGTCTGGAAGTCTGGCTAGTGAAGCAACTGCGGCATCTTATGTGAGAACTGCGGCTCGCCGTAGTGTAAATTCGCGCTCGCGAGTGTTGGTCGGCCGCGTCGCGCATGTGAGGCTCCGCTCGCGAGTGCAGGCGGCTATATCTCTGCCTCTCGTTTTGCGCAACTCGCGATCGCGTGGTTTTAGATTCGCACTCGCGAGCTTGCGCGCTACCCAACTCTCTTGCTTCTCGTTTGCGCAACCGCGGTGCTTCGGGCACGCGTTTAGGCGTGCTGGCTTCTCTCCTCATGGCACGGGCGTGCCTTCCAGCACGGGCCTGGGCGTGCTAGAAGCTGAGTGCCTTGCATTCAAAGTTCTTTTCTGCGCCAAATTTTCTGCAATTTCTCTTATGATTCAACGGATTAAAGACTAAAGGAAAGCTTTTAAACACAATTTATACTAAAAGTGATATTAAAAATTAAATTAAAGAAGTACATTACTAAAATTCTAATAAAAACTATATTAAAAAAAACACTATAAATTTACACTTATCACAATAGAATCAAAACCTAGATCTACCCTTTTTGTCCCACTAAGATTTTCCAAGAATTCTAGTTTAACGCTCACCACCTATTCTGTTGTTTTGGCAGAGTGACTACAAGAAAAACTCAAAGTTCAAGACATTACTATCCCCACACATGGAGAAGGTCGCTTGATAACCTCTATCTCAATAGCTTCTAACCTAAGCTATTACACTCAAAAGTTAACAAATAAAGAAGTCTGCGCTACTAATAGATTACACAATCTAAATAGACCAGAAAGAAAACGCACCATAATAAGCACAAGGAAAAAAGTTTTTATCAGATTAGAAGATCGATTAGAACACAGAACTAATTTTTCAAAAGTAATTGTAAAAATTCTTTCACTTTAAATATTGAAAACGTTAGTGTGGAGATGAAAAGAAGGGGGGTAGAGTAAGTTTTGAGAGATAAGGGATTCGTTCAATGAGAGAGAGTGCTCTTAAAACAATACTCTTACTTCACCACAATGTTTAGACGTGCAATGTTCCTTTATATAGAAACAAAGAAGCTGTCGCCTTTTGGAAAGAGTTGAAATCAGAATATCTTCTTTCCCTTTTAAGAAAGAATATGAAAAATCTTTGTTACCTAAAATTTATTTTATCCTTTTTGGTAAGAGAATAAAAACATGATTTTTGGGCTTTCTTTTAAATAAGAGATTTTCGACAGCAATATTTGGAAAATCTTTTGCGGAAGGATCCTCTTTACTAAAACCGAAAGAGATTCTCTTTCGTTTTTAAGGTAGGACAAATAAATTTAAGTATATTACCTTTCAAAATAAATTTCCAAAAAAGCAGAGTGAATTTGTATTACCAAAAACATTAAGAGAAAAAATTCTCTGTTAGTTTTAGGAAATAAATCTTCCGATTAAAGGAATATTTCTGAAAATAGATTATTTAAAGAAAACTAATTTTTCGAAAAAATATTTTTTGAGAGAGAAAAAGATTTTTGTGCTCATATATGGATTTTCTCTCTATCCTACAAAAGTTTTCCTAAATACCTAGCTACTATGTCTTCGAATCTTCACACTCAAAAGTAGGACTTGCCCTGCATGTATTTTCTTTCCAAGAATTTCTGGCAATAAAATAAATTAGCCACAAATAAAATAATTTTTATATTTATTTGTTTTGTATTAATCATGCAAAATCAAGAGATTTTAGAGATTGACCCTTGAGCCAAGCAATCTAAAGTAGGAAATTGAATGCACAAAAGGTTGCTGATTTAGGTCAGGTGGTGCCCAATTTCCTTTCAAAGGTTTCTGGCAGCCATCGGTAATCCAATTTCCATGAAATCTGAATCTTGAATTGGAATTCTCTCGAAAATTGTTTGAAACAGTAATTGTCCCGTTCAGATGAGGCTTGACCCAAATTTAGCTCGTTTAGCTTGTTTAGCTAATTTCCTACAAACGTTTAAGTTGTTTTTTACTTCAGGATCCAAAAAGAATTTCACCAGATTGAGAACTTCTTGTCATAAACCAAATGGACATCATTCTACTTCAATTCTACGATTTTACATAAACCTGAAACCCACAACCACTACACAAAGGTAAGAACACTATTTTTAACAAAAATAAAAACACAAAATATATATAATCTTTCAGTCCCGAAACGGCGCCAAAAATTTTGATGGTTGTCGATTCCAACCAAAATTAATTATTGAATTTTAAAATTGCAAGTGGTGAAATTCAGTCGAACCCTAGAGACTGAATCTTAAATTTGTGACTATTTTGTAACAGAGAAAAAGGGGTTGGCTTTTTGAAAAATTCACTTAAAGAAATCAAAATAAAATGACTAAATAAACTTAAATTGGAAACTCAGTCTAATAAACATTCAATTTAAGCAATTTATAATCCCCAATGTTAATAAATGATCAACAGACAATTTTGAAATGAATTACTCTTTGAATACCTAACTGAAAACTTTACCACAAGCATAATAAATTCTCTGACTTCCCTATTACAGGTATTTGAGCACAGCACCTTATTTAACTCTAAATTCATTAAAATGAGCAGGTATTGAAGCAATCCTTTCAATCTAAATAAAAAAGCATTAATGACAGGAAGTAGTTTAAATTTGAAACAGTAATTTAAAAAAGCATTAAATTATTTAATTCAACCCTATGTTTCTTTAGATTTATTACCAAAAAACATGGAACATAATTCAAGTAAAATCTAATTGCCCTAACACGAATTTTTCAACAACAATTACTGATTATGAAGATGAAATGAAGCACTTAATCTACCAAATAATTAACTACATAGGCCTTTAGCAAATTCACCTAATAGAATAACTACCTTAAATTGCAAAAACAACAGAATATCAAAGAACAATTATTAAATTAAGAACAGGTCT
>NW_023591682.1:2238430-2301911 GCF_014843425.1 Jatropha curcas | reverse complement strand
TCATTATCTATATAGTTTCGCTTAATTGGATATGTGTTAATCGTTCAAGGTAACTAGGAAATCATCCATTCTGTACTTGGCTGTCATCTTGTCTATCCAATTTAAATACATACAAAAATGGGTATACTAATTACAATTAATTATCCCCCATAATGCCTAATAAACATTTTATTTAAATGCAAATTTCCATTAAATACCAAGAAATAATTGGTTCAATAGTAAATCATTCATAGCATATACTATTGAATTAAAATTGTCCATGTTTTTAGTATACATCTTATCAGAAAACATCTCCAATTTCTAGATACAGGCGATAGCCTCTCTAATGCATCTAAAGGTACATGCCCCTCTCTTAGGTGCTTGGCAAATATGACTATCTCGCTGCAACAGATTAGATGTTTACCTTGATCAAATAGTAATTTTTACCTGGAAAAATCCTTCCACCCCTGTGGAGATGGATTTTCGAATCATGTCCATTCCTTTTCAATTTTTTCATGTTCAATAAATATTAAAGTCTTATAACATTAACATTTCGTAAATCCTTCCAGATTTCATTCTGGGTTCCAATTCTTAAACAAATCCAATGACAAAAGAGCAATGTATATTGTAATGAGAGCCATAATGGAGCTGAATTTCAGTGAAATAAATAGTAATAGTACAAGTTTTCGATTTAAAAAAAAAAAAAAAAAAAAAGGAGAAGATATTATTGTATTGTTTGTGGCTCTGTCTCTTGCTCTATCCTTTTCCTCCGTCTCCCTCTCTATTTGCAATTTAGTATTACCTGGAATTTCTTGTTTCCTTTGCAATTTTTCATGTATATTTCTTCCTGTATGTATGTTCCAGCTGATTGATGTAGTTCTTGTGTATGCAGCACTGGGTAATTTCTCAGCCATGTTGTTATTTCCCATAATGATTTATTATTTTAAGTTGGGTGTAACTGGAGCTGCAATTTCCACTGTCATATCTCAGTATGTTCTCTATACACTGAAATCCTCATTCAGTCATTTTATTTACTTTTATTTTTAACAATAACTATGCCACACGTTTCTTGTTGTAGATACATTATCACCTTCTTAATGATATGGCATCTAAATAAGAGGGTTATATTATTGCCTCCAAAGATGAGAGCCCTGCAATTTGGTGTCTATTTGAAATCTGGTGAGTTTTGTTCCTTCATCTGAAAGACAAACTAAAACTACATGAGACATGGAATCACATCCCATTATGATAACATTGACTGCTATGGCAAAGTTAGTGCATCCACTTGAGTTTTGTACTGCACTATTTATGACATTTAAATGTTTTCTTACTTCAGTTGTATGCACTGTATGTTTCAAATTATTTCCACTTCTTTTTCACTTATAATTAGTGACTTTGTAGGTGGTTATCTTATTGGAAGAACTCTTGCTGTTTTAACGACCATGACATTAGCGACTTCAATGGCTGCTCGTCAAGGTCCTGTGGCGATGGCTGCCCATCAGATATGCATGCAAGTATGGTTGGCTGTATCTCTTCTAACAGATGCATTGGCTGCATCTGGTCAGGTAGAGAGTTCTCTCTGTTTGATTAATTTTTTCAGCAAACCATCACAGCTTACAGCTACTTCCTCAGAATGTGGATGAAGTGCTATTGGTTAGAATCATCCAAATCTTAGTTGTTATTTAGAGCACGACTAAAATTCAAATGTAAATATTTGGGAATACTAATATTTAAAGAGTAGCACTCAGAAAAGGCTTTCTTGCACTAAAGATTTTTTTATATTATGCATTTGGACTTTGTAATGTAAAATATCTTCCAGGAAACTTCTGTGATATCCTCTTGACTTAAACTCTGTTGTTCATTTCATGTCATGTCTGAGGCATGTGCCTCCACGTTAATGGCTGTGTTATTGATGCTTAACATTGTATCTATTTTGCAGGCTCTAACTGCAAGTTATTTGTCAAAAAGTGACTACAAGAATGTGAGAGAAGTTGCAAATTTTGTGTTGAAGGTAGCTTTCTTTTCCTATTTATGTGTGTGTGTGTGTGTGTGTGTGTATTGACCATATATTCATTTTGTATTCAGTGGTAGGGAAGATATCAATTGTTCTAAAATTCAATAGCTATTCTTTCGGTTTTGCTCACAGCTTGATGTGCTTTTTTGTTAGATTGGTCTGGTCACTGGTGTTTCCTTGGCTTTAATTCTGGGTGTATCTTTTGATTCCATGGCCACCTTATTTACAAAGGATGTTGAAGTATTGGGAATTGTCAGAACGGGGATATTGGTGTGTATGCTTTTCCTGCAATTTAATGAATATATGTTTTTGTTTTATCTGAATACTCCATATTTTTATTGATTTGATCTAAAATTTTTCCAGTTTGTTAGTGCTAGTCAACCTATAAATGCACTGGCATTTATTTTTGATGGTCTACATTATGGTGTCTCTGACTTTCCATATGCAGCCCAATCTATGGTAAGCAGCACTCTAAAATGTCTTTGTTTTAACTTTTTCTTTCTTTCTTTTTTTTTTTTTTTTTTTTTTTTTATCATAATTTCGTAAAACCAAATAGTAGATTTGTGGATTAGAAAAAAATATTTGCTGGGTTCATTTTTTGTGAAAGCAATATTAATTATTATTGCCATTAAAATATTATTTACTTTTAACCTCGTAAAACCAAATAGTAGATTTGTGGATTAGAAAAAAATATTTGCTGGGTTCATTTTTTGTGAAAGCAATATTAATTATTATTGCCATTAAAATATTATTTACTTTTAACCAACATTAACAAATTAAAACATCATCAATGTTAGACAAACAGCAATGCGACTTCTCATTTAATTATTATTAGTAATATTCAAGTGAGAGGGATGGGATTATTACAATTAAAAAAAGAAAATGATAATTATATAGAGAAAGTATTTATTTTGACGGTGTCCAGTGCGACCTTGCCACTTTGAAAACACTGGAAGTTAATGGCAGAATAATTTTTGAGCTTTCTGTATTGCTGCGGTCTTTTTTCATCAACCAAAGCTTTTAAAGGTTCAATCTCTACTTCTGAATTGGGCAAGTGAAAAATTGCTAGGGATATTCTATCCTTCTCTGAACTTGTATATCTCTTTCTCTGAACTAAGTGATAACCACTACTGTCAATGGGCCTCTTGAAAGATATCCAGATTGCGGCATTCTACTGCATTTAGTTATGAGTATTTATGCTCCAATAAAATTACGAAAGAATATATTTAAGCAGCGAAAAAATAGAAACATATGACACACAGATATTTACGTGGTTCAGCTCAACTGTTTTAGGGCTACGTCACGGGACAAACTTCCGAAATGCATTTCTTCCAACTATTTAAAATAGTAGGTACACAAAGAGAGTAATCAAAGAATAGTGACAACGAACACAAAGTGGTTTCCAAAAAACACCCTCATCAAAATTTTTTCACTATATTCCTGCTACCCTTAGATTTGTTTCCCAAAAACACCTCATAATAATTTTTTCACTATTTTCTCTCCCTTAGTTTTAGGAAACCCTTCCTAAAACTAGATAACTAACTCGCTACATTTTTTCTCTTTGTTCTGTGTGTATTGAGATGGCTGAGCCATCTCCTATTTATAGGAGAGGGTGGACGCGTTAATTACGCGTCCACCGAATCCTAACGCGTCCACCGAAAATAAATTTTCCTCTTCCTTTTTCAACTACGTGTGGGTCCTACCACGTTTTCCATTTCTTTTTTTTTTTCAAATGTGGATCCCATTTGAGTGGGCACCGCACAACAATTTAATTGTCCATAATCCATATTAGTCTTTAATTCTAATTCATATGTACCATAATGAAATGACATATTATTTCAAGTTTCAACTATTTTAAGATGTAACACGAATAATCAAGTCGATCAAATTTTAATTTTTATGCTTGTGTTTTGCCTTATATATATACTTGAAATACTTATGCTCAAATCAGTTATCATTAAATATTTAAACTAATCGACTTATTATCTATTAATATTAAAATAAAGTTTGAATAAAATTTAACTGTAAATTTTAGTTAATTTAATATATTTAAAATCTAAACACTCAGTTGTAATTTTAGAACCATAGAAATTATTTTAGTAGTAATTATTTTTTTAGTTATTACAATTATTAGATGTATATAAATTGTTCTATACTGAATTTATGGGTAAGAGTTTTAGTCGTGTAGGGTCAAACCAACGAGAAATTATACATATAAATCTTGGGAAGAAAACAAATTAGGATTACCTGGCTGAGATTAAAAAAATAAAACCCTAAGATTCATGATTCAATCATTTATTTATATTAATTTTAGAGAAGGATTAGTTGTCGTCATCCATAGTAGGTATAAGATTTTTAATTAAGTAGTTAATTAATTACCTGCATTTGATCGCCGGCATTGACAACAAAAGCGTGAGGAATGATGGGAACTCTATGCCATTGATCATCTTTGAACATTTGAAGACCTTCTACTTCTTTATCTTGTAAAAGAAACGTTATTGCTGATCCATCTGAATGTGCTTTAACACCAAGAACTGAGTCTGGTCTTGGACATGTAGGATAGTAATTAAATCTAGCTAACATTCAGGGAACATTGATGTTTTAAAAACAAAAACGGTATGAAGGAAAGATTGGGAACTTCTATGCAATGATAGATCATTTGAACATTTGAAAACCTTCTTAATAACTTCTTTATCTTGTAAAAGAAACGTATTGCTGATCTCTGAATGTGCTTTAAACACCAAGAACTGAGTCTGGTTGGACATGTGAATAGAAATTTAAATCTAGCTGCCACACCTGGTATCATATTGTTTCAACGAAGCTATCTTCTTCTAAAATTCAATGATCTTGCCAGTTTGTTTAAGAAGAAGCTCCACTCGTTGTTTCTTCATTTTTACTGACATTCATTGAAATAGCCCAGTATTTCTCTGCAAAGAACAATTAATTTCTTGAAAAGAATATAAGACAAAGAAACTATTGAAGATCGATAATATCGTGAAAAATGAAATATAAAGAAAACGCTGCTAATAAAGGTAACGAATATACTGATTAGGAGATATGGAGTGTGAAATGTTACATGTAAGTAATTTCAGAGTGTAGAGGATGTTAGGGGAGGAGTAGGTATGCCGAATCGGAGGATGAAAAGCTATTCTTATGAAATGATATTTTATTAGGGTAATCAGTTTAAAGAAAGAGACGAAAGATATGAAATCAGGCGATTGAATCCAAAATGGTAAAGCTTTGCTTAATGATAGAGAGTTATCGCAGAGAAGGGAACTGGGTCATCCCCATACTCCTTCCCCATAAATTGTTGACTTTCTCTTAAACTCGTATTCTTTTTGGTCAAACTTGCTGGAATGGCAGAAAGAAACGTTGCAACACGTATTTTGTCAAGAAAGAATTATGAAATCCCTAGTTGATTAGAACATTTAATATGTCTAGTAAAAAAAACAAGAAATTTCTCCCCCAAAACGAATTTAAAATACACAAGTTCATTGGAGAATTACAAAAAAAATATTTTGTATATGTGTAAAATGTAAAATTGTAAAATAGGAAAATCAGAAAATACAATGTTATACATCGTGGAAGCGAATGCGCCGATAGAAGTTAGGGGGGTCTGTCCCTTTATTTAGATGGTTATTCCTGAAGCTGCTATATCAATTCCTTCTTAATGAGAAAGATGAATGATAGTTCAGACAACGAGATATTTTATGCACTTAGAGTAATTTGAGGGAGTAATGGAAAGGTAGAAATAGGGTTTGGGATTAAGGTTCTTCGATTAATAGCTATTACTGGAGGTGGTTAGACCCCTATAAAATTCTGAGATAATTCTTTGAGTAGTAGCCAAATAGTACTAGTAGAGGGGGAGAGAATCTTAATTATAATGACTAACTCAGTGTTAAAATATTTATAGTATGAATGAATCATAGAGCTCAGCTAGATAGATTAAATAAGTCTAGAATTATAATTTGGGAAATGCAGTTGAAAAGTAATGCAAAGAACTAGAGAGATGACGAATATTTAGGTGATGTATGTAATAGTATCTATGCATTTTGAGGTTATGCCCTCGAAAATCTTATATAATCGTACGTATCTAAATTCCCTGTTTTATAATTTAATCCCATATACTCAGAACAAACGACTATTGGAGTTTTTAAGAACATCTTAATGTCTGGAAATGAATTTAGTCGGATTTCTTCTCACCGAAAAGTGCCTACGCAGGCGGGTAAGAACATTAAGAGACATAACTAAAATAGATCTCGTCAAAATGTTATAAATCTCAAATTGAACTAGCAAAATTCAATGGTTCTAGTTTTAACATGATAAATTGCCTAGAGGACCACATAAAGAATAATGACCCTTCAAGCAAATTACATTCACTTAGGCTAATATAATTTGTTCTTTACCAGTGCGGCTGGTGGTGGGTCCTAATGGGATAAGGTGTCTTGGATAATGAAATTGTATTAATAAATTGGACATAATTTGTATAAAATGATGTCTGTAGTAACATTTGATTTTTTGCAACTTTAGTAGTCTCAGATAGTTACTCCGTCTATAGTCTAATTAATGGGAGTATATGTCAAAAGTGACTAACCAAGTTGGAGGGTCGACGCAGGACCAAAGTTTGCACATAAATATTTATTATTTCTTAAAAGTATGGTATGTGGACAATACCTAGATAGCATATTCTTGATTCCTATTTTTTTTATTTTGTTGATAGTTGTTGTAGAGTGTATGTGTAGTGTTGGTAATTGACCATAAATATTTGTCCATTTGTAATTCAGTGTGAGAGCGAGTGTATGCATAGGTCATTTAATGTAAGATTCTAATTGCCTATTTAGTGAAATGACTAAAGTATGCTTATATAAATTACGGGTTTTACGACTTCTATCTGATTATGCATATGATTTTCTCGAGACATTTTTTATTGGTTTAAGCATTGGGGTCTTGGTCATTCATGTGCTGTTAATATATGTGCTTTATCTGGTGATGTTATTAAATATATAGTTCATGTGTCCACACTCTGGATTTATCATAATGCGATGTATGACAGCTATTGGGAAATTGTCAGAAGCGGGGATGAAGTTGGGTGTGCTGATGCTTTTCCTGCAATTTAATGAATATCATGGTTTTTGTTTTAATCTGATACTGCCATAATTTTGTTATTGATTTGATCTAAAATTTTTCCAAGTTTGTTAGTGGCTAGTCAACACTATAGATAATGCCCATCTGCTTATATGTATTTTTTGCTAATGGATAGCTTTAATTAGTTGTCACGGATTCTAATGTGTATGGGTGTCTAGGTACCATCTTCTTGACCACTACTTTAGCATGGAGTGCTATAGAGATACACATTGAATCACCAATCCTTCACTTAGGATGAGCCAAAATTGAAGGGGATGATTTAATAAATTATTTGGAATCTTTACGTTGCGACCCCACGTTGCACGGGAGTTAGTTGTAGCATGACCATAGAGGTATTTGCCTACTTTATAGAGAATAAAATTTAGAACCGAGAAAGAAACTTATAGGTTGTTTTTTTCTCGCTATTTGCATCTGTATAGGAAACGAATTTTTTCTCTATTTTTCCTTTATTATATTGAATATGTTTTTTTTGGTGTTTTCGTTTAATAAAACCAGAAATATTAGATATTGCGATTTGCTAGATTACCCTCCCAAAATCATTAATCTTGCATGTCATCTAAACACAACAATTATTAAGACAACACATAATAAAAAGATTAAGAGATTTCTATGGAAATTTAATGTTTGAGAACCAAAGTCAAGCGGCTGTCAGTTCGCTATGAAAAGCCGATAATCAATATAATAGAATCCCAGCGGAATATTATATCTTGAGCTCTCATTATTTTTCGCTCTTTGGAGTGCAATAATTTTCAATCCATTCGCTTCTGATTTTTTTTTTTTTTTTTTTTTTTTTAAAAAAAAATTTTGTTCATGATATTTTTTGACTGGAAGCGGTTATTTCTTTGGTCAATTGAAATTCTTAGTAACTATAAATGATCTACAGATGTTGGTTGGAGCAGTATCTTCTCTGTTTTTGCTGTATGCCCCATCAATTGTAGGCCTTCCTGGGGTTTGGTCGGGCTTGGCTCTCTTCATGGGCTTGCGCACAACTGCAGGATACTTTAGGTAGGTTGAACAGTATAGTATTAATTTTCTTGTTTCCATAAGCTAAATCTGTGATTGTGGATAACTGTTGCATCTCATCCTTAATATGGGTTAATTACTGATGTTTAATTTCTTGATTTCTATATGTCTGTAATTTGGGCGTTAAATGCAAGTCTTTTAAGCAAAGAAACTTGGTTCAATGATTGGAGATTGACCTCTGAAAAGACAGCTCTCTCTCTCTCTCTCTCTCTCTCTCTCTCTCTCTGTGCGTGTATAAATTCATAATGAACTAACCTTAAAATTAGGAAGCATGAACCTAAATACAAGAAATTGAATGGTTTTTAAATATTGAATTATATACTTGTCAAAATCATATAAAATAAATTGCAACATTGAACTAGTTTGTATTTGTTAATTAATTTCTAATTGTTTATGTTTATAGGTTGCTTCTCAGATTGAGTCCTTTATCCAATGCTTGAACCTAAAATCATCTAATTTTAAATCCGTTCTCATACTTTTGAACTGAAAATGTAAGATATTTGAAAGATATACTGAATCCCAAAGGCTAGACAACAATCTAGACAATGCTTTTGCAATTTTATGTTTGTATTTTACTACTTCATCTATTCATTAAATTTTCAGGTTAAAATCAAAATCTGGCCCATGGTGGTTTCTGCACAAGGACTTGCAGAGTGTTCAGGTTGGTCAATGAGTTCGACAAATTTTTAGTATTTAGCATTATGAAATTTATATTATAATATTTGTTGTTAACAAATTTCATTGAGCTCCTACTGGAACTTCGAGTTCTACTTTAACATCGTTATACCCGCTCCATTTTCCTCGTTCTGTCCCTCCTTCCTATTCGTTGTTTTGAAATAGTTGCATAATTCCTTAGTTTCATAATGTTTTCATAACAGCAGAACGATAGTTAGACTAAAATTTCCAGGAATTCATAATTAACATATAAATTGCTTTAGGCTTATATGTAGTGTTAACAAGAAGCTATAAACTAGTATTAAAATCAGATTATACCCATAATTTCACCATACTTCACTTCTGCTCATAACTGAGCCATGCTTAGTTGAATTCGAGCTAAACCCATTCTTCTACTTAACTCCGCTAGTAAACTTGTTGTACGAGCAGGCTTGTAACATAAAACAAACAATACAAATTTTCCTCTGAAAACTGAATAATTAAAAAGCATCTAAAGAAATTATCAATCTTCAACAGATTATAAGCATTTTCTGAAAATAAGAGAAGTACCGGCTTCTAGGATATGCTTGTAGAGATGGTGAGGGAACTTCACTGAGAAACAATTCGTAACTCAGATTTCACTATTTCTTGCATCTCACTATTGGAGAAAGGAAGATAGACAAAATAAACCAAGACCTAAAACAGCTAGGAAAAGCTGAAAACTGCAGAATTTCTTTTTTCCTCTTGCTTCTTCATTTTCAACAAAATGTTTTTAACACAATGAAACTTCCTCTCATACTCAAATCTCCACATTCTCTCAACGTGATCTCTGGTTACTGGGGCTTACTTATACTGGACAATAGCTTGCTTAAATCTTTAGGCAATGATATACTTCCACTACAGCTTGCTTCCAATACCTGATTACTTAAAAGCTGATTAACGAAATCTACATCATTCTTCTTGTCCTAACTTTCTATTTAGATCAAGCTAAGCCACAAAATTTAAACACCTAGCTAGATATATCCAGAAGTAAAAAAAAAAAAAATAATAAAATAAAAAAAAAAATAATAAAAAAAATCTAAAACTAAGCCTCTGTAAATTCTTTAATATATATGTATCTATCTGTGTCCGTTTGAGTTATTTGTTTCTATGTATTGTTTTTCCAGCTTGCCAATTGACAATGAATGATCCCGAATCAATTGCTGGACAGTTGGGAGTATTGCACATACAGGCAGATTGAGAAAGCTTAGAGCAATTCATTCTCATAGGGTGGCTGATAATTTTGGTTATCAGCATGGAGACCTTCCTCATTTTTTTTAAACAATCATCATTTTATTAATCTATGATTTTTTTTTGATTATCTTTTTCATCAAATATATTGATTCAGCAGTAAATTGTGCATTTAATTTTTTTCCTTTTGTTATGCATTGAAATTGTTCATTTTTTTGAACAGTTAATAATCATTTCCAGTTGTTGAGCAAGCTTGCGTAATTTCTTCTTTGTTACTGCTTAAGCAATATGAGCATGAAAGATCAGCAGAATTTTAGCTATACTCTTTCTTAATAGAAGGTAGAAACATCTTCTAATGCTGCCAATGATTTTATTGATGAGACTCTCGTTCGCTTGTATTTCTTATATCTGGAAGTTAATCATGCAATTACAGATATAATGGTTCTGATGATAAACTTGAATATTTATTGCAGCTAGCAATAGCATGACAAATAAGCTTCACTGAGATGAAGCATAGTCCATAGGACCATAAGGCTCAAACAGTTCAGCAAGAAGTCCCTTCTTTCTTTTAGTGTTCCAACCCATGTCCTTACATAACTGGTCATTATACCATATATGAAGAGCACCAATGCATGATCTTCTATATTGTCCACCTGAGTATCGCTTCATGTAATTGTTCCATTTCCCCACATCTTCCTCCATCTCTTTGATGCTAGGTAGTTTGAATGTACCATCAAGAAGTTCAGCTAGCCATCGGCATCTAATCTCCGAGGTATATAAATTTGCAATACTTTCTGAGAATCCGATTACTGCGATCTGTTTACTATCACTAGTTAAATCGTAGTTCTGTAAGTCAATTTGAGTTAGAGTGTGTCCATTGTGGATTTTGAATATACGTACAAAATTGTCTACTTAAGTCCTCTGTAGATTGATTATTGCATTAAATCAGTTTTTCATAACAGCAGAACATCTGTATAGTGTACATGTATTTCCCTTTGGTCATTCGACAAAAATTTTCCAGGAATTCATAATTAACAATATACCCTAAGTTTTGGGCTTTAGGCTTATTGTTAATTCATGTAGTAGTTTTTTATGACAAGCCAAGTTGGGTTTTCACATTATCAAACCTATGTTATTAATTATCATAATCTTAGAGATAAGGAACCACAAGTCGAGTAACAACTTAAGCCAAAATATCATCAATATTACCTAACTAATATATAATCCACAACATAACTAACTTTTTTATAATGAACTTTTGATTAAATTCAACAAAAAATTTAAAAAAAATAAATTTCATATGAGTCCATAAGGGAAAAAAAATTCCAAAGCCAGAATTGGACTTTAATTTAGTTTTGAAAATTGAATTCAAGAGATGCTATATTGGTTAAATGTTAGACGGCATTCTTCTACTTACTCCGCTAAGTCCAGCTACTTCTGCAAAGTTTATAAACTTCCGCGTTAGTCACATGCGAGCGAAGAATGTATTAATAAGACTTTCAAACCTGAACCTTAAACAGAGTAATTTAAAGTCTTATTTCCACAGAATCCTCAAATTCGATCCGACAATTTATCCTCTATCGCAAAACTAAAAGACCATTTTGTAAGATAATTAAAATACCAATAAGAATTAGAAAATGAAAACCACCATAAAATAATCTTTACATTATATGGAATAATTAATTAGGAGCCCCACTAGTATCTCAATCTCCATTCAACCAACAGATTATATTCCAACAGGTTCCCAATCTCTTTTTCTGGCTCTGGGGTTCAATGAAATATAGGCGCATACCTCAACTCCTCGGAGGTCAATTTGTTTAATTCCTCTGAAAATAAGAGAAGTAACCACCCCTGTGCATTGGACTTCTTGAAAATATTCCATTACTCACTAATCTCTGCAAGATTTGAAGGTTCCAATAATATATGTTAAAAACACAAAGAAGTAATAAAATCCAGGAACCAGAAATTGTGAAAAACGTTACTGATGAGGCGTATACCTGCATTTGGGTCCTCTTCAAGATGACGACAGCTAGAGCTATTCAGAGATTAAAAGGGAACTCGTGTACCCCTTTCTCATCAAACTAAAATTGAAGGGGCCTTCGACTTGTTTATCTTGGCAAAGAATTGTACATGCCCTGATCTATCTGTATGAAGGTTTGACTCCAGAGAAACCAAATGCAGGTTTCGAACACCTTGGATAGGAAGATTAAAACCTAGAGCCAATAGTGCTCGTTCCCGACAATTGCGCAGAGCAACTATTGCTCTTTCAAGTTCAGTGGACTTTTGAACATTCCTATTGTACAGAAGATGCCATTACATGATTTCACCTTAGAAGGAATATTCAATTCAAGGTGGTTTTTTTCAAAAGATGATAATATTAATGTAAAGTGATTGATAGTGGATACTGAAAACCTGACATAACATTTAAACAAATTGATATTGATGTTTTCATAAGTTTTTTAATATGGGGTTACTATAAGGTGTGGTGTAGTGTCCGGGACTAACATAAAGAAATTTAGAGAAATGTAGAAATTCAAATCGTTATTATTCTTTAAAACTGAAAAAATTAAGAATAATTATTCATAGAATTATTGTAAAAATATTTTATTTGAATCTGTAAATAATTGGCAAATTGAATCTGTAATTTTTCATGCACACGGAAAATTAAGATATAACTAATATAGGGAAATATGTAAACAACTAAGAAAAAAAAATTTTTCATTCAATTTAGGATATAAAATTAAATCAGAACTTAGGTAAATTCAAGAAATAAATCCAGATATAAAAGGAGTTGAATATCAACGTGCAATGCAGAAAAATAACATACAAAACATCATTCGGTCTTTTTTCACCTCTTGGATTCTTCTTCATTTTCAATGTTTGTAAAAGGAAGTTTTCAATTCTAAAACCATAAGCCATTTCTCCTGAAACCACTTTATTTCCATTAAGGGGAGACAAATCTATATTATCCTTCTGAAGCTGGTCACATAAATTTATCACTCAAAAATAAAGTTGCCCTTATTAATTGATAATATGAGTCAGCTATTCGACACAATTTCTTTCTCATGGCCATTTAATTTGGGCCCTCTGATTAAAAAAAAATCTTCAATCTTGTGATGTTAGCTATCTCTGATGTATAACTAATGAAAATGGGCCAAGCAGGATATAATCGGTTTTAGCTATACTACTGCCATTGACCCATTTATGAAGAGAGCAAAGTTAATCAAACCAATGCTCTTATAATTCTATATAAGTCTAAATGATCAATAAAGCACAACTGACTCGTGGACAACAAATCACTTCTCAATTCTGGTATGCTAGACAAGAACGATGTGCATAGAACTAGCTTCCATATAACTCTATCCTTTGACCTAGTCTTTCGAGAGTAAGCTGATTAAGCGAAATCTAACAACAAAGATATTCCACTTTTTGGTTTGTCCCCATATATGCTATCCACCTTTTTTTTTTTTTTTTTTTTTTCTTTTCTTTTGGGTATTATGATCGTTTAACTAAACTATATTTGCGGGGTCTATTATTATTAATAGATTTAATCTAATTATTGTTATAGTTTTATCTTAGTCATCGACACCAAAATTTAACCACTACTATTAATCTTTTTATTACTAGCCTAGATAATATATATTGATTTAATTTCGACCGGATATAATTTATGAAAAGACATTAAAAAGGAAAAAACAATTATGGAGTTAAGTAATAATCTTTATTTTCTTAATCTAAAAAAAAAATTGAAATACAGAGATAGGAATTCATAATAATTTCATAGTGAAGCACCTGGAATGTATGATCAAGTATTATATGTATTGCCTCTTTGCTATTAAACCTATTGAACAATGGTATTTGGATAAATTCCAATAAAATATAATGTGAACAACATAGGTTGGGTCTCAACTGTCGGTCTTCAAACAAGTTATTTTGTTTCTTATGTATATTAAATTAAGTTTAAATTAAATTTTCAACCACGCTTTAAACGTTGCCATACAATATTGACAAATGAAGTTCAAATTAAAAAATAACCACAAGAATCAAAATTGCTTAAGGTACAGGTTGCATGGTCCCGAAGTATAAATAAGTCAAATTTTCTAATTTTATTCATCGGAAGCAAAGATTATTAATCGAGAGTAAAGCTTAGAGTCAAATTAACAATTTTTTATACTTATCCATAGGGTGGCTGATAATTTTTGGTAAACTCAGGCAGGATAATGATCGAGACTTAACTATCCTCAGGTGTATTTTGTATTTTGGAAACATCAGATTCCACATATACATCTCATACTCAAACTATAGCTAACTTATGATTTTCTTCATTTAATGCACCGTAATGGTACGTCTTGTGTATTTTCATCCCCGGGTTCAATATTTATATAGTTTTTTGGTTATTAACTCGTAATTCGTGTCTGAACCATAGACATCTTAGAGACCGCCTTCTCCATACCCTACAAGAGAGTTCAAAGAGGTCCTGAAGTGACATTAAAATTTTTTTACACACTTTTGTTTATGCATTTGAAATTGTTCTCAGCAAGCTTCTCCCATTGGGACTTTATTCTGAACAGTTATATCTACATGTCATCCTCGGGTCCAGTTGGTGTTAGAGCTTTTCACCAATGCGGTTTTTCTCTTTTCATGTTGTCTAATTACTATCAGCACTATCAGACCGTTAATTTCGTTTTCTCTTTGTTTATCGTTCCCTTATTTTCCTGGGCTACCTAAAGTAACAATAAATGATAGTCTATATGAGAGGAGTTGGTTAAAAGAATCTACGCCATATTGACACAAGAAATTTTAAGCTATACTCTTACTGGGTGGGCTTCTTCTTATTAACATAGAAGGTGGGTTAGATAACATACATATGATCCGAAATCAGGGTGTCTATGCTAGCAATTAATATCTAAGGCAAATGGAACCAAAATAACCAATAAATTGCACAAAATTAGTAATATATTGATGAGACAACCCTTCTTTTTGATCTTTCCATGCTGGCCTCGTTTAAACCACTACTCGGCCCACCATCAAAGAAATGGGGGTATTGTACCTCTTCTTATATCAAGGAAAGCATCTTAATCATCGGCAATTTTACCAGATGATAAAATTGGTTCTGATGATAAAACCTTGTGAAAATATTTTATTGCAGCTGCAGCAATAGTCAATGGACAAATAAGCTTCAGCTGAGATGGAAGCATAGTCCATAGGACATAAGGCTTCAACAGTTTCAGCAAGAAGTCCCTTCTTTCTTTTAAGTGTTCACCATGTCCTTTAACATAACTAGGTCAATTAATAACCATATATGAAGAGCAACTGACCAATCATGATCTTTCTATATTGTCGCACGACACTATCTAGAGTTACTCCGCTTGCATGTAATTGGTTCCATTATTCACTCCTGACTGGCTTACTATTCCACAGGAATCTCTAAGCGATACCCATAAGGTCAGTATTAGCGCCTTTGTATATGCTGATTGAGGTAGATGGTATTGAATGTACACTCCAACATCCGGACATTTTACATAACTGGTCATTATACCATATATGAAGAGCACCAATGCATGATCTTCTATATTGTCCACCTGAGTATCGCTTCATGTAATTGTTCCATTTCCCCACATCTTCCTCCATCTCTTTGATGCTAGGTAGTTTGAATGTACCATCAAGAAGTTCAGCTAGCCATCGGCATCTAATCTCCGAGGTATATAAATTTGCAATACTTTCTGAGAATCCGATTACTGCGACTTGCGGAATTCGGGGTTGAATGCATTCCCTGTTATCATAGGTATCATGTCAATCTCTCATTAACAAGAAACTTTGTTCAATAAGACTTAGAAAACTATAGTTTTGGTGAAGGAAGAGAGATTCTTTTATCGCTTTCTGAATCGTGATTTTCCAGCAGTTAAAACATAAAATAAAATGCAGTTCTGAAAAGAAGATCCAAACTTAATATGGATACTGCATTTATAAAACAAAGGTTTTAGTTAAACACCAACCTGTACAATGGAACTGTTGAGTTTGGGGATCCTGCTATGAGATCTTGAAAGGTTTTAGATGCGAAGATCTCCTTGAGTTTTGTGTCTCCTCTGAATCCTGTTGCCAATATAACTAAATCAATCTTTAGAGGAGACGGCTCACCATCAACACAAACCCCATCTTTGAAGAATCTAATGTTGCGTGATTTCTTCAAAATGATGCTTCCCTCTTCCACTTTCTTGTAGAAATTTTCTGGTATTGTTGAGACCAAACAAGAACTAATTTGTTGAAGAAAGCTTTGTTTAGGTACCATTCCAAACTTGGCCAAAGGAAGCTTCCACTTGATATAACTTTCAACAAATTTAGAAAATATCCATCTCTGATAGAAAATGATTGCAGATAAAGATTATTTCCAATCAGTTACCAATAATGCAAGAAAAGCAAAAGTTGAAACGCTACCACGGGTGAAAGAAATGTTGCTAATATATAATGAAAGAAGCTTTCTCCAGGTTTGTGAACCAAAAGCTCTGCGAATCGATTAAGATACAGATAAGCAAGAGGCACTCCCCAAGGAAGGTAATCGGGGAGGGTCCAATGTTCAGTCTTGTATAACAAAGTACAAGGAAGTTCCACTCCTGGAAAATATTATGTGAGAAGAAATTTATTAATATTCTTTTTGTGGGTTTAATGGAAAACTTAAGAGATAGTTAATTACCATTTGCTGATGCACATTCCATTGCTATGTCCAGTGCAGATTTTTGGAGGCCAACAACCATTATTCGCTTCCCTCTGATGAAATTTGCTGCAGTTTCATGGTCCATCGCAGCATAGTCCATGGAGTGTACTACCTCCCCTTCAAATGCTTCAGGTCCCTCATCCAGTGGAAACTCTGGAATGTTAGGAACATCGCTGAACCGTCCTAATCCAAGAATTATAAAGTCCACTTGGTAAACCTGCATTTGGAAGAACCATTTCAGTTTCTGCAACTTCTTCAATATAACTCTATATTAGTTTGTTTAACTGTTTGAATTAACTGCTCTCTTAATTAATATCCTAAGGGCATTCATTAGAAAAACCAATAGTATTATCTATAGGTACCTCAATTGAAAGGCTCTGGGTGTCCTCTACTGTGACGTTCCATTTCCCTTTTGAACTAAAAGGATCACCAGTGCCACCCCAAAGTTCCCAGGATTCCATCTCTTCCTCAGAAACTCCCTCATAGCTTACACTGACAACTTTAGTATTGAATTTGATGTGTCGTAGCAAGTCGACATGGCGAGCATATGATTGAAGATAGTCCAAGACTTTATCTTGGTTAGGGAAATCTTCTGTGACTGAAGATGGCCAAGGAAAATCTGAAAACTGATAGAGTGCTTTTGGAGTCTGGAGCTTCGTAGTCTCAAATGTTTTAGTCCACACTCCTCCAATACTGTTCTGCAACTCGAATACAATCGGGTGGTAACCCTTTGACAGAGTATATTTACAGGCAAGGAGACCACTAATGCCTGCTCCAATGGTTCCTACTTGCCTTCCCATTTCTGAGGAACTGCTAATCAGCTTCTCTGAGCTTTTCTCAAGCTCTAAACGACCGATTTGATGCTTCGGCAGTGGGGCTACACTTTATGCTATATCCATAAACACTCCAGAAGAATCTATTTGATGGCTAACAGTGAAAAGGACTATTCGATGTTATATTTTTCAAAGATAAAGCCATTTGGTCAAGAGAAATCTATCCTCCTTTTCGTTATCTTTTTTGGCTGTGTTTGGTTTGATAGGTTTATGCTTTCAAGGATGTATTTTCCGTTTTCCTTATACGACAAGTCTGTGTATTATGAATGAATTGATTAGTTATGGTTTCCCATTTCTTGTGAAGTCATTGGTTTCCGTTTTAAATTGTTAGATATTGGCGAAAATAGTAATGAATAAAAAATCAAGATCCACATTGCATGATACAAAGTCTAAAACTATTATAAATTATAATTTCACACGTAAAAGTTCAAATCTAAATTTTCATTTGACTATATATTTAAATCGACTCTAACTTTATTAATTTTTAAAAAAATTCATTTCAAAAGGACCTATCTCATTTGAAATTAGCTAAAGCTTCTTTTATTTAGGTACACCGACACTCCAATTCAAAATTAATTACCAACAAAATAGTTAGAATCAAATATAATCCATATTACTTAAATTTCAGTTCCAAAATAGGGTTACTTTTGAAATTTTACAATTTGAGATGTAAACTCGGCTAAGAACCAAAAGTTAAGGATAAAAAAGAACAAGGTTGGACATTCAATCTAATCTGGCAGATTTGAAAATATAATGGATTGAATTGGACGAATCATTTTTATAATTCATGGATTCACTAGGTATATCCATAGACTTAACCCAATCCGTATCATAAAATATTTTAGATTATAGGCATGATATTAGTGTCGAGTGGGTTTGGAAACAAGCTAACATGGATGCTCACACTCTTGCTAGAGCATCTATACGACATGCTTGTCTTCAGATTTGGGGTGATATTCCGTCTTGTTTGTTAAACTTTTTCCATTGAGGTATTGCTGTATTATTTCATTTAAAAAAATTATAAAGTATCTTAGTTAATTTAATTTAGTTTATAATTTTAAATATAAATACTAAATTATTTAAATATTTAATAGGCCTTCTCTTTGAAATTATTTTCTTTAATATAAATTTATTTTGCAATATGCTAATGCAACATATTATAGTTCAAAATTTCTAATATAATTATGTTACTAATTTTTTTTTAAATTTGATTGGTTATATTTCTTATTAGAAAATTTAATTTTCAAATATATGCATTAATGCAACATATTATAGTTCAAAAATTTTCTAATATAATTATGTACTATTTTTTTTTCAAATTTGCATTGGTTTATATTCTTATTTAGAAAATTTAATTTTCAATATTGTTGCTTTTTAATTATTATTAATTATTATTATTATTTATTATTATTATTGTTATTGTTATTAAAAAATTTTTAAATGTTGTGATTAGAATATTTTGCAGTTTGTAAAAATTGTTGTATAATTATATTTCAAGTATATCTAATTTTGTTAGGTATTTCTTTTCAATAGTTATATTTTATTTTGACCTACAGATTTACATTAGACCTGTACTCAATCCATTCATAACCTGCGGATTCACGCAATTGATGAGTTGGATTGAATTAAAAAAATCAGTGATTCACATATACAGGTTAGGTTCTTTAAATCACGCAATTGATGAGTTGGATTGAATTAAAAAAATCAGTGATTCACATATACAGGTTAGGTTCTTTAAATCACGCAATTGATGAGTTGGATTGAATTAAAAAAATCAGTGATTCACATATACAGGTTAGGTTCTTTAAATCACGCAATTGATGAGTTGGATTGAATTAAAAAAATCAGTGATTCACATATACAGGTTAGGTTCTTTAAATCACGCAATTGATGAGTTGGATTGAATTAAAAAAATCAGTGATTCACATATACAGGTTAGGTTCTTTAAATCGATTGAATTAAAAAAATCAGTGATTCACATATACAGGTTAGGTTCTTTAAATCGACAAATTCAACCCAATCTGACCAACGTGCAGCCTTAATAACATATATACCTAGAGCAATCCTAATCAATGATGACTTGTTGCTTGTTCCTTTTATGCCTTGTTGCGTGAGGCCGAAAGATATATATGCTTTAGAATGGTTGATTACATAAATTTATTAATGTGCTTTTCACAAAAAAAATCTTGTGGCACTCTCAACTTTTGTTTGTCCCGTTGAACATTTCAACTTATAAAATTATAAATGTTAAATACTTTATTTTACCTATTGAATACTTCAACTTATAAAATTAGACCAATTGACCACTTATTGAAAATTTAAAATGTAAAATAATTGTTCCAAAAGTTATATTAACCACATATCAAATCAATATTTTGCATATAAAAGCCAAAAAAAAAACTTAAAATTTACTATTTTAATGTAAAGAGGTGTGAAATTATTTTAAAAAATAAAATTCAGGATGCCACAAAATTGATTTTATAATTCAACGTGCTACAAAGTTTTTTTTTGTCAAAGTTTAGGGATTAAATGATATATTTGGTTGTTTTAGATTACAAAATTTTATGCACATGAAACAGATATAAAGTTGGCCAAAATTTAATCAAAGTATAAACCATGGTTTAATACAGTATTACCTCTCTTATTGCTTTTCTGAAACGTGCTTTTCTGAAACGTCGTATCTAAACGCGATGAATATGCGTATCAAAATATTAAAATTAGCGAATAGAGTGAATTGATTGTTATATAACACTTACAGTCAATTTTTTTTTTTTTTTAAATTTTTCCAGGTCTTAAACTTTTAAATCTTTTGAATCAAGGGAGAAGGTCCATTGGGGCCCAAAGGGCCCTGGCCTTCCAAAAAACAAAGTTAAAAAAAAAGTTTTTGTTATAAAGATTACATTTTAATCCTTTAAAATATAGAAACCCCCTAAAAGTCTAAAAAAAATTTATTTGGCTCCTTCAAAATAATTATGGCTCCACCCCTATTTCAAACTACAGTAATTAGTGCTAAGGAAGGTTACAACCATTAAAGAAACTTAAGCTAAAAAGGACCTGGTCTGTCAGCTTCCGCAAGCCAACAGCAGAAGTTAAACAATTTATAGTTTTTAAGTTTACCAAATAGTTAAAAAATTATTCTATTTAATAAAATAAGCTATCAATTATATTATTTCTCATGCATTTCAAAGTGAATTTAAAAATTTTTTTTTTATCAAAGTGAGTACCCATATAGCTTATCCCACATCACAAATTTACAAAGTGCGGTATCCTGTATTCATACTGTGTACTCTGACGAACTATGCATGTAGCACTCAGAAAAGAAACTCTAATGTCACCATAGAAATAGGCAACCTGCATATCTTCAAGGCGGCGAAACGTAATCCATAAGACCGTAAGGTTGGAAAGTTAAAGCAATAAATCCTTTCTTGCTATAATATGGTACTGAATATCTTTTCTTATGCTGGTTCCATTTTTCCACATCCTTTTCCATATCTGTATTAGTTGGTATCTTCAAGAAGCTCAGGTAGCCATCAACATCTTATTTCTGAGGCCCACAAGTTTTAAATACGCAAAACAAATTTAAAATGGTATTGAATTTTTTTAATTTTTCATAATTTAACAAAGTACAATTATCTCAAATTTCTAGAGAAGTTTTGTTATCATCTAAATATCATTATTCAATGTTTTCAAAATTATTTTCTTGAAAATACACTTTCCTAAGAATATGAAGATCATAAACAAAATATATGCTACCTATGTACCCTGTTTTTGTTAATTTATTTATTATGGTGAAGACATACAAATGAGCGGGTATTGGATTGACTACAAGTGAATTAATTCTATATTAAATTAAATGTTGATTTAATATCATATATCTCTTCTTATAGTAGTCCCATGAAATTTCCTAATGAATAAAAAAAAAATGTAAAGATTATATTATTGAGATTTTTTTCTTAGTATGAACTACTGTTATCTCCGGGTCACTAGCTGAGTTTAAATCCTACCTTCGCTGGATTGCTCGTAAAGAGTAAATTACTCTCAGTGAATATTTGCTCTATTCATGAGTATGAAATTTAACGCCACTTAAAAGAGAAGAGTATCGAACTATGTATCCCCACACACTGGTTGATTAATAATATTGAGATGTAAATCTTAATGTTTATTATTTTTAAAATATTCTATTGCCTAATATTTATGCAAAAAATTAAGAGCTTATCCTTAATGGCTCTCTTATTTTAAAAAATTGTGAGCATAATTTAATGGACTAAGAAAAACTTATCGTAATTTTTATTCTTTTTTCAATAAATAATGTAAAGTAAAAACACTAAAAAAATAAATATGAAATTTAAATACCAATATTTAGAATATAAGAAAGGAAAACGAAAGCTAACCTGTAGAGAGGAACTGCTGCATTGGAGGTCCCAACTAGCAATTCTCGAAAGGTTTTGGAGACCAACATGTCTTTTACCTTTTTGTCTCATTTAAATCCTGTGGCCAAAATGACAAGACCAGTCTCTAGAGGTTGATCCCGACCGTCAATATTAATGGCTACTTTGTTGAAGCTGAAACTTAGAGCTTTCTGTAGTATGATGCTTCCGTCTTCAACTTTATCAAAGAAATTTTTTGGTGCTATTGCTATTGTACAAGAACTCAGTTCATGAAGAAAACTGTGCATTGGCAATATTCCAAACTTTGCCAATGGAAGCTTCTTGCTAATATGGCTTTTCACGAATTTCGAAAATGTCCATCTCCGTATAATTTCCAAAATATAAGTCCGTTTTAAATTTGTTATTTTGTCCCAAAATATAAGTCGTTTTGTGTATTTCAAGAAGTAATAAATAATATATTTTTAATATTGTCTTTATTTACTTTAAATACAATAAATATTTCACTAGCAACTATTGGTTTTGAAATAAAAGGTAATTGGTCAAATTATGCTTGAGTTTATTAATCAAGGAGAATTAATTGTTTCCTTAATCATTGTGCAAAAACTTTAAACGAATTATATTTTGGGACAGAGTGAGTAATTTGTATCGTTATGTTCACAAATTTATCTATGAAATTATTATTTAATATAATTTTGAGACTATAATTGATTCACTAAATAACATGGAATATGTATGAAAAATAATAAAAAAAAATAACGAGGCTTATTAGTTGAAAATGAAATGTAGATGAACAAAAGAAATATTAGCAAAGGTGTGAGAATTTTGGTTCATAGAGCACTCCCCAGACTTATTAAAAAACAAATATGTTATGAGTATTAGCGAAGTAACAGGATATTTATTGGCCAAAAGGATTAGGCCATATATTAATAGAATTATATTTCAAATATTCTTTGTATTTGAACTTAGTCTTTGATTTTGTAAATTTTCAGTTTAAGGTGCGGCCTAGTACGTGGGAATTTCAGTTGTAATTCTTGTATAAATTCTCTACTCTGCTGTTTATGAAACACATAAAAAAATACAATAGCATTTGAGAGTTCTTTCATGGTATCAGAGCTTAAACCATTCATTAGTTATCAATTATGTCTTCCTCTGACACTACATCTACCATTAACATTCCTTTCAATTCTATGTCCTCTTCTCATATCTCTTCACATTCATTCTCTATCAAATTAAACACCAAAAACTATATTGCATGGAAAATGCAATTCACTCCTTTGCTTAATTACCAGAAACGTCATGGCTACATTGATGGCTCTAAACCAGCACCACCAAAAACTATCACCAACATTGGGTCTGCTATTTCTGTTCCTAATCCTGAATATGATTTATGGTTCGAAAAGGATCAAATGCTTCTATCTTGGATTCTCTCATCTTTAACTAAAGAAAATTTTTCATATGTTTCTGGTTTAATTTCATCTTTTGATGTATGGAAGGCGTTATCTCATGCCTTTGGTTCCGTTGCTCAAAATCGGCAACTTCGAATACACATTGAATTGCAAGAATTGAAAAAGAATGATCTATCCGTATCTGATTATCTCCATAAAGCAAAAACTTTGGCTGATGAGTTACAAGCAGCTGGTCGCCCCATTTCTTCTGCAGAATTCAATGCGATTATTTATCACAATATTGATTCCGAGTATCATTCAATCATTAGCTCCGTGAATCTCAAACCTGAACCTGTTTCTTTGTATGAATTGTATGGGCAATTGGTTGCACATAAAATTTTAATCAAGAGTTCACAAGAGCCACCTATAGCCAACATTGTCATGAAACCAAATAATACTGCACCTATTCTTCCTACTCCAAATCGCCCACCTATCTTTTACAATTACCGGTGTCAATCCAATGGAGTTAGACCCAGAGTATCGTGCCAGATTTGTGGTCTTACAAATCATACTGCTGACCGTTGTCGTTGCAGATATAACTCCAATAATTCCCGGCCTAGTCCTAATATCTATCCACAAGCTAATTATCACTCTTATGGGCAACCACCAACTCCTATGAATCCCTTTGTGCCTAACAATCTGCCTGTTTTATGGTTCCCTGACACTGCAGCAAATTATCATGTCACTCCCGATCTTTCTGCTCTAAGTACTGCGGATGAATATAAAGGAACTTATCAACTTCATGTGGGTAATGGTAAAGGTTTGCCAAAAACACATATTGGTATAGCATCTATTCCATCTCCTTTAGGTTCTTTAAAGCTCAAAAATATTCTTCGTGTTCCATCTGTTATTAAAAATTTATTATCTGTCCAAAAATTCACAAATGATAATTCCTATTTTTTTTTGTTGTTAAGGATCAGGTTACCAAGAAGGTTCTACTTCAGGGACCCAGTGAAACAAATTTTTGAGTCCAATAAAGCAAGCGTGTGTTGTTGATCGGTTAACCATGGATGAATGGCATTCACGTCTAGGTCAACCCCACACTAGGACTGTTTCTAAGATTGTCAATAATTTTCAACTTCCAGTTTCAACTTCTTCAATGTCACCGTGTTCTTCATGTTTGTTAGGCAAACTATCTAAAATTCCCTTAGCTCCAGTTCCACATAAAAGCAAATTTCCTTTTGATCTTGTGTATGCTGATGTTTGGGGTCCAGCTCCAATGCTATCTTGTTTAAGACATTGTTACATGTTTCTTCTTGTTGATGATTTCACTTGTTTTTGTTGGATATTTTTCATGAAAAATAAAAGTGATGTCTTTCAATTATTTCTTAATTTTGAGAAATATGTTGAGCGTCAATTCAATTCCAAAATTAAGTCCTTTCATTCAGATTGGGGTGGTGAGGAGAGTCGGAGTTGAACAATGATAGCTGCCCGTGCTGTAATGGGAAAGGTTGAGGCGCCCAAAAAAACGCACATTATCTCGGTGCGACAGGGGATGTGCGTGAGGTCAGGGTATAGCAGGTTCTATTCCATCTTCCTTTATGGTAGGCGTTTAAAGCTCAATAATATTCTTCTGTGTTCATCTGTTATTTAAAAATTTATTATCTGTCCAAAAATTCACAAAATGATAATTCCTATTTTTTTGTGTTAAGGATTCAGTTACTCCAAGAAGGTTCTACTTTCAGGGACCCAGTTTGAAAACAAATTTTTGAGTCCCAATAAAGCCAAGCGCTGTGTGGTTTGATCGGTTAACCATGGATGAATGGCATTTCACGTCTAGGTCAACCCACACTAGGCACTGTTTCTAAAGATTGTCAATAATTTTCAACTTCCAGTTTCAACTTCTTCCGAATTGTCACCGTGTTCTTCATGTTTGTTAGGCAAACTATTCTAAAATTCCCTTAGCTCCAGTTCCACATAAAAAGCAAAATTTCCTTTTTGATCTTGTATGCTGATGTTTGGGTCCAGCTCCCAATGCCTATCTTTGTTTAGGACATGTTACATGTTTTCTTTCTGTTGATGATTTCACTTGTTTTTTGTTGGATATTTTTCATGTTTTTCATGAAAAATAAAAGTGATGTCTTTCAATTATTTCTTAATTTTGAGAAATATGTTGAGCGTCAATTCAATTCCAAAATTAAGTCCTTTCATTCAGATTGGGGTGGTGAGATTCAAAAACTTCACAAATATTTCCAAACTTGTGGCATACAACATCGTATTGCATGTCCTTATACACACGAACAAAATGGCACAGTAGAAAGAAAAATTCGACATGTAGTTGACACTGGACTCACTCTTTTATCTCATGCCTCAATTATTTTTAAATATTGGCAATATGCTTTTGAGACAAGTGTTCAATTAATTAATCTTATGCCTTCTCCTGTCACCAATCAAACATCCCCATATTCCATCTTATTTCAAAAACATCCACACTACTTAGAATTAAAACCTTTTGGCTGTACCATTTTTCCTCTACTTCGGCCATATAACAAAAATAAATGTAATTTTCGTACTCAATCGTATGTTTATCTCGGTCAGAGTCCTAATCATGCTGCTTATCGTTGTCTTGATCCTAATTCAGGTAAAATTTATTTAGCTCGTCATGCCAAATTTCATGATAAGCATTTTTTGTTCCATCATATTTCTCCTGTGTACAGTTCACCCAAGGAAAATAGTTCCACACCATGGCTTACTTTACTTGGAACACACATTGTTTCCGGTGGTCCTCAAGTAGCACTAGGTACGTTTTCTTTTGAAAATAATGGTAATATTTCTAATGTAACGTCCCATTTTTTCTATTGAATCGAGTCGTTGCTTAGAGTCGAGTCGGGCTGCTCCAAAACCCGGTTCGAGCCATTAGAGTCTAGAGTGGCCATTAGATCCTAGAAGTGGGCTATAATGAAATAAGGAGAAGAAGGTGGGACTTTACTTGAAGGAAACAAAAAGATCAAAGTATAAGGGATTAGGACTTGCTTGCACTAAAAATATAAAGTTTGAGGTATTTTAAGTTTTGCTACCATTTGACCCACTTTTTGAGGTACCACCAATTTTTGGTAATTTTTTGAGTTGTACCATTTTGACACTTGAGGTACCATTTGGTAATTTTCACACAAAATCATGATATTTTTGGAGATGTACCCGAGACTTCCATTCACTTTACCATTTTTCATCTTTATCTTCTTCATCTCCTTCATCTACTTCCTTTCTCCATCAATTTTCATGGGATTCAAGCATTATATTCAACATCTAGTCTAACCAAGTAAGTAAACCTTCTTGAATTTCACACTTGACTCATTTGGTGATATTTTTGTTAGATGATTCATAAGAATTCTTATTCATAGATGAAGTAAGCTCAAAGGGAAAAGGAGGCTAAGACGAAGATTTCAAGCTTGTTAAGTGAAGGTGTGCTATCTCTTTTAGTTTAATTCATTTCCTTACATGATAATTTGTGTGATGTGTTGAAAATGAGATATATTGTGTTTAATGTGAGAAGATGACTGGAAAAATGGTGAAAAAGCATGAGATTGAAATGAATAAATGAAGTTTAGATATTTGAGTTCATGTTGAAAACAAGTTTGCTGGGAAAAGTTACTAGTTAACTTCACCTTGATTTTACCCCATTTAAATGATGGAATTAGGAAGTGTCATTAGAAGAGTTATTTGTTCCTCTATTGTGTTATCTTTACATGGGTTTTTGTGAATCACCCAAATCAGGAGTTATAATATTGGAGAGATATGGCCAAAAGAGTACAGACTGTGCAGGCTGGAAAACACGTCGCGCGCTCGCGAATTTCATTTGCGCTCTCGCGACCTTGGCCTGTAAAACTCACGACCTTCTCTTTTGGTTGCTTTGCGCGCTCACGACTTTTCATTTTGCGCGCTCGCGACTTTATGTTTTTTATGCTCTTTTGACTTCATTTTCAATTGCAATTGTTATTCCCTTTGCTCAAACTTATTATGCCTTAATCATTTTAAAAACAAAAAAGACAAACATTAGAAATGGCATCAAAACAAACATGCAAGCATGCGCAAATTGATGTGAAAGAGGGGTAAACACAACTTGTAATTGTATTCTATGGCAATTGTTGAAAATGATGTGAAAATGGTTGTATTTGAAGTTATGAATTTCTATTGCAATTGTATTCCTTTTTCTAAACTTGTAGTCTTTCAAACCACTTTAAAGCAAAAAGACAACATGAAACACATGTAATAAAACACAAAATGCAAGGCATGCAAATTTACGAACAGTATACTATGCTTTTGTTTTATCTATTGTCATTCCATTAATATGGCTCCATGAGGTTAGGGTAGAAAACCATTGTAGATGAAGGCTATGTCACGGACATAGAATAGCCAGATTCTGCGGCCCCACGCAGTTTGGTACTCCGGCTTACAGGCCGTTGAGTGGATTATGATTAACATAGGCCATAGCAGGCCAAGCTACAGTTTCATCCAGTTTCATACAGTTTTTCTTATTCCACTTTCGGTTTTTCCACTATAACCTTATGGAGCCATACAGTATCTTGACATAACATTGCATGAATCATATAGTATACTAAACAGCAAGAAAGATCATCAAGGTAAAATGAAAGTATCATGATATGTGTGCTTACATTCCATATGTGAGTACATGTTGATTTCTACATATGTATGTGCTTATATGTTTCTTTATTCATTGTGATATTCACTGAGTTTAATCAAAGTTGCAGAATTCCTACAGCATAAAGAACATCAGGTAAGATCATGAAAGTATATTTATTGATGATGTGACTATGATGTGACTAAAAGTGCATAAGTCATACAGCATAATGAATAGCAAGTAAGACAACGGAAATATACTATTATGTATTCTTACATGTTTATTGATTTCATTCATACAACACAATGAACAGCAGGTAAGATCATGATAGTATCATAATGTGTGATTATTATGTATTCTTACATGTTTATTGATCCATCCATTAACAACACAATGCAACAGGCAGGAGGTAAGATCATGCTAGTATCATAATGTGTGATTACAGGTTCATGTAAAGGAGTTATGAGATAATTAGAACTAAATTATTGATGTTTATGAATTAGAAGTTAATTCGTTGCTATAAAGAGACATTTATGTTGAATTTAATAATCCTATGATGATCAATGCTTTATGAAATTTGTATATTAAGTGAGTTGCCACCACACTTTGTTAAGTATGTGAATTATGAGCAACACTGAGTTTTATACTCAGCGCGTCGATTTTTATCACGCGTAGGTTGAAGATCGTGGTTGCTACTTGAAGACTCGAAGAGTACTATCAAAGCAGAAGTGATTAATTTGGTCATAGTAGATTGAGAGTTGTATAATTAAGTGGTCATAGTAGATTGAGAGTTGTATAATTAAGAATTATGGCATGTATTATGATTTATGGCATGTGTAAATATTACATTTGTTAGAGCTTATGTGATTGGAAATATAATGGAAGCATGTAATTATTGTGGTGTAATGTAACATCCCTTCCCGGTCCACCCGTAAACCAGAATGAACCGAACCGAGACGCTACAAACTGGTTGACTGTATGGCCTGACATGCTGAAATCATAATATATATTGAATATAATATCATGCTGATACTGATAATAACATGCTGAGGTTGTTTACATTAATAATGTATTTAATATTTACAAGACATGATACTAATGTCAAAATGAAATGGGCCCAACTGTGTGCCATCTACATGCCATGAAAAGGATAGACAAAAGATACACATCCAAATGAGTAGCTACCCTGAAGGACTGAGGGTTTCTTCTCCAGATTGAACTGCTAGCAGTGTTAAGCTAACTCTTCTACGGTTCCAATCTTTCAAAACCTGCGAGTTAAACACGGTAACTCGCTGAGCAATAAAGCTCAGTGGATATCTCAACAGATAAAGAAACAATTAAACACATTACATGTATAGAAAGAACCATGTAAACACATTATGCGCCACATTATAAGCACACACATCATTTGATACTTTCATGATACTTGATTATCTTTATACTGTTTATAATACTGTATAATTCATGGAAATGTTATGTCAAGATTCTGTATTGGTTCTCCATAAGTTATAGTGAAACCGAAGTGACAGTGATAAGGAAAAACTGTATGAAACTGGTAGGAATACTGTATGCTTGGGCTTGCTATTGGCCCATTATATTAATTCATATCCACTCAACGGCCTGTTAGCCAGGAGTATCAAACTGTATGAGGTGCAGATCTGCTATCCTATGTCGCGACATAGCCTTATCTACATGGTTTCCACCTTAACCTCAATGGAGGGCATAATGTTGGTATGTCAATAATATAACCACAACATCATATTAATTAGTTCATAAACTTTCATTAATTCATAATGTAATATTTGATTTTCACATTTTTCATTTGCATGCTTGGAATGTTGTTTGATACATGAAATTGTTATATTTGATGTTAAAAATGATTGGAGGGCATATAAGTGAAAGCAAAGGAATTACAATTGCATGAAAAAGAAGTCCAAAAAACTGCATGAAAACACAAGTCGCGAGCGCGCCTTGCCAAAGGTCGCGACGCGCGTAATGCACTAGATGAGAGACAGTTGAGTTATCGGCACAAGTCTGCGAACGCGCGTACTTTCAAAGTCCGAGCGGCGTAGAGTGCAAAATGAGAGACAGTGAGTGCCCAGGCCAATTTCCACGAGCCGTTGCGATGAAGCGTGCGAGAACCGCTTACAGGCCAAGGGCCAAGTACGCGGAGCGCGCACTTGCAAATCGCTCGACGAGCGCGCACTTGCAAATCGCGAGCGCGAGAAATGCCAAATGAGAGTCAGAGAGGTTGCGAGCACAAGTCGCGAGCGCGCACTTGAAAGTCACGAGTGCGAGATGTGCCAAATAAGAGTCAGAGAGTTTTCAGGTGAAAGTCGCGAGCACGCATTTGAAAATCGCGAGCGCGAGGTGTGCAACGCGAACTCTTCACGCAATTCGCGCGCGCGCTTCGCGTTTTCTAGCCTGCACTGTCTGTACTCTTTTGGGCATATCTCTCAATATACAACTCCGATTTGGATGATTCAAAAACCCATGTAAAGCTAACACATAAGAGGAACAAAAATAAACTCTTCTATGACACTTCCTAATTCCATCATTAAATGGCGTTCAAAATCAAGATGAAAGTTACTGGTAAAATTTCCAGCAAACTTGTTTTCAACATAAACTTCAATATTCACTTCATTTATTCAATCCTCCCCTGTTTTCCCCTGGTTTTCTTCACATTACCAGTCCGTCCCACTCAATATAAAAGCAATATAAGTCTCCTTAGCAACCACACCACCCACAATTCTCATGCAAAGAAAAATTGAAAAATAACCAAGAGATAAGAGATATCAAACCTTTACTTCAAAAAGCTTGAGTTCTTCTTTAACTTCTTTTCTCTACACTCCTTGAACTCCCTTCACCTATAAATGAGAATTCTTATGACTATTCTAAAAATAGCACCAAATGATTCAATCATGAACTTAAAGAAGGTTTACGTACTTGGATAGAAGAAAAGTTGAAGTTAAGACTTAACTACCATTAAAATTGAAAGGAAGGTGGAAGAGATAAAGGAAGAAGATGAAGATAAACATGAAAATGGGAAAGTGAAATGGGTATGCACGGGTAGGCTCTAAAATATCCATGACTTTGTGTGTAAAAGTTCTAGATAAAAACTTCCTAAATGGTTACCTCAATATAGAAAAAGGCTACAACTTACATACCCAAGCTCAATCTTTTAATTGCAAATCAAATCCCTCACCCATATGCCTTGATCTTTTCTCCAATCAAGTAAAACTTCCACTTAACTAACCCGATTTTCTACCCCACCGGGTTGGTTCAACTCGACTCAACTCGACCTACTCGACTCGTATGCTAAGACTCGACTCGGTGGTTGGATGTCACATGAGTATTTGGACGCGTGAGAAATGATTGATATGAAATAATATATTACTATAGTTGGTATGATTAGGTCATGAAGACGATATAGATCATGAATGCACTTAATTGCTGGATATTTAATTGCTATTTGAGGATTGTATACAGTTATGACTATATATATAAAAGTGTTGTTGTGTTTATATGATCAGTTGGAGATGGAAGTCTGAAGTTTTAATTTGGGAGTGTTTTATATCTCATATTTACTACAGGATGATATCAAGCATGATAGGATTATAAGTTCAACAGATTGTAGACGTTCATCGGCTCGGTTCATTCGGGTTAACTGATCATTCGGGTTAACGGGTGGACCGGGAAGGGATGTTACATCTAATGCTTTTCCAGCATATTTAAATTCCAATCTTCCACCACCCACTCCTAGTTCAAATCTATCTAATCCAAACGTGTCCAACTCTACTTTACCTAGTCCCACTAATACTAATCAACCAATGCCACCTATCATATCTTCTCCACCACAAAATCTTGATATTGTTACTTATGTTTCGAATCCTTCCTCTTTTACTGACATTCCACCAATCCCTCTTCAAGTTGATTCATCAAATTATGCTTCCACCATCGGTCAATCCAATCAAATTACTTCTTCACAACCTTTTCCTCGATCTCATCCCATGAGCCTTCGTCCTCCCACTATGCATAAGAGACAAGCTAATTCTGTTGTTCAAAAAATTGGTTTTCTTCAAACTGAACCTAATACCTTTATTCAAGCCCAACCTTTTTTCTCAATGGCGTGATGCTATGACCAAAGAGTTCAATGCACTCCTTGAAAACAATACATGGACTTTAGTTCCCAAACCTGCAGGTACAAATAATATTGGCAACGAGTGGATTTTTTGCATCAAAAAGACATTCTGATGGCACAATAGGTCGATATAAAGCCTGTTTAGTAGCCAAGGGAAACAAGATGGCATTGATTTTACAAAAACATTCAGTCCAGTAGTCAAGATGACTACCATTCGTACTGTTTTATCGTTGTCTGTAATACATAATTGGCCTACTAGACAACTTGATGTTTCAAATGCATTTCTTCATGGTTTTTTGGAGCATTAAATATATATGTCTCAACCACAAGGATTTGGCATTAAATATATATGTCTCAACCACAAGGATTTGTGGATAGTACTCACCCAGATTATGTTTGTAGATTGCAGAGATCCTTATATGGTTTAAAGCAGGCTCCAAGGGCATGGTTTCATCGATTGGCTATTTTTCTTTTTGAACTTGGCTTTCAATCTTCAAAGGCAGATACATCATTATTTGTTCTTTGTAATGGTTCTCATACAATTTACATACTGGTGTACGTTGATGACATATTGGTTACTGCATCTCATGACTCTCAATTACAATGGTTTCTTGGTCAAATGCATAAGGTATTTCCTATTCGTGATTTAGGCCCCCTTCATTATTTTCTTGGCATTGAAGTTAAGACTTTAGCCACTGGAATATTGTTGTCTCAACACAAGTATATTCTTGACCTTCTAAAGACTACTAACATGGATACTTGTAAGCCTTGCTTCACTCCTATGGCCACTAGTCCTCCATTGGCAAAGTCGAATGGTCTTGCTTTTGATAATCCCAAATTGTACAGACAGATTGCTGGTAGTCTCCAATATTTGACATTGACAAGACCCGACATTGCATTCTCTGTGAACAAACTTTGTCAATTTATGCATTGTCCTACAGAGGATCAATGGAAAGCCATGAAACGACTTCTTCGATACTTGCAGTATACCTCTTCAGATGGTTTGTTTCTTACTAAGGACTCTAATTTACAATTGCAATGTTATTCTGATAGTGATTGGAGTGGTGATCCCGATGATCGAACAGTTGGTTTTGCAATTTTCATAGGTCGAAATCTACTTTCGTGGATGGCCAAGAAACAACCAACAATTGCTCGGTCTTCTACAGAAAGTGAGTATAAAGCTATTGCGAATACCGTGGCTGAAATTTTATGGGTCAATAGTTTATTAACTGCACTTGGTTTACCTCTCACATCACCAACTGTTTTATGGTGTGACAATGTTGGTGCAATTTATCTCAGTGCAAATCCTATGTTCCATGCTCGAACCATGCATATCGAGCTTGATTACCATTTTGTCAGGGAGCAGGTTCTAAGAAAATCTGTAATAATTCGATTTATTAGCTCTGCTGATCAAATTGCAGATCTCTTTACGAAACCATTATCACGTTCTTTGTTTGAGCAACATTGTGACAAGCTTCGGCTTCATTCCTCTGCACCATCAGCTCCTGGGGGGTATTAGCGAAGTAACAAGATATTTACTGGCCAAAAGGATTAGGTCATATATTAATAGAATTATATTTCAAATATTTTTTGTTTTTGAACTTAGTTTTTGATTTTGTAATCTTTCAGTTTAAGGTGCAGCCTAGTACGTAAGAATTTCAGTTGTAATTCTTGTATAAATTCTCTGCTTCTGATGCATATGAAACACAGAAAAAATACAATAGCATTTGAGAGTTTTTTCAGTGAGAACTCCCATGGACAGTAGTCTGGCCAATTGGTTAATAGAACATTGTTTTTTTTCTGCGAGTGGAGAGCATTACGTTAAATTTTCCCCTTAACTTGTACTATCATAATTCAATATCTTGATTTTACTAACTTCTACATTTTGGGCTTGCACAAAGAGACATGCTTATATTTTAGCAATCACACTTCATAATGAGAAATTCTTAACAAATACAACGGTGGTTATCTTCCATTAGATTTAAATTACTTAAATATGGGCCATTAGATCTAAAAATATATAATAATTTACTATCTATAAAATTTGATGGTTCCTTATTAATGTATTATTTAATTATATTTATTATTATAATAAAAAACTTTTTTTTTGCCAATATGAAAGATATCAATACTAGATGTTCATCAACAAGAAAATATAAAATATTCTTTTCATAAATAATTAAAATATTAAATTTAAAAAATATAGTGATTGATAATCAAATTTATAGGCTCACCTTAATTTTTAATTTTAAAATTTACAAATTTATAGGCTCACCTTAATTTTTAATTTTAAAATTTAATATTTGTGCTTTTCAAAATTTTATTGTAAAATCCATAAAAGACATAATCAATTGCTTAAAAAATATGACAAATTTTTTTAATATGCATTAAGATCCGTCTATAGATTTTTATAAAAATAATTATCTTAAAATGTTATTTATTGTGTTTAAAATAATTTTAAATATCCTACTATTTATATTAAAAATATATTTTAACTATCCACTTTCACTTTTAATCAATAAAAATATCTCATATTAATTTAGTGTTATGCGAAAAGAAAAAACATAGGATCCTAGAAAAGTTCATTGCATTTTAGGGGAAACTTTAGCAAACAAATTGACTTGGGTGTTTGTCCCAACTACAATGTAATTGATTGTAGCTTCTTACCAAAAGAGAAATCATTTGAAAGGTATAAAGTGAAGTACTGTGCTTCCAGGACATGCTCGTACAGATGGTGATGGAATTTCTGAAAACTGCTAGGAAAATCTGAAAACTGCAGAATTTGTTTTTTCCTTTTGCTTCTTTATTTTCAACAAAATGTTTTTAACACAGAAATTTCCTCTCTCATACTCAAATCTCCAAAAATTTCTCTTTTTTCTCTCAACGCTGTCTCTGGTTACTGGGGCTTACTTATACTGTAACAACAGCTTGCTTAAATCTTCGAGCAAAATACCTGATTAAAGAAATTTATATCATTCTTCTTGTCCTAACTTTCTATTTAGATCAAGCTATGCCACAAAATTTAAGCACCTGGCTAGATATATCCAGAAGTTAAAATATATAAATCTAGCACTAATCCTCTGTAAATTCTTCAGTATGTATATGTGCCTATGTGTCTGTTTGATTTATTTGTTTCTATGTATTGTTTTTCCAGCTTGCCAATTGACAATGAATGATCGCGAATCAATTGCTGGACAGTTGGGAGTATTGCACATACAGGCAGATTGAGAAAGCTTAGAGCAATTTATTCTCACAGGGTGGCTGATAATTTTGGTTTTCAGCATGGAGACCTTCCTCATTTTTTTAAACAATCATCATTTTATTAATCTATTTTTTTTTTTTTTTTTTTTTTTTTGATTATCTATTTCATCAAATATGTTGATTCAGCAGTAAATTGTGCATTTAATTTTTTCCTTTTGTTGCACATTTGAATTGTTCATTTTTTTAAAATCAGTTAACAATCATTTCCAATTGTTGAGCAAGCTTGCCGAGTTTCTTCTTTGTTCTACTTAAGCAATATGAGCATGAAAGATCAGCAAAATTTTAACTATACTCTTTCTTAATATAAGACAGAAACATCTCCTGTTGCCGCCAATGATTCTATTGATGAGACTCTCGTTCGCTTTTATTTCTTATATCTGGAAGTTAATCATGCAATTACAGATATAATGGTTCTGATGACAAATAAGCTTCACTGAGATGAAGCATAGTCCATAGGACCATAAGGCTCAAACAGTTCAGCAAGAAGTCCCTTCTTTCTTTTAGGGTTCCAACCCATGTCCTTACATAACTGGTCCTTACATAACTGGTCATTATACCATATATGGAGAGCACCAATGCATGATCTTCTATATTGTCCGCCTGAGTATCGCTTCATGTAATTGTTCCATTTCCCCAAATCTTCCTCCATCTCTTTGATGCTAGGTAGTTTGAATGTACCATCAAGAAGTTCAGCTAGCCATCGGCATCTAATCTCCGAGGTATATAAATTTGCAATACTTTCTGAGAATCCGATTACTGCGAGTTTCGGAATTCGGGGTTGAATGCATTCCCTGTAATCATAGCTATCATGTCAATCTCTCATTAACAAGAAATTTTGTTCAATAAGACTCAGAAAGCTATAGTTTTGGGGAAGGAAGAGAGATTCTTTTATCGCTTTCCGAATCGTGATTTTCCAGCAGTTAAAACATAAAATAAAATGCAGTTCTGAAAAAGAAGATTCAAACTTAATATGGATACTGAATTTATAAAACAGAGGTTTTAGTTAAACACCAACCTGTATAAAGGAACTGTTGAGTTTGGGGATCCTGCTATGAGATCTTGAAAGGTTTTAGATGCGAAGATCTCCTTGAGTTTTTTATCTCCTCTGAATCCTGTAGCCAATATAACTAAATCTATCTTTAGAGGAGAAGCCTCACCATCAACACAAACCCCATCTTTTAAGAATCTAATATTGTGCGATTTCTTCAAAATGATGCTTCCCTCTTCCACTTTCTTATAGAAATTTTCTGGCATTATTGCGATCAAACAAGAACTCATTTGTTGAAGAAAGCTCTGTTCAGGTACCATTCCAAACTTGGCCAAAGGAAGCTTCCACTTGATATAACTTTCAACAAATTTAGAAAATACCCATCTCTAATAGAAAATGATTACAGACAAAGATTATTTCCAATCAGTTACTAATAATGCAACAAGAGCAAAGGCTGAAACATTACCAAGGGTGAAAGAAACGTTGCTAATATATAATGAAAGAAGCTTTCTCCAGGCTTGTGAACCAAAAGCTCTGAGAATCGATTAAGATACAGATAAGCAAGAGGCACTCCCCATGGAAGGAAATCGGGGAGGAGCCAATGTTCAGTCTTGTATAACAAAGTACAAGGAAGTTCCACTCCTGGAAAATATTATGTGAGAAGAAATTTATTAATATTCTTTTTGTCGATTTAATGGAAAACTGAAGAGATAGTTAATTACCATTTGCGGATGCACATTCCATTGCTATGTCCAGTGCAGATTTTTGGAGGCCAACAACCATTATTCGCTTCCCTCTGATGAAATTTGCTGCAGTTTCATGGTCCATAGCAGCATAGTCCATGGAGTGTACTACCTCCCCTTGAAATGCTTGGGGTCCCTCATCCAGAGGAAACTGTGGAATGTTAGGAACATCGCTGAACCGTCCTAATCCAAGAATTATAAAGTCCACTTGGTAAACCTGCATATGCAAGAATCATTTCAGTCTCTGCAACTTCTTCAATACAACTCTCTATATTAGTTTGTTTAACTGTTTGAATTAACTGCTCTCTTAATTAATATCCTAAGGGCACTCATTAGAAAAACCAATAGTATTATCTATAGATACTTCAATTGAAAGACTCTGGGTGTCCTCTACTGTGACATTCCATTTCCCTTTTGAACTAAAAGGATCATAGATACTTCAATTGAAAGACTCTGGGTGTCCTCTACTGTGACATTCCATTTCCCTTTTGAACTAAAAGGATCACCAGTGCCACCCCAAAGTTCCCAAGATTCCATCTCTTCCTCAGAAACTCCCTCATAGCTTATGCTGACAACTTTAGTATTGAATTTGATGTGTCGTAGCAAGTCGAAATGGCGAGCATATGATAGAAGATAGTCCAAGACTTGATCTTGGTTAGGGAAATCTTCTGTGACTGAAGATGGCCAAGGAAAATCTGAAAACTGATAGAGTGCTTTTGGAGTCTGGAGCTTAGTAGTCTCAAATGTTTTAGTCCACACTCCTCCAATGCTGTTCTGTAACTCGAATACGATCGGCCGGTAACCCTTTGACAGAGTATATTTACAGGCAAGGAGACCGCTAATGCCTGCTCCGATGATGGCTACCTGTCTTTCCATTTCTGAGAAACTGCTAATCAGCTACTGTCAGCTTTTGTCAACCTCTAACATCAGAATCTATTTGATGAATACCAGTGGAAAGGACTATTTGCTGTTTTATTTTTCAAGATAAAGCCATCTGGTTATGAAAAATCAATCCTCCTTTTCCTTCTTTTTTTGACTGTATTTGGTTTGATAGGGTTAGCCTTTCGAGGATATTTTTTCGATATACGACAAGTCTGTGTATTATGGGTGAATTCATTAGTTATGGTCTTCTTCTAAAATCATTGCTGTCCGTTTTAAATTCTTATGTGTCGGCGAAAATAGTAATCAATAAAAAACCAAGATACATTGCATGATCGACAACTATCTTGGCAATTGGAAGTATCTTCCGAATGGTCATAATATCATAGTAAATTTGGTTTTGCATTAGTATTTTTTTTTTTAAAAGGGAGTAAAAGCTCAAGGAAAATTACAAAAAAGAACGACTATAAACTATATAAAATAATAATCAAACAGAAAATAAAAATGAAAAACATATAACTAAACAAGAATCGAATCCTGTTGTTCTAATGCTCTCCTGTTGTTCTAATGCTCCGTTCGGTATAAATGAATTTGAATATTAAATTTATTTGTGAATAAATTTTCGTATTTGATATGATTAATTTAAAATATTTAATTCAATTGAATTCCACAAACATGTATAGAACAAGTTCATAATAAATACCAATTATATTTATATTATGCTACATAATTTTTTATATTTTTATTAAAATAAATATATAATTATTTTTAATTACAAATAAATATATAATATTAATAAAATTATTGTATATTTTTATTAAAATAAATATATAATATTAATAAAATTATTGCATTTAATTTAGTGATAAATGGATATTTAACTTGAATCTCTCTCGTTAATATTAAAAATGCTAAAAAATATTAAAATAAAAGATGAAAAATATTAAAATAAAAACACAATAATAAGAAAAGATTTTTCTAAAAAAAAAATAAATTTTGGTCAAGTTTCGATAAAATAAATAATTCAAATAAATAAAAAAAATTATAAAATTGATTTTGTAGATAGAGAAGAGTGGTTTTGTCATAAAAGTTAAATTCCTTAGTTTGGTGGAATCCAGGAAATTTCACCTTTTTTTTTTTAATGGAATTTTGTATAATCATGTCCAATTCTATGGAATTGAATTCTTAGAATTGAAATTTATATTTTTTTTTATTCCAAACACAACAATATAGATTTCTAAATGAATTACTTAAAATTTTGTGGACTTCATTTATTCTAAACAACGGGTAAATTTACCTCATCTTTTTCTAAATCAAAATCACCATATTTCTTATTTTGTTATTACTGCTGCAATAAATTTATAAAGTTTTTTTTTTTTTTGAAAGAGGTATAAAGTTAATAATTCCTTTTAATCCTTAATCAACAAAGATGATTGCTAAATTAGAAATAACTAAAGCAATATTTTTTTCCCTTTTCAATGATTAATTCAATCAGTTGTCTACTGGTTTTTCCTCATTTATTAAACTAGTGGGGTTAATAAATTTAATGTTAAAGTGTTTGTTGAGGTGAGAAAGGTTGGCCTTTCAAGAAATCATAATAAAAACTTTGCTTCAAGGACCTTCTCTATTAATCATTGTTGCACTGAGAAAGGAAAGAGATGTCTCTGTCTTTGTCTTTGTGTAGTGCAATTTATGAGATTAGCAGCTTTCCATTCAGATTTGAGAGGCCTAAGTTTCAAGGACCACATTTTCTCCCCTTACACACCAATTGAATGAAGAGATATTTTTAGATAGTTGCTTCTCTTTTTATAAGTATTTTTTCACTCTTTAAATCAATCAGTTCGCTGAATTCGAACATAACTTACCATTTATAGAACAATTAATCTAAATTCTACTATAATTAAAAAATAAAAAAATTAGTAAAAAGTAAGAATAATTAATTTGTCATTTTAATTTTTTTTTTTTAGGCATAATGCTCAATGATCAATATCAACCAAAAGATCAAATCCTCAACTTGGAGAGGGAAAAAAAGGAGGAAAAAAAAAATTCATCGCCATGAAAGGAAGCAAAAGCTCAAAAAAAAAAAAAAAAAAAAAAAAAAAAAAAAAAAAAAAAAAAAACTACAAATATCGATTATAAACTATATAAAATGACAATTAAGGAAGCGAAAACATTGAAAAAATTTTTAAAAAAAAAAAAAAAAAAAAAAAAAAAAAAAAAAAAACTACAAATAAGATCGATTATAAACTATATAAAATGACAATTAAGGAAGCGAAAACATGAAAAATTTTCAATTCGTTCGAGTATATAATTGTATAAGAATCGAAATCTTCTTCCTCTAAGTTTTCTTCAAAGTCCTTTTCTAAATCAAAATAATCACATTCACTATTTTTTATTACTGCTGCAATAAATTTATAAAGTTAATCTCTTTTAATCCTTAGTCAAAGAGATTAGGAATTTCATATTTGGAACCCAATTTAAAAGCAAAAAACTTGCATACATTTTCATTGAAATTTAAGTGGGGGCAAGTTCCCTGATTGCCTGCTTTGAGGACTTAATTTTATCTATAGTTCCTAAACTATATTGCGTATCACTTTATTATCCATAAACTTCAATTTGTTACTTAAAATCTCTAAACTACTATCTTTATTTCATCGTACTTGTTACGTTTAGAATTTTATATTTTCTAAGAAAATCATTAAATTTGTTCAAATTACAATACCTTATTGAGTAAATTGACTATATTATCTTTAGTTTAATACTAATTCTCTAAGAAAACCATTAAATTGAAGCGATAATTATTGATTATATATAAATGATAAATATGAAAAAAAATATTTATTACTCATTGAAATTACAAATGTAACATATATTTTAAAACAAACTATTTTTTTTAAATTTAACAATTATTATGGAACGAGTCAGTATTATTCATGTACCAACAAAATCCCTTTGGCCCTTAAATTTGATTTTTGGGGACTAGAATAACAGATACTCGACATGTGGCAATTATTATTGATAAAAATATTACGTGTAAGTAAAACATCAATTTTCTCACCTCTCCTTCTCTTTTCTCTCATTCCCATGTTTTCTCTCTCATCCCTCAAATAATTATACAATAACTTTCACAAAATATATGATAAAATATTAAAATTAAATTTCTTAATAATAATAATAATAATAATAAGTAACAACAATGAAAAATTAAATATTCCTAATAAGAAAGACGACCCGTAAAATAAAATAAAAACTTAGTAACATAATTATACAATATATTTTAAGCTACAATAATCTCCGATAACAACAATTCAAAACAAGTTTATACTAAAAAAAAAGTAATAATTTAATATTTATATTTAAAATTGCAAATCAAATCAAATTATCTCTCTATATATATAATATTATTTATGGATTGGATCAAATTTGCGGATTTATCTAAAAAACCCGTGATCAAGCCCAATTTATGAATGATAAAAATGACTCTCCGAATTCAATTCATTATGTCTTTAAACCTGCTAAATTAGATGATTGGATCACTTAGGTTGAATCGAATGCTAACAACATATATACCAAAGCAATCCTAGTCCATGATAGCTTGTTGCTTGTCGAAAGTTGGCCATAATTCAATCAAAGCATAAACCATGGTTTAAAATAGTCTCTTGTACTGGATTTCTCAACGTGGTATCCAAGCACGGTACATATGCATACCAAAACACCAAAGCTAGCAAATCGAGCGAATCGATTGCTATATAATACTTATAGTCAAAATTTTAATTAAATATCTTCAAATCTTAAACTTTTAAATTTTTGAACTATAGTAATTAGTCAGTGAGCATATTTAATAGATTTTTAAATTTACTAAATAGTTTCTTTTTTTAAAACAAAGTTAAACAATTATCCCATATAATAAAATAAGCTTTCAATTATATTATTTCTCGTGTATATGATTCAAAGTGAATTTAATAAAACTTTTTTTATCAAAGCAAGTATCCGTATAGCTTATCCCATATCGTAAATTTACAAAGTGCAACACTCCGTACTCGTAACTCGTACTATGATGAATCCTATTTTAAGGAACACTGATTTAAAAAATTAAAATTCATTCATCTATCACTTAAAAAAGAAACTCTAAAATCACCATAGAAATAGGCAACCTGGATGCCTTCAAGATCTCCGATAATGTGGTCATGAATATCTATTCTTATAATGGTCCCATTTTGACACATCTTATCTTTGAGGTCAACAAGTTTCAAATACTTTCTAAAAATCTAATTACTGCTAGCTGTGGAATTTGGGGATGAATGCATTCCCTGAACATGCACAATAAATTTAAAATGGTATTGAATTTTCTTTTTATTTTCCATAATTTAACTAAATACAATTATATTAAATTTCTAGAGAAATTCTGTTATCATCTAAATATCATAATTTAATATTTTTAAAATTATTTTCTTGAAAATACACTTTCCCAAGAATATTATTAAGATCAGAAAAAAAATGCTCGCTATGTAACTTTTTTTATTAATTTATTTAGTATGGCGAAGACATACAAACGAGCGGGTATTGGATTGACTAAAAGTGAATTAGTTCTATATTAAATTAAATCCTAACCGTACCGGATTGACCCATAAAAAGTAAAGTACTCCTAACGAATATTTGTTCCATTCATAGGGATGAAACTTAACCCCACTTAAAGGAGAAAAATGTCAAATCATTTATTCCAACACACTGGTTGATTAATAATATTGAGATGTGAGTCTTAATATTTATTACTTCTAAGATATTCTATTGCCTAATATTTATGCAAAAAGTCAAGAGCTTATCCTTGGTAACTCTCTTATTTAGGAAAATTGTGAGCATAATTTAATGGACTAAGAAAAACTTTTCGTAATTTTTATTCTTTTTTCAATAAATGATAAAGTAAAACCACTAAAAAAATAAATATGAAATTTAAATACCAATTTAGAATTTAAGAAAGGAAAACGAAAGCTAACCTGTAGAGAGGAACTGCTGCATTGGGGGTCCCAAAATCCTGTGCCAAAATGACAAACATGTCTAATTTTAGCTTTTTGTCACCTCTAAATCCTGTGCCAAAATGACAAGACGAATCTCTAGAGGTTGATCCTGACCGTCAATAATTATGCCTGCTTTGTAGCAGCTGAAACTTAGAGCTTTCTTGTGTATGATGCTTCCCTCTTCAACTTTATCAAACAAATTTTCTGCTACTATTGCTATCGTACAAGAACTCACTGTGCTTTGGTGATATTCCAAACTTTGCCAATGGAAGCCTATTCCTAATATGGCGTTCCGCGAATTTCAAAAATGCCATCTCCATATAATTTAATTTACAATACATATCATTACATTCATGAATGTATCTATCCAATTATGATTCGATATAATTTTGAAGCCTTATTAAGTAATATGAGAAAAAAAATTATTCCATTTGTGATATTAAGTTTGGTTGAATTTTTAAAAATATAATTAATAGAGAATTATTTTTAATTTTTACATAAATATATTCCATTTTAGTTATTTTATTTCATTTTGTTAATCAAACGAATCCTAAATATTAGTTGAAAATGAATTGTAGATGAACAAAAGAGATATTACCAAAGGTGTGAGAATTTTGGCCTACGAGATTGAGTAGGTAACCTTCAGCAGGCTTTGAACCAAGAGCTCTGAGAATCTATTTAAATACAAATACGTTATGGGCACTTCCATGGACAGTAGTCTGGCATTAGCTAGTGTTTTGTTTTATACAAAACTGCGACCATGGATATTTGATCCTGTGATTAAACTTTGAAGATATTGAGAAGATGAACTGAGAGTAAATCAAGATTCAGGGAAAAAAATTATGATATTCTACGTAATTGTATGTCACGATTACATTTACTATATATTCTTATATATAATATCTAAGCTATATTATTTACTATCTGTTTGTATTTTCTGTAACCGCTCTCTCCATGTCAGCACCTTCAATAAATAGAATGTTGGACTTCGGTTTGTAGGAAAGGCCCAAGTTGGGTTGGGTTGGATTCATAAGAGAGGCCCATATCAAATTACTCGGTTCTTCCTGCAAGCCGAACAAAATATTTGTAAGGAGAAAAAATATGGCTAATTAATTAACAATCATCTATCATCAAGGATGTTTTTTCGAGGATGTTGGGCTTGGATCCACGAGAGAGGCCCTTTCGAGGATGTTTTTTCCTTACACAACAAGTCTGTGTGTTATGAACGAATTCATTGTCCACATTGTGCATCTGCCCTGTACCAATAGAATGATAGAAAAGATGAAAAATAATTTGGTTGAGTTCCATGAACATTTTTTGTCATTATCTCAAAACTCTCCACCTTGATTCCAAATTCTCCAACTTCAAATTCTTTGAAACTTTTCACAATCTCCACCAAAATCAAGAAAAACCCAAGAATGAATCCATTTGAAACTATTATAAATAATAATTCTACACCTAAAAATTCAAATCCAAATTTGCATTTGACTATTTATCTAGATTGACTCTAACTTTATTAAATTTTTTAAAAAAATTCATCTCAAAGAACCTATCTCATTTGAAATTAGCTAAAGCTTCTTTTATTTGTGAATACTAACACCCCAAGTCAAAATTAATTACTTACAAAACAGTCAGAATCAAATATAATCCATATTAAATATTCCTAGTAAAGTGAGGGATTTTATTTGGAGGGTTTTGTAGGGTATTCTTCCTACAAGAGTTGGGTTATTTTCTAGAGAGGTTCCAATTAATTAAATCTTGTTATTGTGATGATGATGATGATGAGAATATTGATCACTGTTTAATTTGGTGTATTAGGGTGAGGGAGATTCGGGAACTTGGAGATTTTATGTCTAACAATTATAATTTGCCTTGTAAGGATACTTTTTTACTGGTTCCGGTATCTAATGACCATGAACAAATTGAAATTTTTTAAGTTCTTTCTTGGAAAATTTAGGAGGTAAGAAATAGGTATATGGGATAATGTTTTTCTATCTGCTAGTACAATTTTGTTTGGGGCTATGGACTCTTTATTGGATTGGAGGAATGCTCAAACAGTTGTTTCCAGGAAGAAGATCTTTTTCCAATTATGCACGATCTGATGCAACAATTCCATTGGCTACTCTTAGTTTTTGGTGGTACCCATCAATGTGTTTGGGAAGGTTTTGTTGATGGTGCCACGTTTCAAAGTTTACACATATCTCAATTTGGAGTTCTTTTTGAAGATAATGAAGGACTTTTCCTAGGATTCTTTCATGGCATGGGTGATGTTTCTGTCATTGAAGCAATGGCTTTGAGAGTTGCACTCTCATGGGTAGATAATAATCTTCTTGATTCTGGGTGTGTTTATACTGATTCCCATTTGGTTGTTCATGCTCTTTGTTCTAATGTAGCAGATTTTTCTGAATTTGGGCTTGTTATTCACAATTGCAAGTTTATTTTATATTGACGCAATATATTTCAATTGCTTGGATTCGTGCTCATACTGTTACTAGAGCTCCTATAGATATGCTTCTTTTAAGATTTGGAATGTAATCCCTGAATGTTCATATGATTTTTACTTATCTAGTTAATGCATTTTCATTTACCTTTCAAAAAAAAAAAAAAAAAAAAAAAAAAAAAAAAAAAAAAAAAAAAAAAAAATGATTTTTTACTTATCTAGTTAATGCATTTTCATTTACCTTTTCAAAAAAAAAAAAAAAAAAAAAAAAAAAAAAAAAAAAAAAAAAAAAAAAAAAAAAAAAAAAAAAAAAAAAAAAAAAAAAAAAAAAAAACAATCCAAATTGCTATAACTTTAGTTAAAAATAGGGTTACTTTTGGAATTCTACAATTTGAGATGCAAACTCACCTAGGAATCAAAAGCTAAGGATGAAAAATGAACCACATATATACCTAGGGCAGTCCTAGTCCATGATGGCTTGTTGCTTGTTCCTTTTATGCCTTATTGTGTAAGGATGAGAGATATGTTTTAGAATACAGAATTTTATGCACACAAGATTGGCCAATGTTCAATCAAAGCACAAACCATGGCTTAAAAAAGTCTCTTGTACTGTGTTTCTGAAATGTGGCATCTAAATGCGATACACATGTATCGAAACACCAAAATTAGTGAATCGAGCGAATCAATTACTCTATAATACTGAGAGTCAAAATTTTAATTAAATGCCTTCAAATCTTAAATTTTTCAATATTCAAATTATAGTAATTAGTCACCTATCATATTTAATACTTCTTCCGCCCAAAAAGATACTCTATTTTCTATTTTCGCACAGATTAAGAAAGTAGCATATTATTATGATTAAAGGTCAATTTTATTCATATAACTTTCCTATTATGTTCATCTTAAATAACACATGAACAATTATTATCATGGAATAATAAGTGAGAATTAATGATGGTTATTGAAAATAAGATGAAATTTAATAAGGGTGTAATAGACAATTTAAGGATTAACTATAATGCAAAAAAGGAAAGTGTATTATATTTTGAAACAAACCAAAAAAGAAAAATGGACTATCTTTTTGGGACGGAAAGAGTAATTAATAGTTAAACAATTATCTTATTTTAACAAAATAATTAAGCTTTAATTATATTATTTCTCATGCATATAATTCAAAAATAAAGTATTTTATCAAACTGAGTATCTATATAGCTTATCCCCTATCGCAAATTTACAAAGTGCAGTATCTCGTACTCGTACTGCGTACTATGGCGCACCCCATTTTAAGTGAAACTGGTTTAAAATTCCTGCAATCTAGCACTCAAGAAGAAACTCTAAAATCACTATAGAAATAGGCAACCTGCATGTTTTTAAGGGGGCGAAACGTAATCCGTAGGACTCTAAGGTTGGGAAGTGGACCATATTGTGGTGTGCCCACTCAGTGGGACCCACACATGTTGAATATTAAAAAAAAAAAAAGGGGAGAAGGCAAGATGAGCTGCGTACAGCTCATGCACAACTTGCATGAACTGTACACAGCTCATGCCCATGCATTCTTCTCCTATAAATATAGGAGAAGAATGCTTCTTAAATCACACCAAAGAAGAATGCAGGGCATGAGCATATATCTATATATATATATATATAGAGAGAGAGAGAGAGAGAGAGAGAGAGAGAGAGAGAGAGAGATTCGTATAATATATAATATATATAGAGAGAGAGAGTAGAGAGAGAGAGAGAGAGAGCGTAGAGAGAGAGAGTGTGGTTTTAGAACAAGGGTTCCTAAACTTGGGTAGAGAAAATAGTGAAAAATAGTGAAGATAATTTGGGGTATTTTTTGGGAAACACTTTTGAGTGCCACTATTTTTGTATTACTCTCTTTGTAAGCCTACTATTTTTAATAGTGGAACAATAATTTAGAGTTTGTCCCGTGGACGTAGCCCTAAATAGCTAAGGGTGAACCACGTAAATATCTGTGTATCACAATTTTATTTTTCCGCTGCTGTAATTATTCTCGTAATTTTTATCATGGGGCCCTAACAAGTGGTATCAGAGCCGAAGGTTTCGGTAGGTCCAGCCGATCAGATAGCGGTACCGGATCCGTGGATATATTTTGAAAATAGATCCGTGGATATATTTTGAAAATAAATATACCATGACGACGAGAAAATTACAAGTCCATTGGTGCTGTCCGCTCGGAAAGACATTGCAAAATCAACTTAGTGTTGCTGAGTCCGTTTCAAGTAAGCCCAGCACTATTCACGCATAGTACTATTTAAGTTACTATTTACGCATACAGTTACTATTCATATATACTGTTACTATTCACACAAACGGTCACTATTCACGTATATTACTATTTACGTATACAGTTTCTGTTGGTGATAATATTCTGCACAAGTCAAAAATGGACGATAGAACAATAAGCACAACGGTTAGACTCAACTCATCAAACTATGCAGTATGGAAGATATTGATGGAAGATCTTCTATGCTGCAAAGACATCTTTGAAATGATTAAGTTGAAAGGAGTCAGGCCAACTTCAATAAATGATTAAGTTGAAAGGAGTCAGGCCAACTTCAATAAATGAAATCAATTGGAAGTCGACTAACAGAAAAGTAGTTGCAACTATTAGGCAGTCTGTTGAAATGGGCATCATAAATCATATCGCTTATGAGAAAGATGCCTATTCGATTTGGAAGAAGTTAGAGGATATGTACGAACGGAAGAACAAAGCTTTTTTAATTAGAAAGCTTGTAAATCTAAAGTACAGAGATGGCAAAAGTGCTTCAGATCACTTGGGCAAATTCCAAGAAATTTTGAACCAACTGACGACGTCAAAAATAGTGTTAGACGACCAGGTGCAGGCACTATTCTTATTGAGTTCCTTGCCGGACAGTTGGGAGACGCTGATTGTTACGCTGATTAATGTGTCAGAGGGGAATCTAACCTTAACCAAAGTTAAGGAAAGTATTCTGAATGAAGAAACCAGACGTAAGGAGAATGGTACGAGTAGCAATTCAGATGCACTTGTTACAGTTACAGAAAGGAGGGAGAGAAGCAAAACTAGATACCCCCAAAATCCAGACAAACGTGACAATTCACTGAGAAGATCAAAGTCAAGAAAATGTGTCATTTGCTATCATTGTGGCAAGCCCAGTCACATCCAAAGGCACTGCAGAAAGTGGAAGAAGGAACGAGCCAAAGAAAATGATGAGGAAAAGAAAGACGATACAAATGTAGCCTCAGTAGCTATTGTTGTTGACACACTTGGTGATGGTAGTGCGCTAATTTCTCATGCTGGTCTCAGTGAGTGTTCCACAAGTCAACAATCTCTTTGGATTATTGACTCTGCATGTTCTTATCATATTTCTTCAAAGAAAGAATATTTTTCATCACTTACCCTCGGAGATTTCAAAGAAAGAATATTTTTCATCACTTACCCTCGGAGATTACGGCCATGTCAAGACTTTGAATGGCACATATGTGAAAAATTACGGCATTGGAACAGTATGCATCAAAACCAATGCTAGTTATGATCTTTGGTTGGAAGATGTGAGATACACTCCTACGGCAAACTTCAATCTGATCTCAGTTCATTGTCTTGATGAATTGGGCTATGCAAATTTGTTTGTCAACAGAACTTGGAAGCTTTCCAAAGGTAACTTGGTGTTCGGAAGAGGAAGAAAGTTTAACACCCTCTACTACACCCAGGCCAAAGTTTTCATAGGAGTGGTGAATGCAGTTGAAGATTCATTTGCTGAGTTGTGGCACAAACGACTTGGTCATTTGAGTGAGAAAGGAATGAAGACTCTCACCAAGAAGAAAATGCTGTCTTTGAAAGGTTTGCCCTTAAAAATATGCACTGATTGTTTGTCTGGTAAACAACATAGAGTTTCCTTTCAAAGATCCCCTTCTCCTTCTAGAAAGCCTTTCTAGAAGCTTGGTATTCCTAGAATTGGGTACACAGACTTTTTGATGGTTTGCTCCAATGTTGACAAATCCTTTAAGTGGTTGCTCATATTATGTTAAGGCTTTATTGATTTGAACAATTTTAGAAAGGTGTGGGCTTTACCAATAAGTCAAAAGACCAGGATGCTGGTATATGATTTAAAGTTCTTTCATGTCAAAGTGTTTGAAAGACAAACGAGAAGAAGTTAGAATGTGTTAGAGCTGATAATGGTTGGTGAGGTACAAGAGGACTTAATTTGAGAAGTAATTGTAGAACACGGCATCAGCACTTTCAGAGACAGTTCCCCCAACTCCCAACAGATGGAGTTGTAGAGAGAATGAAATAGGAACGATTGGTTTGAAGGGTTAGATGTAGTCTTTCTCAATAGGCCAAACGGGTCCCTAAAACCTTTTAGCTGAAGTATGAGTATGCAATTTAACTTGATCAACCTTTCACCTTCAACGCTCACATCTCACAGAGATGTTCCCAGAAAAGGTGTGGTCAGGGAAAATAATATTTCCTTAGCAATCATCTTAGATATTTGGCTGCAGGGCTTTGTTTTCATATTCCCAAAAGATGAAAGATCCAAGCTTGATTCGAAGTCAAACATGTAGTCTTCTTGGGTGTATGATGAAGATTTTGGGTACAGATTATGGGAATCCGTTGAAAAGAAGCTCATCGAAAGCAGAGATGGTAGTATTCTTTGGAAGACCATTAACCATTGAAGACTTTTAGAAAAATGAAAAAGCCAAAGTCTATCAAATGAGTTTCATGTTATCCTCCTTGATGCAGAAACAGAACCACAAAACGATGAAGAAGACAATGGTGAACCAGTTCAGAATGATGATGAACCAGGTCCTACAGAAGAACTGCCTCAATTGAGAAGATCTGCGAGAGGCAGGATACCTTACGAGAGATATTCTCCTAATGAGTATGACTTGTTGACTCAAGGGGGAGAACTAGAGGACTACCAGGAGGCAATGGAAGATTGTAAAAAGAATGAGTGGTTGAAAGCCATGCAAGATGAGATGGAGTCCTTGCATGAGAACCGAACTTATGAGTTGGTGAAACTGCCTCAAGGTAAGAAGGCACTAAAAAAACAAATGGGTGTTCAGGTTGAAGACTGAACAGAACAACTCACAGCCTAGGTACATGGCAAGACTGGTTATGAAGGGATTCGGTCAGAAGAAAGGAGTTGACTTTGAAGAAATTTTCTCACCCGTAGTTAAGATGTCTTCTATCAGAGTTGTGCTCAATTTAGCAGCTAGCCTGAATTTGGAGATCGAGCAACTTGATGTAAAGACTGCTTTCCTCCATGGTGACTTAGAGGAGAAAATTTATATGGAGCAGCCAGAAGGATTCAGAGGCAAAGGCAAAGAACACTTGGTGTGTAAATTGTAGAAAAGCTTGTATGGCCTTACAGTGGTACAAAAAGTTTGACTCTTTCATGGTAAATCAAGAGTATAAAAAAACTACTTTTGATCACTGTGTATTTGTGAAAAAGTTTGTAGAAGGCGACTTTATTATTCTCTTGTTATATGTGGATGATATGCTTATTGTGGGCCAAGATGATTCTCTTGTTATATGTGGATGATATGCTTATTGTGGGCCAAGATGCTAAGAAAATTGAGAGCTTGGAAAATCCTTTACCATGAAGGATTTGGGATCAGCAAAACAAATTCTCGGAATGAAGATCTTCAGAGACAGGAAACAGAGGAAGTTGTGGCTATCTCAAGAGAAGTACATCGAGAAAGTTCTCAGCAGATTTAATATGAGCAATGCGAAACCAGTTTGTACTCCGCTTATAGGTCATTTCAAATTAAGTCTCAGTCAATGTCCTTCAAGTGAGAAAGAAAAAGAAGAACTGAAGAAGATTCCTTATGCATCTGCTGTTGGTAGCTTGATGTACGCCATGGTATGCCAAGACCAGATATTGCTCATTGCTGTGGTGTTGTTAGCCGATTTCTTTCAAAATCCAGGTAAAGACACTAGAATGCAGTAAGTGGATTTCTAGTTATTTAAGGGGCACTTCCAAAAACTCTACTTATTTTGGTGATAATAAACTTGTGTTAGATGGTTACACCAAATGTTAAGATTATGGGGTGGTTGATGTTGATTCGCGCAAATCAACTTCTGGATATCTGATTTGACCCCGTTGCAGGAGCAGCAGTTTCATGGCAATCAAATCACAAAAAATGTTTGCACTCTCATCCACTGAGGCGGGATATATCGCCATTACAGAAGATAAGCAAGAACTTCTTGTGGATGGAAGAAAATTCCTACAAAGAATTTGGGATGAACAAGAGAAGTACATTCTGGCTTATGTGATAGCCAAAAGCGCGATACATCTCAGCAAGAATTCGACCTTTCATTCAAGGTCAAAGCACATTGATATAAGGATATCTTGGATACCGTTGATGGCGTTTGGAGATGAAGTTATTTCAGATTTGGAAAGATTCACACTGATAATTATGGCACTGATATGATGATAAAGCTTTATCTACGGAGAAGCTTTCACTTGTAGAAAGATAGCTGGTCATGGCTACCATCCTCACTTTGAGTGTGCAGGGGGAGATTTATTGTGGTTGTGCCCACTCAGGGGACCCACACATGTTGAAATTATTAAAAATAAAAAAAAGAGGGAGAAGGCAAGCATAGCTGCGTACAGCTCATGCACAACTTGTATGAACTGTACACAGCTTCATGGCCTTGCTCAATGCCCATGCATTCTTCTAGAAGAATTGCTTCTTAATCACACCCAACGGAAGAAATATATATATATTATATATATATATATATATATAGAAGAGAGAGGAGATAGAGAGAGAGAGGAGAGAGAGGAGAGAGATTTTTAGAAAGGGTTCTAAAACTAGGGGTTAGGAGAAAAAGAAGCGAAGATTAATTTGAGATATTTTTGGGAAACACTTTTGAGTGCCACTATTTTGTATTTACTCTCATTTGTAAGCCTACTAATTTTTTTTTAAGGAGTGAAAAAAAATTCCAAAGGTTTGTCCCGTGACGTAGCCCTAACAGTTTAAGGTGAAACAACGTAAAAATCTTGTATATTCATAATTTTATTTTTCGCTACCGTAAATGTATTCTCATAAGTTTTATCACTGCGGCCCTAACAGTACCAATAATAATGAGGGGTGTTGGATTGGGACTCAAGTGACAGTAATTTCCTATATTAAATGACAAAATTAATAAATGAGTTTTGATCGTGGATAACCTTAATCGTGTCACCGTGTCTAGTCAATCCGACATTGAATTCGACCTTGTCAATCCATTTTGAATACTCCTTACACAAGGACATGACACTCTTACAAATTCATTAATAAGATTCATACCTTGCCGATCTGAACTATTAATAATCAATATATTATTAAATTGAATATATTAAAAGATTAATGAAAAAACTTAATAAATTAGTATATAATCAGCACATAGCCATTGACAATGCTCCAGTTAATTATTTAAAAAGTTTTGATAAATCAAGTTATATGCATGGTTAATTTTACATTTGTTGACTTAATGCGCATGATAATTCTAACTTGTAAACAATATTATAAACTACTATGTTAACACTAAGGGGACTTGGAAGAGGAAACCCCAAGGCCACACCAAGAATATTTTGTTAAATTATAGAAAATTATAATTTGCATTCCTTAAAAGTTTAAAAATTTTCATTTGGCTCTCCCAAAAATAATTGACCTAATTCCACCTGATTTATAATGTAAACTCCAATATATTTAGTCCAAAATATTTTGTAAAATGGCTTTTCAAACCAGATAAGATTTTAAATCCATATATACTGTGGCATTTTTGCCTTATTTGGCAAGCCTCAGGGTTGAGTTACTATAGATTTAGATATCATGATAACACATATAGAAGTGTTTTCTTTTTAAGTGGCCAAAATATAATTAAGAAAACATAAATGAACTGTTGTGGATACAAGTATTGTTTTTAACAATAGTGTTTTCCTAATTGTAATTATTATTAATATATTGTCAATCTTTATTTTCTTAAATAGCAGAAATATAATAAAGGAACATTGCAAAAGGGAATTTTTTTAAAGTTGATAGAAATATAGTTCAAGAGAAATATAAAGGTTGACCGAGGAAAACACTATCGTGGAAAAATATATGTGAAAGATGGAAAAAAAGAAAAAGAAAAATAAGCCTATTAATTTATTTTAAATTTTATATCAAATTCTAAAAATTACAATTTGAAATCCATTTTGGAGGAGCAAAATCAGGGAAAAATAAATAAAAATATCGGCCAAAGTAGAAAACTAAGTTATGTTGTTTTTGTTAATAAATCTTATACCTAATTAGACATTTCCAGTATCATTAAAAAATTCCTAAACTTGCAGATAGTTTTAATTATACTCTAAATTTTTTAAAATTTTCTGTTCATATCCCGAACTTCAATTTTAGTTAAAATAGCACCATAATTTCAAATTATACCCATTTTAATGATTAAATATTATTTTCGGTTGAACTTTATACTCTTTTCTCATGGTCAGATTAATAAAAAAAAAAACCTACCGTTTAAGGAAAACCACCCTAACTATATTGGTTAGGAATTTAGATTCATAAAAACTTAAGTTAAAATAATAAATTGTAGTAGTTATAAGCATAGTATATTAGTTTTGGATTTTTTTTTTGGATTTTTTAAGTATGGAATTTTAATTAGGAAAGTTACACTTAAGTTTAAATCTCTTAATAAAAAATACGTTTTTTCCTTTACGACTGTAAATCCTATTTTTAAGTTATTACTGTTGTCAATATTATATAAATAAATGTTTTCAAAAAATATTATATAAATAAATAAAAAGTTTTTATTTGTTAAAATGACTATATTATTTTGTTATTATATAAAATAACTATAAATAGTTATTAAGAAATAGAAATTAACAGTGATATGATAGTGGATGGATGATGGCACTAGAAATATATAAATAAGCGAAAGCCATCAGTTTGCAGCGAAGGAAACGAAATAGAAAGGAAAGGGCAAACATTATCAAATTACTCATACTGAAAAATAACTTTCTCCCTCACTTTAATTTTATACAAATAATTGTTAAATAAAATTATTTAATTCATTTGTTTTTAATTAAAAGTAAAAATTTAAAGTGATATTGTTAATAATTATAAATTTTAATTATATAAAATAAAATATGACTATAACCAATCTTAAAAAAAAGCTATTCAAATTATTTCAATCTTTGTTCACCTATTGCCATTAATTATTTTTATATTAAATTTTAATTAAAATATTTTATATAACTTGCAATAAGTCAATAATTTATATGATTTTTTGAATGTAATTTTGAAAAATGGCCGAATACATTTCAATTATCCCCAAATTTGCACGTCTTATACTTTAAAAATGATCTTGTGACCTTATAAACTGATTTTTTTGCTAAATTTACAAACGCCTGGCGAGAGCCAAAAGCATAGATGTGAATAACACGGCCGGACTATTCAACGACATGGGGACTAGTTGCAATTAGGTTTGCCATGGTGGATGTCATCTCACCTGGTTTGATTTCCTATTCTCTTTCTTTTTGTTTCTTTTCCTCTTTTAGAACTTGTTCTCTTCTTTTTTGTTTCTTTTTTTTTATAACTTAAACTTCAAGAAAATGTAGAAAGCTTTATTTTTGTAAAATCTAATCCTGCTCTATTTTGATTTTGTGTTTGTTCCCATTTTTGATTTTTGTTTGTTTCATTTCGAAATATCAACAACATTAAATATAAGGCTACGCTTGTATAAAAATGGTCAAAGCTACCTCTTTGCCGGAGTTGAAAGAAAACTCCCCCCCTTTTGCATCTCCGCCGCAATAAGATCCGTAGCTATTGCTCTCATTCCCGGCTTATCCATTTCAGCAAGCTCTTTTCTAGATGCTCTTCACCAACGTGGTCTCATTTTTGATGCAAATACTTCATATTTATCTCTTTTCTTTTCCTTTTCCATCTTCTGAATTAGAATTGATCTTTACTTTTTCATTGTTACTGGACTAGCAGCTCTTGAATTGTTATTGTTGGATTTTAGAACTAGTAGATTTTTTTTGGAATTTTCCTTCTCCTGGTGCTGGTTTTTGGTTTGTGGTTTGCCTTACTGTTATTCAAAATGAAATTTTGAGGAAGATGGGTATTTGGGGTTGAAGAAAAAAGCAAGTGGAATTTATGGAGGAAAGAGAAGAAAAATGTAGTACATTGCCCACATAAGATGCTCTTATGTGCCACTAACTCACTCATTTTTACGGCGTTTTATATTTCACATCCTATTATTTTCTTGACGTTGACCAGGTGCGTATAAATTATTAAAAAAAAAAAAAAACAAAATTTTAGGAAAGGGCTACAAGACTTTTATGCGCGTTCACAGGGCAATTGATATATTCAGCCTTTGGAAAAATTGAATGTCTATACAATAATCAAATTATATTTATATCATTGTCATCCGAGACCCTCTTATGAGTTGTGTTTAGGACATCTAACTAGTTTGATTGATTCGGAAGTTGGAAAGCCGAACAAAATATTTCCTTTCATGACTCTGGATGTATCTTCTTCTTCCTCAGGACATCTGGCCCTCTTACCTTTGATATAATCAGTTCTATTCTTCATTCTGAAAGTTCGCCTTCGAATGAAAAAGTTATCCCCCTCTTGTAATCATTGGATTCATGAATCTTTGGAACCATATAGCCTCCTCCTCTATAGCAACTCTTAATGTAATCCTCAACATCCCTATGCTCGAATATTTTCTTCTGGAGGGGAGCCCCTCCATAGGGATTTTCAGCCGAGGCTGCAAATCACAAGGCTTCTAGTAACACGCCCATCTCATTTCCCATATTTTTAGTTCCTGCCCACATTTTGCCAAATTTTCCTCCAGTTTGCATTTTAAGTTTCATAACCAGAAATGATCCAAGATTCTTAATCCACTAACCCTGGCAGGACTCATCTCGAAAGCCACATCTTCTCAAAATGATACAATTCATTGTTTTCTATTTTTGTGATGTGAGATGGAAGCCAAGTTAATTTTACCAGACTTTGATCTGAGCTGTTTAGTAAGATGATCAATTCTATTATTTTGGAAAAAAGACACAGTATTTCCCAACATTAACCAACGTAACTATTGTCGCCGTGACTTGAATATATAGAGACCTCTACCCGCCAGCCAATTACTCCATGTTACCACTGCAAACCATGAAAACCCAAATCCAATTAAATTACACTGATTAACACAACATTGAAAATTCATCAAGCCTTTGTTAATTTTGGATCGTCCACTAGATTTTTTTCAAAGTTGTATAGAGTTTCATGAAAATCTCCACCTTAAAACCTATGGCAAAGTAGTTTGAGAAAGACAAAGTATCCATTAAGTTTCAAGATAAGAATTGATATTACCTCAGGCCGCTCGTATAAACCCGGAAAACCATCATTGTTTATTTACTACCACATCAAGGCCAAAAAGAAAGTTACTGATATCCATTTAAAATGTTGCCACATTAAAACATAACCCACCTATGGGATCCAAAACCTACTCACAACTAACCTAACACCATTAGGAAAGCTATAAACCTTTTTAACTCTATCCATTTACAAAAAATAATTTTAGTCTCCATTAATATTACAAAAACGTTGAAACTTCAGTGTTTAGAATCTTTTTAAGCGTCGAAATCGCATGAGGGTTCCCATGCCTCTACAATACCAAATCGGAACAAACTTATTGCAACTGGCGAGACTGCTGAGCAATCTCCCCTGAAGTGGAAGAATTAGAAAGAGAAGGGCTATTCGCCTTGTTTATGACGTTTTTAAAGGGTTGGGAGGCGCATTTCCCAATTCTTGGCTTGAAATTTAAATGCCTCGTTTTTTCCTCATACTGATATCCGAAAGAACCACCAACTCTCAATTTCTCTTGCTTTGGTGCTTCCATTTTTTGGAGCGAGTATTAATTTTCTTAAACCCTGTTATTGTGCCCAGAACTGCAGACTGAAGTCGATTACTAGTACGAATGGGCTATTTGGATTTAAGGTTTGAAGATTGGTGGTTGAAGGGATGGATTCTGGATTAAAGTCAGGGGTAAAAGGTGGTGTCATGGACTAGGACTGGAATCGATGGTTTGACTTTTTCTTGAGTGTGTTGGGTTTATTATTAACAAAATGGATGGCTAAGTTGGTATTATTGGTTGAGGAAGGGATAAAAGCTTTGTTAGTGGGCTAGGGATAATATAGGTTGGATATTGTGAAGATTGGCACTGATTACATTTAAAAGGGGTGTTGATTCATTGGCTATGTTATTTTCGAGAAGGACAGGTTATATGCGAGGTAAAAATGAAAGTAGGGGGAAGGGGTTAGCTTACGGTCTATACACTGATATACCTTTGGGTATTATTCGGAGAAATACATGTTAGCTACCTGACTCTCAATAAATGACGCAGGCAATACCTTTAATCTATACCAGAGGGTCGGCATTATCCACCACAACATACTTTTATTGTCTATGGCACCACCTCCTCTACAGAATTACCTAGCTCTAAAGCTATCTTCAATCAGTGGCCCTTTCAAAGGCTTGTTCATTGTGGCTAGCCTTCATGTTGCACAAATGATTTTCGTCAACTACAGTAAAAGGCCCCCTTCTCTTCCTCGAAAGCTCCCAAACATTCTGTACTACGTAGCGGAGATGCTTTCGATCCAGTCCTCATAAGCGGCAACATATTTACAACTACATCATTTCACATCCTCTAGCTCATCACTGAATTTAAAAAGCTGCCATGTCTCCAACATTAAAAACAGAAAATTGCAAGATTCTCATATTTAAAAAGGAACCCAGATAGGATTTTTATTAGCCCATTTCAAGCATTGTACCTCTTTGTAAAGCTTTTGAAGGGCCATGCTTATACGAAATCTAATGTACAAGAAGCAGAAGCCCCTAGACAACGAGGAACGCTACCGTTGACATAGCCATCATGCAAAACTAAAAGCCTAGACGTCTCCGTGGAGAGGACCATGTTTAACTACTGTTGTTGAAACTCTTTGGATTTAAGCTGGAACAAGTACAATTTGAGGTGCTACTTAATTTAATTTCAATTTAAGTTCTTAATAAACAAGTTGTAAAACTTTAGACTTCAACTTTTTTTTTTTAAAAGAAATAAATTCAAGCAAGTTTTTATGATAAAATATAGCCATTGTTGTCAAAGAAGCAACAAATTACAAATACACTCTCACCAAATTTCCAGTATCTAAACTGAACATTTTATGTTTTACCCAAACACTTTTTAATCAAACCTAGTATTATATAACATATTATAATAATGGAGCAAACATTCAAAAAAAGAAAAAAAAAATCAAAAAAAGACTTTCAAAGAGTTAATTTATTTATGATAAATTATTAAAAAAAAGTAGGATTGGTTAAAATAGTTATAGGCCTTCTAATTTCAAGTATTTTAGTCTTCAAATATATTATTAATTTTTCCTAAAAAAAACAATCGATTTTACCAAAATTAAAATACAACTACGCTTATTTAAATATCAAAAATTTAAAAGCCTAACTAGTCATTCAAAAAATAGGCTTTAGACTTTAAGTTTAAGGATTTGTTTTCTAACTTAATTTTTTTTTTCAAATAAAAGATATAGTTTTATTTCGATTCAGAAGTTTGGTTTTGTTTTTAACTTTACAATTTGTAACTAAACTGTTGGCTCGCTTTTTTAATTTTACAAAACCAAACCAAACCAAATTATAAACCTTTAAAACCACAGTTTTATTGATTTGATTTAATTTAATGCAATGGAATCGGTGAATAGTTTATGACATTGATGACGCTAGCTATCAACTCGCTAACTTCCTAAATAATTAAACAAACTAATCAGTATACATTGAATTTGATTTTATGCTTAATTATGGACTTTTGAACTTCGCCCTAGTAACTAAGGCAATGTTTTATGATTTTTGTGGGCCTGATAAGGCTAGTTTGTACTACACCATTTAAATATCTTATGTAGCAAAGTTTGGCATGATATATAATTTTGTAAATACATAAATTCACCTTGAACTTTTATAAATTTAATATTGTGGCACCCTCAATTCTTACTTTGATCATTAAACACTTTAAACTTATAAAATTATACCTATAGATACTTCAAATTTAAATTTATTTTATTGAACATTTCAACTGTAAATTAGATCAATTAAACACTCATTAAAAAGTTAAAAAATTTATACGAATATTGTTCTAAAAGTCACGCTAACTGGCATATAAAGTCGATATTTGCAGATAAAAGGCAAAAACCCTAAAAAATTGAATTAGTGTCGAAGGTGTGTAATATTACTAAAAAACTTATAGTTTAGATGCATTAATATGTCAGCACAAAGTTCGGAGATGCCGCAATTGTTAAATTGTAAAGTTTAAAAAGTGAATTTATATATTTAACCTATGTATTTTGTTCAAACTTTAAAGGGTAACAGTGGATGTAAGTGTTGGAGGAAAGAGAAGAAGTCCCGCCGCATTGTACTTGTAAAAGTCAGATCCACCCGATAAGAAGCAGTTGAAAAATGAATTCCAATAGGATAAATAAAAAGTAAAGAAAGTCCTTTTAAGCCAAACAAATTCAGCTTGGACTAAAAATATCTAATGTGGGAAACCAGTTAGAGGAAGAGTAACTAAGCAAGTGATGATAAGAGATTGATTTGGAGGAAAAGCTTTTAATGTCTAATAAGTGGAAAAATTACAGTATAATTCATGTGGTTTATGAAATACAAATAAATTGTCTCCTATTTTTAAAAAAATATCAATTTTTCTATGTTTTGCTTTGTTATATTACTAATCATTTTGTCCATTTTTATAAATTTTTTTCATGAAGCCAATAAGAAAAAATAGAGATCAAATGAGAGATATTAAAATTTTAACTATTGAAAAAATTACAGTACGTTCTCTTGTGGTTTGAGGGAATACAAATATACCAAGAGCTAAACCCAAAGCCCAATAGCTCTCCATGTACACCCAAAACTTTAGTTATATTAAGTGAAAAACTTGTTCAAATACATCACAAGAAAGCTCATATTTCTTAAAGAGATTATGATATATATCCCAAATAAAATAATACCAATTTAAAACAGAAGAATGAGGAAAAAAGCATCCTAAAACCAGGTCTGTGTTAGTTATTTGTTCTCTTTCATATTCAAAAAAGAAAAAAAAAAAAAAAAAAGCGAAAAGGGCTTTAAAGTAGGATTTCTTAAAATAAAAGAAAAACCAATTGTAGCCTACATCTCTTTAGATCTGAAAAATTGTACTTCAATGCATAGTTAAATAAACCAAATTAAGGACCTTAACACAAAACCTACTTATATGGAGAGTTGAAGAGTTATTGCATTACAACTTGCAAACTTTTTGGCAAGCTAGACCTTCCAAAGCCTTTTGCTAAAACATCCAATATTAATATATCAGTGCACCCAACATATGTAAAAATAGAAAAATACAAACTTGATGTTTACACACAATAATTTATCTTTTCTTTGGGCAAATCCATCAGCTCTGACCAAACACAAGTAACAATATATAAAAACCCAAGAAATTTAAAAAAATTAAAACAAGGCCAATGCTAAAAAGGGATGGAGTACTGTTTAATATATTCCTTTAAATTAACTTTGTTTTTTTTTTATTGGTTTATTTCTAGTTGTTTATTATTGAAGGGAAGAGAGAAAGGTAAATACTAGAAGAAGGAAGAAAGAAACTATGGCAGGCTAGGAGTAACTTTTTTTTTTTGACATGCGTTGCATGTTAACATTGTTCATTTTTTGCTGCATTTTTATACTCATTTATTATTATGTTTTATACAATATTGATGAGTCTTGGTTTATAATTTTTCTCTTATTATCTAGATTTTTATAATGTTAAATTATTATTTCATTATGAAATTAAACATGAATATCATGGCTAATTGATAAAACAGTTAGTCAATATATATAACACACGTTACATTTTCTGAAACATTCCCTTCCCGGTCCACCCGTAACCCCAAATTGAACCGAACAACGAGACGCTACCAAAACTGTGACTTTATGACCTGTCATGCTGATAATAATAATGGAAGCCAGATTCTTATTCATGCTGATGCTGTTTATATTAATAATGTACTTAATATTTACAAAAACATGTACTAGTGTCAAAATGCGAAATGGGTCCAACTGTGGCCTGTACATGCCATGGAAAAAGGATAAACAAAAATAACATATCTGTATGAGTAGCTACCCTGAAGACTGAGTCTTCTACAGATGAACTGCAGCAGTTGCAAGCTGGACTCTACGGTCCAAACTCAAAAACCTTGCGAGTAAACAGGGTAACTCGGCTGAGCAAATAAAGCCTCAGTGGATATCTCAAAACATATAAAGAACAATAAGCACATACATAGATAGGGAATAAGCATGTAAAATGCATATAGATAAATAAACATAAGCACATATAGCATGAATCCTTTCATTATACCTGTGATTATCTTTTGTACTGTTTGTAATACTGTATGATTCATGAAATGTATGTCAAGATATCTTATAGCTCCATAAGGTTATAGTGAACTCGAAGTGATAAGAAAAACTGTATGGGAAACTGGATTGAATACTGTAATGTTGGCTCTTTATGGCCCATATATCATATCCACTCAACGCCTGTAGCCGGAGTATCAAACTGTATGAGGTGCAGACTGCTATCCTATGTCGCGACATACCTTATCTACATGGTTTCTAACCTAAACCTCAATGGAGCATAATGTTGGGTATGTCATAATATAACACAAACATCATATTAATAGTTCATAACTTCAATAATTCATAATGTATATTTGATTTCACATCATTTGCATGCTTTGCATTGTTTGTTTTATTACATGTTCTAATGTTGTATTTTGTATTAAGATGATTGGAGGCATATAAGTAAGCAAAGGAATACAATTGCATTGAAAAAAGAAGTCCAAAGTGCATGAAAACACAAGTCGCGAGCGCGCCTGCCAAGGTCGCGAGCGCGTAAAAGCACTAATGAGAGACAGTGAGTTATCAGGGCACAAGTCGCGAGCGCGTACTTGAAAGTCGCCGAGCGCGAGACAGTGCCAAATGAGAGACCAGTGAGTTTCCCAGGCCAAATTTTGCGAGCGCACGATGAAAGTCGCGGCGCTTACAGGCCCAAGGGCCAAAGTACGCGAGCGCGCAATGAAAGCGCGAGCGCTGAGAAGTGCCAAATGAGAGACAAGAGTTTGCGAGCACAAGTCGCGGAGCGTGCACTTGAAAGTCGCGGAGCGCGAAGATGTGCCAAATAAGAGTCCCAGAGAGTTTCAGGTGAAAGTCGCCGAAGCGCGTAGTTCAAATTCGCGAGCGGAGAGGCAACGCGAGCTCATCATGCGTTCGCGCGGCCTCGTCGCGTTTTTCAGCCTGCACAGTCTGTACTCTTTTGGTCATAATCTCTCAATAATACAACTCCGATTTGAATGATTCAAAAACCATGTAAAGCTTAACACATAGAGGAACAAATAACTCTTTCTATAAAACACTCCTAATTCCATCATTTAAATGGGGTCAAAAATCAAGATGAAGTTACTTGGTAAAATTTCCAGCAAGCCCTTTCAGCAAAACTCACGATTTTAACTTCATTTATTCAATACCCTTCCCTTTTGGTTTTTCCTTTCCCCTGTTTCTCACCATTATCAGGTCCTCCCACTCCAACATGAAGCAATAATGTCTCTTAGCAACACACCACACAAATTCTCATGCAAAGAAAATTGGTAAAATGAAAGAGATAATCCAAACCTTACTCCAAAAGAAGCTTGAGCTCTTCTTTAACTTCTTTTTTCTACACTCTTAGAACTCCCTTCACTATAAATAAGAATTCTTAATGGAATTCTTTACAATAAATAGCAACCCAATTGGATTCAATTATGAACTTCAAGAAGGTTTACATTACTTGGATAGGAAGAAAATTGAAGTTAAGGCTTAACATAACCATTAAAATTGAAAAGGAAAGGTGGAAGAGGGAAAGGAAGAAATATGAAGAGATGAAGATAAAATCTCTCTCTTTTT